>LPNX011055435.1:358183-380555 GCA_001517045.1 Pseudotsuga menziesii | reverse complement strand
AATTAGGGAAAAATATGAACTTCAAGGCCCACAGTGGAGAGCTCATTCAATAAAAAGGTATCCTTAAACAAAGTTGACAAGATGTAGACAAAAACCCTATTTTACCCTAGAAAATTCACCATTCATCACAAGCAAAAGAGAGAGGTGTGCATCACTGAAAAGCTCCAATAGACAAAGAAAAAAAAGAAAAAAGTGCAAATTAGAATCCTTGTCCATGTTTACAAATAAATTATAGAATCCTTATTTATGATGACGCTTCATTAACTTAACTTTAGATCCTACCTTACTAAAAAGTAAAATAATTTAATTTTAGAGTTTGTCACCCACAAGTTGAGGACTAAACCACAAAAATACTAAAACCAATTTTGAAATGGTGCAATTGGATTCATCCAAGTGAAGTGATGAGTTGAGCAAGGATGTCATGCCCCAAATAACTCCAACAATGTACAATATCCATCAATTCCCTACCTTTTATGAAGGTAAAACTCTCTATTGAAGAAGATGCCATGATGAAGGGAACACATGTGTACCAAGAAGAGGGGTCATACAACGGAGAAGAAGCTCCAAGTGGGCATAAAGGAGGTGTGTGACAACCCTTACATGCACAATGGCTGCATACCTCAAAACATAAGTGTGGCTAGGAGCCCCTAGTCCATGTGTCCTAATGGCCCCATCCCAAGAAGCTCCAGACACCAACCCAAGGCTCAAACAGCCCAACATAATGGGGGAGTTCCTCCCATCAAGGGGCAATCAACAATGCCACTAAGACAACACAAATTGGAATGAAAACTAAGAGGACCTGCCATGACCAAACCATGGGTTTTGAGTCTCCATGGACCACCACTTTCACACAAAAAAATCCCATACTTGGCCTTTTACAATGGAAAAAGGCCCTCTCACTCTAGTATATCCTGGGAATCATGTTACAGACGATTTGGATTGTAATAACTGGCTCCAATTGTGGACATGCGCTCTTCTCAAGAGTGCATGAGAACACTTGAATCATTTAGGACCTGTAGACATACATATGCATCTAACAATAAATATGCCAAATACATCAAAGGTAGAAACTTTTGTCTCACCTTATTCAAATCAAAATGATATGCAATAAACAACAAGTGCAGTGCATGTGTAAAAGTAAATGTTGAAATCAAATGAAACTAAATCTCTCGTGCAACCTACCTACCTACTCTATGCATGGTAAAAAAATAGGTCAAGTAAAATCATACCATAATTGAAGCCACCTCAACATGTCGTTCATGATAGGGCTTCTTCTTTGTCATTGGAAATAGTCTAAGACAAAATCACATCAATGGTGAATTTAGTAGATGTCATTACCTTTATTGAAATGGAGCCGGAAGAATGGAATAGATCACAAGCCTAGATTCCTTAAAATTATTTCTAAGGAGTAGGGCCTCTTTCACAATCCCTCTTTATCCAAACTTGGATAGGGATCAAGTACAAACTTCCATCATCATAAGCTTCCTCATTGATCTCTGTTTGTTGTCCCAAATGATCCACAAAATGAGCAAGGAACCCTACATAATGAGGTAGAAACAATTCTACCATGTTTTCCATAAACCTATTCATCTAATGGTCATCATAAAAAACTAGCCAATCCTCAAGGTTATCAGGTACTGAAGGTCGAAAAACTACTTGCACTTTCCCTAATTCTCATATGTCCTTTCAAGAGCAAAGAATAGAAGCAAATGCTACCAGAGAATCAACCAGCTGATTTTGAACTTTAGGATGTTGAATTTTTATCTATTTTCAAATCTTAACAATTATTTCGCAATGATTTTCAAGCATTCATTTCATCCCACAGTTTTCATTGAATAATTGCACGCTAAAAATTTCAACTTAAATTCTAGCAGAAACAAAGGATCATAGAAATATTTCCATGCATAAGAGACACAAATATTTTACCTTGGGAAACCCAATAGGGAGAAAACAAAGCCAATTTTTCTTAGAATAAATCAATCCAATTCAAGTACAATACCATCCATGAAAAGAAACCCTAGCACATAATAGGTTCACCCTCCTTCACAAGAAACCCTTTCAAGGGTAGCTAATCTTCCAAAGATAATAAGAATACCAAAAATTACTCCTTTGACTTTTGTTAAGCTTGGCTGAAATTGTGCATTAGAAGAGAGAAGATGTGAGTCACAATATGTGTGAAAATGAAGTGTTGGAGCATTGTATTTATATTCTTGAGCTTAATTTACTTTTTCACAAGTGGGGTTGACTTGTCTTATTTTGGTTAGGCTGCCCTACTTCTCTAATCTTCATATTGGTTTTACCTTCGGGGTCAACTTGCACTTCTAGCCTTTTATCTTTCTTGAGGCTTCTTCAATGATATTTGGTACTTCTTCAATGGTTGACCTGACTTCTTGGTTATTTCTTCATCATAGAAAATTGTCCTTGTTGATGTTCATCTCCTCACATGCAAGTCTATTCACGCATAGAACTCTAATGTTGATTTGACCCCAATCTAAGAAGTCATGGACACTTCTTAGAGCCTATGTCAAATTCAACATTAGATTAGACTTTGTGTATTTCAAAAGGGGATGAAATCCCATAATGATCCATATTTATGTGTGAATGAAATGAAATAACATATACATAATCATAAACACAGACATTTTGCAATGAAAATGGAGATACAGTAAACACATATTCTATTAAATAATGGAAATAGAATAGACTGTAAGTACAACTAGAATGGTGGTAGTTATCTCAGAGAAGAGATGTGGTTGCTACACTCATCCATGCCAAGCTGAATACAAAATGAGGCTGAAAGGATCTATTTATAATAAGTATGAGGAACAGAACCCTAAAGGTCCAAACTTTATAACCCTAGAAGATGGATCGTCATAAAGTTTGTGGCCCCAAGGTGGTTAGTTGAATAGTCAACTTCCCGAGGTCATAATTTTTGCATACGATCTCTGATTTGTGCGTTTGATAACCCATTAGAAAGGTCTATTCGAGCATTAAATCTTTCAACCAAATCCAAATCCCAATGGATGATGTGGGGTTCAATTTCCCCTCCTCAATCGCCAAAAAACGTCGTTTAGGTCCTAAAAATGGCCCCGTAAGTTTGGGACCCAAAAAAATGTAGAAAAATATCTAGGAAATTGCCACAATGGACAATTATTTTGAGCCAGTGGAATAGGTGGGTGGCCACCGATCTCCATCTAGATCACCTAACAAATAAACAATTCAACTCACTCTAATATAGAATAAATCACTCCTTCTCATAGCACTCCTTAGAATATTAAATGTGACCTCGAACCTTATCCACTCTTAGCCACTTCTCATGACTAATTAAAGCTAAGCACCTTGAGCCTTATTTACTATTAGTCACTTCATAATTTTCATTGAATAATTGCACACTAAAAATTTAAATTTATATTCTATCAAAACCAAAGGATCATAGAAAGAGTTCCATGCACAAGAGAAATAAAGTTTTTACCCTAAGAAACCCAATAAGGAGAAAACCCACCCAACTTTTCTTAGAAGAAATCAATCCAATTCAAGTACAACACCATTCATGAAGTAAACCCTAACACATAAGAAGTTCTCCCTTCTTCATAGTAAACCCTAACAAGGGTAGTGAATCTTCCAAAGACAATAAGAACCCTAAAAATTATTGCTTTGACTTTTGTTATGCTTGGCCGAAATTGCACACTACTAGAGAGAAGATGTGAGAGATGATGAGTGGTAAAATGAAGTGTTGGAGAAATTTATTTATATTCTTTAGCTCACTTGAATTTTTCATCAGTGGGGTTGGCTTGTCTTCTTTTGGTGAGGTCGACTTGCTATTTTGATCTTCATCTTAGTTTTATCTTCAGGACTGACTTGTTGTTTTGATCTTCATCTTGGTTTTATCTATAGGGTCTACTTGCACTTCTAGTATTTTATCTTTCTAGAGCCTTATTTAATGCTATCTGGGACTTCTTCAATGGTTGACGTGACTTCTTGGTTATTTCTTCATTGTATAAAGGTTGTCATTGTTGATGTCCATCTCGTCACCTGCATGTCGATTCACGCATAGAGCTCTAATGCTGATTTGACCCCACTCTATAAAGTCTCGGACATTTCTTGGAGCCTATGTCAAATTCAACAATAGATTATATTTCATATATTTTGCAAGGGGATGAAATCCACTAACAAATAAACAAGTCAACTCACTCTAATATATAATAGATCACTCCTTCTCGGAGTATACGATGTGACCTCTAGCCTTATTCACTCTTAGCCACTTCTCGTGACTAATTAAGGATAAGCACCTCAAGCCTTATTTACTCTTAGTCACTTCTTATGACTAATCAAGGCTATGTTGGGGACATCCTCCACTAGCCATTGGTTAATTCTCATGACCTATCTAGGAGAATGTCTGTAGAATGTTGCTCGATGCTGCAACTTGGAGAAACATCAACACTCCCTCTCAATGAGGGTAACATTTTCCATCATTCCAAGCTTCTTACTTGGTGAGAATGTTCGTAGCAGACACTCTTCATTACTACCAATATTCTCGCTTGGTGAGAGTGTTCGTGGCAAACATTATGCATCACTACCAACATTCTCACTTGGTGAGAATGTCTCCATCACTACCAAGCTTCACACTTGGTGAGAATGACCATAGTCCATCTCGTATATGTACTGCATCTACATCTCAAGCAATGTTATCAAAACCAACCCAGAATCAGTAAAACTGATCAATCCAACCTGTTTCATGAGCTTTCTAAGAAAACAGGTTACATTTGACCATTTTTGGCCTGCTCCACACTGAATCAGCTGGGATCCATACGGAACCGTCCGGTTCAATATAGAATCGAACAATATTTAGAAAACCGACATTTCATACATAACATGTTGGTTCTATATAGTTTTTTAGTGAGGACTCAAAAACATGATTTTCATTTTTTTTAGTTAAAAACAAAAAAGAGGAGGACACATTGACCACCGGTTCGGTTTTGATAACATTTATCTCAAGTCTTTCATTCCCAGCCAAATAATATGGATATCTAGATAAATATTGTTCTAGGGAATTCACTTATTGTGAATGTATAATGTTCATTTGTAGAACCATCACAGTGTCTAGGCCATTCACTTCTCGTGTTTGCTACTCATTTGCAGAACCATCACGATATCTATGTCATTCACTTCTCATGAATGTCGGTTTCTCGTCGATAGAACCATCATAGTATCTGGGCCATTCACTTCACATGAATGTCTACCCAATGTTTCCCATCCATTAACACTCCCTCTCATTAAGGGAGGTGTTCTCCATCACGCCAAGCTTATCCTTAAAGTATATAAACATTTCCTTGGACAAAGGCTTGGTGAGAAAATCAACTATCTTCTAATCTATGGATATGTACTTGAGCTTCATTGCTCCCTTCTACACCATGTCTCATATGAAGTGATATTTGATCTTAATATGCTTTGACCTGTCATGAAATACTAGATTTTCCAAAAACTTGGCACAACTTTGATTGTCATAATATATCAAGGTCATCTCTATCTCTTGATCAAATAATCCTGCAAGAATCTTTTGAAGCCACACCGTTTCATGACTTGTGACATTAGCTACATTATAATATGGTTCTATTGTACTGACAAAAGTCTACTTCCTGCTAAACCATGACATCATGGTTGATCCCTAGGTGAAGGGACGCCCTAAGGTGGTCTTTCTTCCCACTACAATCCCCTCCCAGTCAGAATATGCATTAGCATGCAGCCTCACTTCACGAACTGATACATCTCAAGCTACGTCCAACTATACCACTCATGTACCTTAGCACATGCTTTGTTGCAACCTAATGTACATGCCTCAGCACAACCATAAAATGGCTCAGGGTGCTCACTGCAAAGCAAATATTTGGATTGGTTTTAACTAAATACATCAAGGATCCAATCAGCTACCTATACATCATGGGATCCACCAAATATGAATTTGAGGCATAATCGCTCATGATATTCTTTATATTTGGATCCATAGGTGTAGTCATTGACTTGCAGTCCATCATACAGAATCTCTTCAGGATCTTAAGCATGTACTTCCCCTGACTAAGGATTATATCATCTAGTCTCTTCCACACCTCTAATAATATAAATTAGAGCATCAAGCCAATATTCTTCATCTCAAATTCAGAGGCAAATTACTTCTTGCACTCATTTATGATCCTCTCTGCTTCATAAGGAACATATCATCAACATATAGCACCAAGATCAAAGGATTAGCATCAACAACCTTGTAGTAAAGGTTGGAATCCACATCACTCTTGGTGAAACCCAAGCTCATCAAGTATGTGTCAATCCTGGCATACCAAGCCCTGGGTGCCTGCTTGAGTTCATAAAAGGAATTATCAACTTACAAACATGGGACTCTCCATCCCATATATCACAAAGCCCTCGGGTTGCTCTATGTACACCTCTTCCTCAATCACACCATTGAGGAATGTTATATTTACATCAGTATGATGTAATCTCCATCCCATCATTAAAGCAAGAGCAATAAGAGTCTTGAGGGAAGTGTACTTGGCGATTGGAGCAAAAGTCTCCTCACAGTTTACTCCCTCTTTATAGGAGAATCCTCTTGCCAAGAACCTCGCTTTGTGCTTCTCAATGTTTCCTTTTACTACATGCATGATCTTATATATCCACTTGGATGTCACCATTGACCTCCCCTCAGATCTTATAACAATATCCCACATGTTATTCTTCATGATGGACTAATATTCATCCATCGTGGCATCCTTCCAAACCTAGTGGCCCATTGCATCATCATAACTAGAAGACTCGGAATCAATGATGTTACTCATCAATGCCATGTAGCCGGAGAACATGTGAGATATTTTAATCTCCTTAAAGGTACCGCTCAGAGTTGCATACCTCTCTGTATCCTGCAAAGTATCGCAAAGCCATGTTGGCCTCTTTGTGGTCATGGTAACCTCTCTAGGTACATCCACTAGCTCTGTTGGAACTATTGACTCCTCCTGATATTATGAAGGATGAATAATTGGACTAGAGGGTTTTGCGCCCTTGTCTCTTGGAGTCTCCTACTCCTCATTATCAATATCCATGTGAGAATCTATCAACCTTTCGAAGGCCATATATTCATTAAAAGTAACATGATGACTAACATCAATTTGACGTTGTCCTGGAATGTAGATCTTGTAATCTTTCGAACTCTCTCTATATCCCACAAAGTTTCCCTTCTTACATGAAGGTTCTAACTTTTTCCACTTCTCCTTTGGCACATGGATGTATACCGGACAACTAAAGATCCTCAAATGAATTACCTCTGGCTTCACTCATGTGAGTTCCTGCTCATGATTCTTATCCCCTAATATTCTTTGAGGGCTTTTGTTATGAACATAAATTGTTGTGCTGGATGCTTCTGCCCATAAGAATGTGGGTAAGTTATGATCATGAATTATTGCCTTCATAGCTTTCCTAGTGGAACTATTCTTTCTTTTTGCAATTCCATTCCGTTGAGGGTTGTAACGAACTATCAACTCCCTCTTGATCCCTATGTCCCTGCATAAATCATTGAAGTCCTTGAGGCAAAATATCCTCCATTATCTGGCCTCAAAATATTGATCTTATTCCTTATCAAATTCTCTACCTGACCCTTAAACTCCTATAACTTATTTAATAATTCATATTTGGTATTCATGAAATATTTCCATGTCTTCTTGGAGAAATCATCTATGAATTTCACATAATATAAGAAGCCATTAATAGATGATATCATCATTGGTCCACATATATTTGAATGTACAAGATCCAAGATCCCATTATATCTACTATCACTGCTTGGAAAATAACCCTTGGCACTCTTTCTAAGTGCACAACCTATGCAAACACCCTCATGCTCTACCTATAGCTCTGGAATGCATGTGACCATTCACCTTAATGTTGGAAAGGCCCTATAGTGTAGGTGGGAAATATTCAATGCCATAGGTCACATAAACCGATACTATCATGTACCAATTCCTGTGTTGGACGTCTTATCAATATTTATATTCCTCCCTCTCGAACACCAATCACTCCTGTTGATTCTATGCTCGATCCATTTGGCCATACAAGAACCTGACCATCCATAAATGCAACTATGTATCCTCTATACTCCAATGTTGAAATGGATAGCAAGTTATTCTTCAATCCTAGTACAAACAAAACATCTTTCATATGTAGAGAATCTCCAGAATCTATCTAAAATGATGATGTTCCAACTCCCTTTACTGCATACTTGGTATTGTCTCCAAGTTCCACCTATAATGTTGGGTTCTTTTCTCTTAATTCGTTGAGAGAATATTTGTAACCTATCATATGTTTGGAAGCATCACTGTATAAGAACCAAGTATCATTATTATCTATAATAGTGCTCGTGCGAGCGGAGAGAAAGGAATATTCTTTATAAGGCCCGTTCGCAATCTTGTCAAGTCTTGCCTTCTTCTATAGTGGATCAACAATGATTATTGATGCATGATGTTTTCATGTTCTTTTCTTTTTAGGACATTGTAAAGCATAGTGACCAAATTTCTAACAACTGAAGTATTTGACTTTTGAAAGATCCTTCTTCTTTTCAATTGGAGATACACCATCCAATCTATCTACTATTTTGAGGTTGGGCATCCTCTTGAAAAAAATATAAAATCTGATCTAGAAACCCTAATCTTGACAGAAATCAGGTCAAAATTTAAATTTGACCAAACTGAAATCCAAATCCACAAAAAGATGCACCCTACCAAGGCAACCTACAAAACATTAGGATCGAATTCATTGTTAGGCTGGAAGAGTCCAAACTTTGAAGCCATAGGTTCCACACTTAGGACAAAAATATACTAGATGGTTGTCTTTCAAAATTGCTTTGATACCATGTTGAATTTTTATCTATTTTCAAACATGAACATTTATTTCACAATGATTTTCAAGGATTAATTTCATCCCACAATTTTCATTGAGTAATTGAACACTGAAAATTTCAAATTAAATTGTAGAAGAAATAAAGGATCATAGAAAGATTGTCATGCATAAGAGACATAAAGAGTTTACATTGGGAAAACCAACAGGGAGAAAACCCATCCAAATTTTCTTAGAGCAAATCATTCCAATTCAAGTACAATACCATTCATGAAGAGAAACCCTATCACATAATAGGTCACCCTTCTTCACAATAAACACTAGCAGGGGTAACAAATATTCCAAAGATAATAAGAACCCAAAAAATTGCTTCTTTGACTTTTGTTATGCTTGGTTTAAATTACACTAGGAGACAGAAGATGTGAGTGGTGATTATTGTGAAAATGAAGTGTTGGAGCACTCTATTTATATTCTTTAGTTCTTGATTTTTTCAAGAGTTGGGCCGACTTGTCTTCTTTTTGTGAGTCTGACTTTATATTTTGATCTTCATCTTGGTTTTATCTTCAGGGACAACTTGCACTTCTAGTCTTCGATCTTTCTAGAGGCTTCTTCAATGGTTGTATTGACTTCTTGGTTATTTATTCATCATAAAAAAACTCCTTGTTGATGTTCATCTCCTAACATGCATGCTTATTTATGCATAAGGCTATAATGTTGATTTGACCCCACTCTAAGAATTCCTAGACACTTCTTAGAGCCTATGTAAAATTCAACATTAGATTAGACTTTGTATATTTGATGAGGGAATGAAATCCCCTAAGAAATAAATAAGTCAACTCACTCTAACATATAATAGATCACTCCTTCTTAGAGTATGCAATGTGACCTATAGGCTTATTCACTCTTATCCACTTCTCATGAATAATGAAGGATAAGCACCTTGATTCTTATTTACTATTAGTCACTTCTCATGACTAATCAAGGCTACACTGAGGCCATCCTCCACTAACCATTGGTCAATTCTTGTGACGTCTATAGGAGAATGTCTGTAGAATGTTGCACAATATTTCAACCTGGAGAAATATCAACATGGGAATCACTCGTAAAGATAAGGTGTTTGACATTTTTGTGGCCAATCGCACTACACCCATACTTGACTGAGAATCATCCTGTCTGATTTCATCCTCCAAAACTTATCAACAAGATCGCTGGTGAAAGTTATATAGGACCCAACATCATTTTAAAAGAGAACTATTTCATTCCCTAAACCTCTTCAGTATTCTTTATTGTGTCTTCTCACGTGCTTTGGCTCTTCTACAAGAGGCTCTCCATCTTCTTGCTATCCAAAACTTGCATCAATTCTTGAGAACAATGGTTGAAAGTGATGGATTAGATCCAACCTAGGAGAGGGTAAACCTGGTTGCTCAATATCTGTATTAGAATCCTCCATATGCAACCCTATATCATCGTCAATGGTGAATAATCATGGATAAACCAATCCATAAGTATCCTCAGTAAAATATGTTTTCTAAGGGATTCAAAATTTACATTTCCCTCATTAGAAGAATCCTATATGGGATTTCCAATAAACTATCAATAATCTGAATTGATATCATGATCATCATGAGAAAACCACACTTCATCGTATGCATGGAAATCATATTCAATAGTAAAAATATCCTCAAACCTATCATCTTTGAAAGATTCATCATTAATACAATAGGACAGAGGAAGGCTCACCAAACCCTCATTACTATGAGTACAAGGAGAGATATCAACAATATATTCATAAAAATGTCTTTGACATTTTCTTTGATTGGCAATGCCTCTTTGATGAGAATTTCTTCATCATTTTCATGGATTTCATCGTCACAATCTTATTCATGTTCTTACAAGACCACGAGAACCAATGGATAAGAATCCTTAAGGCATGTTCATTTTTCCTGATCTAGCTATCTTTACCATGGAATTCTTCTATGTCTTCATCAAGAGCCTGGGTGTCAACATGGTCTTCTCCCTTGAACATAGTCTTCATGTATTCAACATAGGGAACCCATTATTTATGCTCTTCTAGGTCCCAATGGCTACAAAATGTTTCTATCAATTCTAAAAGAGAAGACATTTTTCCTTTTTCCAAGCCCTCAAATCAAGAATGTGCTTTTCCCTCCAAGTGAAGAACGAATGATATCATATAGACATCCTCGTTCTTAATAATGACGTACAGAGATACTACCAATAATTTGAAAACATGGTCCATGAGATCATCATCATGATCAAAAAAAATTCCCAGAATGATTCTCGAAACTTATTCTAATAACTTGGGATATTCGAGTAATCAAGACAACTTAAACACTCACCCATCTTTAGAGGCCATACCATTTTCCCTACTTTCAACTTCTTCTAGGAGGTCATCGAATGTGATCCTTAATATATCAATAAGTTTGGAGTTTCCAATTTGGGATCTTGTTCTTAACTTGTGTATGTCCTCACCTCTACACCTGACAATATCATCAATAGTTGAGGCTTTTGTCTTGAAGTGTACATCTTTGTTTTAATTTTCTTTAGTGGAGTCACCATATTAGACCTACAAGGTTAGTCTTAACAATAATATAATCAAAGTATAAAAACATAAACTTACCTTAGCTTTTATACCAAATATTTCATTATTTCCAAGAGGATGAAAACTTTGACTTGAGCAACATGCCCCAACTATAATGCAACAATCATGAAGCGTTCTCTAGCAATGACGTTGAAAAAATGTTACCGCTCAAAATAGCACCCATGATAAAGTTGCAGATCACAATGCGATGAGTGGAAATCACAATAGGAGCTAGATCCCATTTTCACCTTATTTTAAGCTCGAGAGGACTTTTGTTAATGCAATGAGAAATGTTACATCAATTTTGGCCAATTAATCGATCCCTAGGCTCATTTAAAATATTGTCTTTAATGGAAATTTGAAGATTTTTCTTTGTACCTATCATGAACATAACAAAGAATTTCATCCCTTGTATGCGGTATTGAAATTGTGCAATCACCTTGTTGACTAACTTTGCTTTCCCCATTGATGGTTTCCTATCCACTAATGTCTTGCAAGAAAAGCTCAAGACCGGGAGTGGCTGCTAGGGTTTGAAAGACTGTTTCAGGCGTTTCCTACTAAGCGGTTCTCCTGTGCTGCCTGGCCTCTGTGGCCCCTTGGCCGCAGGATCAGGAAGGCTACCCGGGTGCCAGGGTATCCCCGGGAATTCTACTGATGGAAGAAGGGTCTTCAAGGCCCGACGAGCTTGAAGGCACGAGTCGTGCCGCCAATGCCCAGCGAGAGAGCCAATCCACCAACCGCAAGACTAGATCGGGGGGCTACCTTCCGAAAGCCCCCACCATCCCCATAGTTCATGTCTGCTCTAAGAAGGTTAGGGGTACGATCGAGCTTTGGAAAGAAAAAGATCTGATAGGTAAGTTTGTGGGGATATGGCCCAAGGAAAAGGATCTGATTAGATGGATCAGCGGAGTCTGGAACCCTAAGGGCCACTATGATTTGCAACTTGGCTCAAAGGGTTTCTTCACGATCATCTTTTTCAATCAGGAGGACCACGATCGGATCCTGGAGGGTGGCCCTTACTTCTTTTTTTCTGTTGGGCTGTACCTCCGGCCATGGAAGGAGCATTTCAACCCTAAAACAGAGGACTTGACGGTGGCCCCAGTTTGGATCCACCTTTTCTCTCTCTCGGGGGAATACTGGGATCCGGATACCTTGAGGGACATAGGGAATGCCCTGGGCGAGTTCATTAAGGTTTTGAAGCAGACGAAAGCCTAGAGGTATACCTCCTTTGCCAGGATATGTATTTACCTGGATCTCTCCAAGGAATTGCTAGAAGCCATAAACCTAAGCTGGGAGGATGAAGAGTGGCTCCAACCTATTGACTATGAGAAAATTCCTTTTAGATGTAGGCAATGCCATGAGTATGGTCACTTGGGATGGAACTACCCACGGTTGGAGGTCAAGACAGCTCCATCTGACCCTAGCCAGGAAAAACCTGGGACAACACAGGATGGCTTTACCCAGGTAAAGAACCAAAGAAGGAACAAGGCCTCAGGGCACTCTAAAGCCAAAAGATATGCGCCGGTGCGGGAGTCTCGGTTTGGGAATGCTTTCGAGACCTTGGACGGCTTGGAGGAGGAAGGCACACCTAAGGGAGAAGAATGTGATGCTCAGCCTACCAAAGCCCCAAACCCTTTGGCGGGTGTTGAAGCCCAGTAGATGGAAATAGTCGAGGAAGCTGATGATGAGGAAATGGAGTTAGGAGAACTAGACCTGGATGCGATAGAAGCAGAGTGTGGAAAGAAGGGGAAGGGTTATGTGTCCAGACAACAGATTGAACTCCTCCAAGAAGCTATTATCAAGGCAGGGGCCCACCCGAACCTGGGGGTCGACCCTGATCCCCTTACCGGGCATAAGCGGAAGCCTCCAGAGGAGGAGCAACGTAGAGGAAGGAAGTCAATCAAGCAACGCATTGCAGAGATAGGAGTTAAACTAATCGAATCAGGCTAGTATCCTACGATTAGGGCGGCCTTTTCTGAAGTGTCCAAAGTTTCTGAATGAAGGTAATCTCTTGGAATATCAGAGGGTGTTTTAACTCCAGGAAGTGGAAGACTATCGACAGAAAGATTAAGCAGGAGAGCCCCGATATCCTCTTCATCCAGGAAACGAAATGCAGTTCTGAGGGTATGGATAGAATATGCAGTAAAATATGGAAAGGTAGCCGAGTGATGGCCCTAGATGCGTCAGGACAGTCTGGAGGTGTAGCAGTCCTCTGGAATCCTCAGGCGATGGAGCTCTCGAACTGGAGAGCCAATAAGTTTTCTCTTATAGCAGATTTCTGCCATCTTGTTACATGGATGAAAGGCACTTTGGTAAACACCTATGGCCCTAGCAGCTTCCCTGAAAAACAGGCCTTCCTCGACTTCCTGGAATGGGTCAACAGATAAGCGGAGGGAGCCAGATGGGTAATGGGAGGGGATTTCAACCTAATCACCAACCTTGGGGAAAAAAAGGGATTTCAAAGATCTTTGGATAGATATCAAGAGGTCTTTGGGGCCTTCCAGGCCAACAGTTCCTTTGTGGACCTGGCAACTAGTAATGGGTGGTACACTTGGAACAACAAGCGGGGGGGTGAACACTTGGTTGCCTCTCGCCTTGACAGGCTTCTGGTGTCGGAGCTCCTACTTCAGGAAACAGGAGAAGTCATGACTGAGGTCCTCCCGGTGGCTGGATCTGACCACTAGCCTATCTGCCTTCGCTAGGATTGGTCATGCACCAAGATGAGGAAACCCTTTTGGTTTGAACAATTCTGGATGGAGGATAAAGACTTCAAAGGCCTCGTGCAGCAGTGGTGGCAGGAGCTGGTCCCCCCATCTGGCACAGCAATTTACTGCTTCCAACAGAAACTCAAATCTCTCAAATCCAGAATCCGAACCTGGAATAAGGAGGTGTTTGGTAACATTTTTGAGGACAAGAAAAGAATGATTGCTGACCTGGATCAACTAAGTCAGAAAGGAATGACAGAAGGATGGAACGAGGACATGCAGAAGAAAGAAAAGGATCTATGGGGGCAGTTGGAATCCCGGGAAAAACAGGAGGGCATATACTGGAAACAAAAATCCAAAGTTAAATGGCTGCAGGAAGGAGAGAAAAACACCAAGTTCTTCCATAATTCAGTCATTCAGGATAGACATTCCTCGAGGATTGTGAAACTTAAAAAGATGGAAGGGGGTCGAATAGAGACACGTCGAGAAATTGAGGAGGAACTCAACCATTATTTTGCAGATATTCTTAATGAAGACCTCCCAGATAGGGAAAGAGATATAGCTCAAAGTACAAGGCTAATTCCCCCCTCGGTCTGCAGGGAAGACAATGAAATGCTGATCCAACCAGTATCTCTGCAAGAAGTGGAAGAGGCTGTAAATCAGATGGCGCTAGGAAAAGCCCCGAGCTCGGATGGGTTCACCTCCAACTTCTTTCACTACTTTTGGGATATGATTAAGGAGGAGGTGGTGGGAATTGTAGAGGAATCAAGGAATAAAAAAGGGGTACTGAGAGCTTTCAATGCCATGTTCCTCTCGCTCATCCCTAAGGAATCGGGGGCATATCGCTCGGATAAGTTTAGGCCTATAGCCTTGTGCAATGTGATCTATAAAATCATCTCGAAAGTCATTGCCAACCGCCTAAAGCCTCTCCTCCCCTCTTTGATCTGCCCGGAGCAAGCGGGTTTTGTCGAAGGGCGCCAAATCTTGGATGGGGTCATCCTAGTTCAGGAGGTCTTACATTTCCTGCAAAGATAGAGACATCCCAGTATGCTGATCAAGTTGGACATTTCAAAGGCTTACGACAAATTAAACTGGGACTACATACGCAGAATGCTGGCTGCCTATGGTTTTTGTCAGGACTGGGTGGATTGGGTCATGGGGCTTATCTCCACCCCTTTCTTTAGCATTCTCCTGAACGGAACTCCGGCCAGTCCCTTTCAATCATCCAGAGGTCTTAGGCAGGGAGATCCCCTCTCTCCCTTCCTCTTTATCCTTATGGCTGAGGGTTTGAGATGGCTCCTGCAGTCTAAGGCGAAGCATGGTGAGCTTCGGGGCATTCGGATGATGGATTCTTTGGAGGCTCAAACCCATCAACAATTTGTTGATGACACTATGCTAATGGGGCACCCTTCAGTCCAAGAAGCTCGCAGCTTCAAATCTTGTCTAATCCTTTTTTCCAAAGCCTCTGGTCTTGCTATTAACCAGGCCAAATCCCAAGTCTTTTTTCTCAATACTGCCCCAGCCACCCAGAGAAACGTTCCCCAACCACCCAGAGGAACATTCTCCGAATCCTCGGGTTCTCGAAAGGCTCTTTTTCCTCAAAATACCTAGGAGTTCCCCTGAGCCTGTGCAGTTTGAAGAGTATGTCATGGATGGAACTTATCAACAGGATAAAACAAAAGCTCAGTAGCTAGACCCTTAGACCCCTGAACCTACCTAGTATGCTGGTCCTGATCAAATCGGTCCTTCAAGCGATGCCTATCTATCTGCTCTCGGTCCTTTCGGCCCCAAAATCTGTTCTCCGTGAGATCAGGTGTATTCAACACATTTTCCTGTGGGGAGGCAGGGAGGATAAAGAAAAATTTACCTTGGTAAGCTGGGATAGCATATGTCAACCAAAACTGAAGGGGGGATTAGGCCTAAGAGATCCGGAACTCATGGCCAAAATCCAGGGGGTGAAATTTTGGTGGCGATGGGTCTCCCACTCTTTTGAACCTTGGGTGCACTTATGGTGCTCAAAATACAGCTCCAACAGACCCCAATGACAGTTAAATCGCTTCAACGAGGAGCAACAGGGCTCTCCTATATGGACAAAGGCGAGAGGTGGAAGGCAGTTGGTCCAACAACATAGCTTCTAGGAGATCCGAGATGGAAGAAGTGCCAGGTTTTGGGAAGACTCATGGAACCAACTCCCTCGTCTCAGTGACGACCTAAGATGGGCCCCAATTCAGGAATGGTCTATGATGGAGGGTCGTTATCTGGTTCACCAGTTTTGGCAGGATAATCATCCTAACGAACGAAGGCGATGCATCTTCTCGATTAAACCTGACCAAATTGAGGAGGATGTCTGGGAGGCCTTCCAAGAGGAAATGTGAGGAAGGAGCATCAGACCCACAGAGGGACATGATGTTTTGAGATGGGGGTATTTGGACAAAGGAGTTTTCAATATCAAAGAGGCATACAACATCCGAATTAGGAATGATGCCAAGGTCAAGGAACTATGGAAAAAGATCAGGACGCTAAACTTATGGCCTAAGGTCGCCACCTTTGCTTGGCTGATGGTCAAAGGCTGCATTCTCACAGGTGAGAACCTCAGGAAGCACGGTCTCCAGGGCCCTTTTCGATGCTGTTTATGCTTGCAGGTGGAGGAAACCACAAACCATCTCCTGGATAGCTGTTCGTTTGCTGCGGCCATCTGGGACAAGGGAGAGGTGGGTTTCAGAAGAAGCGGTAGGCAAAGAGGCCAGCCAGCAAAAACCCTGGTGGAATGGAACCAAAAGACGTTCAAAAATAGAATCATCAGGACGATTTGGAATGCCTTACCTGGGATGATCATGTGGTGCATTTGGAAGGAGAGGAACGATCGCATCTTTCGGGACAAGCGCTCCAGCCCTGATGAGGTCTAGAAGTTGGTGCGGAAAAATTTGCTTTCCTCCATCAAAAGCATGCAATGGCATGATGAAGATAAGCTAATACCTGCTGATGAGATCCATGTTGGGGAATTCTGGGGTCTGGACAAACCTCAGTTGGATGGGCTTCGCACAGGTAATAGGATGCTGCAGCCGTCGAGCCTTAGGTATTGGTCTTCGCCTCCCCCAATGGTTTTCAAGCTTAATTTTGATGGATCCTCTAGGGGAAACCCAGGCCAGGCAGGATTTGGCGGTCTGTGTAGAGACTATCTTGGCAAGATTATTTTTGTTTTCGTGGGTGCCATTGGCTGTGATTCCAACAACTCCACAGAACTTGAGGGGATGCTCCAAGGCTTGCACTGTTTGGTGTGCAGTAACAGCCTGCCAGCAATAATAGAAGGAGACTCCCGGATTCTGGTTCAGATGGCTCGTCAGTTGGCGCACGGTAGGCGGAGTGACCAAGTGTCGACTAGCTGGCGGATGGCCAACCGTGTGGATGAACTGCGGGGCATGATCCATGCCCACCTCGCGATCACGTTCAGCCACGTGAGACGCGACGCCAACAAGCTGGCGGACCTTCTTGCAAACGTTGGAGTTGAGGGTGAGCTGGCCTTTCAGTGGGCCCTGCTGGAATCGTTTGGTGAGCATGCTTGGGTTCATAATTGTCGTCAGCTGGCGGCACAGGATCACACGGGAGATTTGCAGCTGACACACAGGAGCAATGCGATGGAGTTAGATGGCAGATGGCGCGAGCACAACACGATGGACCGACACTAAGATGAAGGCGAATGTTAATGAATCCATCAAGCGAGGACAGAGAGGGTTGTCCTTGGATTTTATTTCTCCCATCGTGAATGCAGGTAATATGACGGACAGGGCATGGTGGGCTGAGCGAACTAACAGGGCTTTCCTAGTTTTTAGAGCGCCCCTCATGGAAAGCGGCTCGAGGGAGGTGGTTTGTTTCAGCTCCATATTGTCACCCTGGTTCGAGCCTGGTGCAGCAATGATCCCTCCTTTCCCTTCTTATTCTTGGTCATGCTGGGTGAACTGTTACCACTGTTCATCCTTGCCCCCTGTCATCTGGCTCCTCTAGTTGTCTTTGTGGCCCCCTAGCCTGGTTTTGGTGAGGATTTTGGTGTTCCTTTGTCCCCGCGCCCTAGCTCACAAGTCCTTTCTATTGCGAATGGCAGGTGGGCGCGTCTTTTTGTTGCGGTGCGCGCGGTTCCTAGGCGCACGTCTTCTGTCTACGGAGCGCCCTGACTTCGGTGCGCTCTCCCTGCAGTGCGTGTTGCCTGCAGAGCGCCCGGCCTGCGGTGCGATCTGTCTACAGTGCGCCCGCACTGCAGTGCGATCTGTTTGCGGTGCGCCCTCCCTGCGGAGCGCACTATCTGCGGTGCGCCCATCTTGCGGCCTGCACTATCTGCAGAGTGCCCGGCCTGCGGCGCGCTCTTTTTGCAACACGCCCCCCCTGCGGTGCGCCCACCCTGGGGTGCGCACAGTTTGCGGTGCAAACTGTCTACGGTGCGCCACCCTGCGGTGTGCCCTAGCTCATAAGTCCCGTGGCGTAAGACCGCCTTCTCATGTAGTACTGGGTAAACATGAAGCTAGTTGACCTTTCTTTTACGGAGCGGGAAGCAACGATGGCGGGGGACGAGGATCCTGTGTGGGAATGGAAGCAGTTCAATGGAGAATGGCATACTCAAGGTGCTTAATTGTAATATTTTGGAAAGTCGGGCCTGCGCGATATCTATACCTCAAGACTGACCGAGTTTTTTGCCTCTAGAATGTGCACCTAGCCATGAGAAGTTTTTCTCCCAGCTTGGGGGCTGCTAGACCAGTTATGTTTTCTTCTTTGTAATGGTTTCCAGTTGCTGTAATATAAAATTTTATTTACAAAAAAAAAAACTTTGCTTTCCCCATTACTTTCAGGATGTAAGGTGTCAATTTGATGTCCATCATGGACCAAAATATACTTAAAAAATGGTGTATCGATAAAAAAACAATTGTATTTACCAACCCAAAATGAAACCAATCATGCTTGAAGAATATCTTAGCATTGGCATATGTTGCGACACCCTTCCTACACGGTGTAAAAATTGTAATTTTAGAGAATCAATAAATAACAACAAAAAAACACAATAGTGTCCATGTTTTTTTGAGTGAAAATCTAATGTAAATTTTATGGAACTTAACTCCCAAGGCTTATTTAGAGTGAGCATAAGAGTGTACAATCCTTTCTTTTTTATTGCAAGTTTAGCAATGGTGGAGACAATCAACAATTCAATATATCTATTTGACATCTTGTTTGAGCTTTAGTCGATAGAAGTACCACTCTGTGGATCTACAAGTTCCCAACATGGTGTACAATTCCCACCCCTCATTATGTTTCTTACTACCATGTCTTAAGCAAATGGACCCAGTGACCTTTATTCCCAATGTTCATTGCACGTGTTGATGTCAAAGTATTTTCCAGACACCCATTTTCCAAAGCTTTGTCGAATCTCTTGTATACCTTGTCAAATATCCCTTGGTTAAAGCCTCTCTCTCATACATGCGCACCTTAGTCACCACACTTCCTGCGACCACTTTGTTACTCCTAAATGTGGCCCAAGTGTAAATCATGCCACTGTTACACTTGGGCGTTCGATTTCCAATGTGCATGAATTGCTAGATGTGTGTATCGGTGAGGGTTCATCATTTACCTTGTTGTAGGGACATTACATCCTCCCCCACTCAAAGGTGTTTTCATCCTCAACAATGTCAAAAGAGAGCCCCTAATATTTTCATGAATGTGTCTTTCACTGCCTTGAACAAAATCCACTTAGTATCGTCTTCTTGGCACCCCAGGCTCTTCTACCTAGCTTGACTCAGCCTTCTCTTCATGGATAAGTCATGCCCATCATTGTTGCACATCTTGGACTCTTTGTTGCATTCATCTTCAACTCCTTTACCCATGTTCTTGTATATTAAAATCCCTCATGATGTGGACTTATTCAGGTGATTAGTGCAACCATTGCACCATAGCAATGAGAATGCACATCTACAAGTTTGAAAGTGTTGGTTCAAACTACATATTGATATTCTCCTATGTAACTTATTATTGGGAAAGGAATTTATTATTGTCATCACGTGTTAAGCCTACTCCTATGCTCAACACTTACTTTTTTTCTCCCAGGGTTCCACTTCCTAGTTCATGCATGTCCACTGGCCATCTCCTAGATAGTGGGTTGTCAAAGTTGTGTAACTTAGGCTATAATGGGACATGGATCCAAAGTGTTGTTGACGCACCTTCTATTGTTTTTCTATACTAAGTCCTTCATGCACCCACCTGATCTTCCATCATTTCTAGGTTGCCAAAAAACTTGTTTTGTTGTTGAAAAAGGTCCCTTGCTTTCCGCTTTGTGCTTCACATGTTTCCTTCTAGCTCGCCTCTTCGCTACTTTGCTCAATTGTTGAGCTTACTATACAAATTCCTCTTGGATGTATGAGCTCCCCAAAATGTGGTATATGATGTATTGTCCAAGCATTATGTTGTAATGTTGAAGGGAAATCTTAGTGAGAACCTCTGCCCAGAACCTTCGTGCGCTACTTTATCCCAAATCTTGGGCCATCTTCATAGAAATAATTGGAAGTATTATGGATTTCCTTCTCTAGTGTACTTATCAATATGCCATAGGTTTCCACTCCAACTTTCATACAAACTTCTTTGTCTGTGAACTTTCCCAATCACTTTGTTAAGGAATGCAAAACATGTGATGCTTCTCACAAAAGTCGATGCCCATGAAATCTTGTCACGGTTGTTGGTAGATCATTCATGTGGAAATATTCTACATGGTTATGTGTGTGAGGGGAGCAAATATTTCTCCTACCCATGTACCTAGGAAATATTTGTATCCCTTCATGTGCGATAACTTCTTTATCCTTGGCATCCTTCACCTTGAGAAGGTATACCAACTTTAGTAGTAACCGACCTCTTGCCTCTTCCATCATTACCTATAACCAATTCAAAAAAGCATTGAAATGAGTATGAATTGTTGTTGGATTTCCTAGAGAGCCCAATTTAGCTCATGTTGCTTCTACTGCAACTGCTTTGTCACATCCCCATCCCTTAATCCGACCGACATAAGGGAACATGAACTGATTCGAGCTCTCGAAATTTTACCCAATAATCATAATTGTGAATTTCATAACAATAAAAATGTGTGTGCATGTGCAAAATAAAAATACACAATGGTAATAAATATATACACACACATATGGCATGCATATGCCATCTCAATCATCACGGGAATATAAATAAATATCATTACACAACATAAACAAAAGAATACTTGTATTTAACAAAAGAGATCCAATTAATTGGTTGTGTAAGAGCAATTTTCCACCCAACCGTCAGCACTTTGTCTTGCATATACTCTTTCTGCTCTCAAAGGCCACTCCCAAGCTAGGATATGAGGCCACCAGGGACAAGGAAACACCTACAAGATTCTCTCTCTCATCCCGCAACCCCTTATACTCACCCTGCTTAGACAAAACTCATACAAAGATCTCACTCAACCATCAAAACCATTGAAATCCTTCCAACTTCCCCACACAACACAAGGAAGGAATTCCCCTTCACTAATCCATATTTCCATCAGGGAATCCAACCCTCACAGTGCTTACTAGTGTGTGCAGTAAGATTCCAATCCATTCTATGTTGTTAAAGAACCTCCTATAGTTTTAACTATGGCTTCTAAAGCATTCACAGGTGGTAGGAATTAATGGGTAAGGGTTCCTAGATTTTCCAACCTCTCTACTCACTTACAACCATCAATATTCTCTTCCAAAAATTAAGCTTTGTCTCTAAATTCGAATTCTCGGGTTCAACATAGTCTGGTAATGGTCATGAACAACAGTGGAAAAAAAATCTCTACATAGTATTGGAAACATGCATGAGAGAATGACCAAAAGGGTGTTGAATCCAATGGCTAAGACATGATGGTGAAAAGACAACTCACATAGCTTCTGAACATAGAAGAAATGGACCTCTGACAATCGACATAATTTCCACAATCCCCATGCCTCAATAATTGCACGATGTGACTTTCCCAACCAACCTCACACATTCTTTCAAGGATTGGGTTTAATGGTAAAAAGGGAATTAATTAGATAATTTATAGTAGATGGAAATTTTTTTATGAGTACTAAGGTCAACAATTGGAAACATAGGATTTAGTTTCCCCATAGGCCCCTCTTCCTCTTCCCCTTTGGTGGAATGATAGCCCCTCCAGTGCTATTTGCAC
>LPNX011055435.1:263633-351839 GCA_001517045.1 Pseudotsuga menziesii | reverse complement strand
TGGATGCATCTTCATAAACCATTGTTTCCTTTTAACACTGTCTCTATTTCCCATTTTGTCAACCTTTTAGGAAATTTTGCCTGCATACATGTAGAAACAATTGCATGTGCCACATCTATGCCATTTAGACTAAACTGAATCTAAACTAACCTACAAAAGTTGTTTTCAACCTTTCCTATGGGGTAACATATCCCCTAGTATCTATTATAGAAAATTTAATAATGTCATATACAAATTTTAATCTCAGAACCTGCAGGTTGTGGCATAACTTGTTACATAAAGTTCATTTGGCTAGAACCATTTCAAGCAAAATATAGATCTCCTCCCTTTTAGGTTTTGTTGGTAGCAAATTTCAATAAATTTATACATTTTCTAATAACTTAAATAGTGCATTTGTATTATAGTTTAGATGAGTCCATGATATGTTGTCAAGAGAAAAGAAGACAAGAAAAACAAAACAAAAGCCATTTCAAGTTATTTTATAAATCGTCCAGAAATTGATAGCACTTCTTTTGCTATGAAGAAAAATCAATGGTCCTTACTATTGCCTCATAGTAATGCATCTGATCTAACACAACTATTCTTCCAGAAGACTGTCATTATCAACTAAAGAGCTTGTGAGGTGGTTTGTACTGCCTTCACTGATGGTAATGCTTTGTTGTTTTAATTCTTGTGTATTGTTGAAGCTGTTGCATTGATTTTTTCAAGACAATGGTTCTGTTCTAGCAATAGAATTCTTGGTACAAGCATTCGTAGTTATAGTAGTCTTTCTTCACACAGATGAAGGTCTTAATATAGCCATTGAACTGCATATGTTAATCACTTTTCCTTGTTCTAGGTATTCTTTTAGTGCAGGTTTAGGAAGTTGACTTTCTGATACAGCCATTGTATTAGGAAGACATGGGTATGTTGCTTACTCATTAAGCGCAGATTAATTGATGAATGCAACCTCATTAAGACCTTAACACAAAACAACTCTTCTTGAGCCCCCTGATTAGGTGGCCAAGCATTTTTTTTTGGGAAATCTTGCATTCTTGTGAGAAGTTTGATTAGTCATTAACGTGTGATCAAAAGGCATGCCCAAGAAATCCTTGTGTTGATTTTCTATAGTTTCACTTTGGCTTTTGCAGTGTCCTTGGTAGAATGGACAGAGGAAAAGGAGATAATTTTGCATTGATGTGGTAGAACTCGAATCAATGGTGATGAACGTTAAAATTCAAGGTTTAATTAGGGTTTTAAACAAAAATTAAATTTTAATATATAATTTTTATCTCTTTCAACTCTAACGCTCACTAAGGATCAATGTGTTAAAGTTAGGGCTTGAAACAGATTTAACAAATAATGCAGAAACACACAAAATACTATTGAAATAAAACATTATGAACAGTAAGACAACAGCAGTAGTGAATTTAAACTAAGCTAATTAAAAAACATAAATTAGATCTAATAAATTAGGTTAGGGTAGTAAACCTTCCTTATCCTCAGAATTGCTTTTAGATCAGATCTTGCCTCTGGGAGGGAATCAATAAAATGGAACAAATCTGGCCTTTACCTGAGGTAATGGACATACCTAAGAGAGAGAGAGAGAGAGAGAGAGAGAGAGAGAGAGAGAGAGATAAACTATTGTAGGATAGAGTTAGACAGGTACAATAGAGAGTGCAGAGGTATAGACAAGGTATGACATGGTTAAGAAAAACCCAAAAACATTAGTAGAGGCAACCAACAAATGTCCAACAGTGAACGGAAACCTAAAACACCTTACACAACCTCACAGCAGTGGATGACTACCTTAAAACCCACACAGCAGTGCCAAACAGACCTCAATCAAGAAGAGGCAGCTTCATAGGATGACTTAGCAGAGAATGACAACCTTCAAACAGGCAGCGACATTCTCACATAAGCATTAGCATCCTCAACCAGGGTAGCAGCAGCCTCACACAGGTAGTGGAACCCTTAAACATGCCTAAGAAGACCTTAATCAAGTGGATGGCAGCCCTAACAGGCAACGACAACCTCAACAGGGTAGCAACACCCTCAAACAACATTCTACATAGACAACGACCCTCCTAGACAATCCAAACAGTTCACAACAGTCACAAGAAGATAAGCAACTACCCCAAGACAATCACCAGGAGAAAACGACAACGAAGGACAATCCACAGTAGCAGGTGGCAGCCCCAGGAAGACAAGAAATATCCTCAACACAGTCCACTTAGGTAGCGACAGTTTCCACGTAGTTAAAGACAGTCCATGACTCACACGTGTAGGAGAGAAAATGTTAAAGTTTTAGGGTTTTCAAATTTTAACTAATTTGTACATTAATGTAGATCAAATAAACTAAATAAGTAAAAGTATAGCAGTTGACAAAAGAAATACATTTTTTATCTCTTTCAACTTTAACACTCCCAAAGGTCCCTATGTTAAAGTTGAAGCATACCATAATAGTAACTATTAGGGCAATAATAGGTTAAACAAGACTAGCAACTGACATCAATAAAAGATCTAACTGAGAAAACAATACTGCTTTAGACATTGCTTATACTCAGATATATTTTCATATCAAGCTTTGTCTCTTAGGAGACAAGTCACTAAAGGAATGATAGACATACCTGAGAGAGAGATAGATAGGTTGCTGTAGGGTAGAGTTAGAGTCTTAGACAAGTACCGACCTCAAAGTGTCAACTAAAATAGTTCAGAAATGAGAATAAAGCTTCAAACCTTTGCTGCAATAAATGACAGTCTTTAGGACGGTCATAAAACAATCGATTAAGGCAGCCTTAAACCATACACCCTTAGACAAATTCAAGACATCATGCTTTTAGGGAGGCTGCACATAAGAATATAATTTAATATTAGGACGTCTTAAGGTGAGGGTTACACATAAGACATAACAATGGGTAAGTTACCACACTTAAGAGGGGCGCTAGCACATAGGACCAACAAGGGAGTGGTCAACATAAGACTAACCAACACAAGGCTAGCAAGAAGGGGAAAACAACCCTTTTATCCACAAGTCTACAAGGTGTAACAGAAAGGTGGGAAAACAACCTTTCTCACCACAAGTAACAACAAGGTGGGGAAAAAACTCAACAAGGGGGGAAAACAATCTTTTATCTCTCTCTCTCTCTCTCTCTCTCAATGTATGTGGTCCACAATTGTTCCATACAATAGATGAAAGTTTATCATCACCATATAAGGAAGGTTCACACTGGATGATGTGATTCTATGGTCCTCCTGATTGGTCCTAAAGGTCAAATGTTAGCGACTTTATCAAGGGGTTGCTAGTCTCTTGATGAAACAACCTAGCTCAACCATATAGGAAAGGAGGGCATCACACATCATCATCTTGGTTAGTTGACCAAGATCCACTTGGTTAACTGGCCATGAATACACCTGCAGGACCTTCTTGGTCCTTGACCAAGATTCTTCCTAGTCCTAGACTAGGATGGCTTTGTGTTTACTTGTAGGATTTGCTTGGTCCTCATGATGAAGAAACTGTTTGGTCCCTGACTAGAATGCCCTAGGGAGAGATAGGGGCCCTAGCCACATTGTAGGGACTTTTCCATGGCTCTAACCTTATTGTTGCGATACCAAGAACCCTAGTAGACTGTTGAGGGCCCTAGATACCAGCTAGGGACTTACATTGCTTGGTTAACTGACCAGTAACCCTAGTTAAATGACTAGGGTTCCATCCTCTTAGAGAATGGCTCTCGCAGTTGCATTATATTTATCAATGAAACCCTTGGTTGTTTGGCTCAAAGAATTCCTAAAACCATTTGTGAAAGCTCAAAAGGCAAATCTTCAAGTGCATTGGTAAAGGTTGTTTCCTAGATTAGTCTTGCTAGTTATACAAAGGCTTTAACCAACCATTGTTGAATTCAAGAAAGATGTATTGGTACATGGAATTTCAGTTGGATAGAGTGCTTCTTTGAGAAAAAATCACCCTTGACCTTCCCTCCACCTCCCCAATATCAACTCATTTATTTATATGTGTAAAGGTGGCACCTTTGCCATTTGATGCCTTACAAGGTACAAGAGCTTAAGATGATGGCCCACATAGTATACATGAATGTTGGAGTTGGAAATAGATTGTTGATTGATCTTTGAAGTACTTGGAGGATAATACCTAATTGTTTTAAAATGTTTAAAACTTTATTTTAGTCGTGTCCGTTGGTATTAGCAAGCTCTTGTAATGACCTTGTATCATTGGACCAATGAAGATGACTAATCTTCAATTTTCTTTAGTTAATAAAATTTTACTTTGCATGAAATTTCAATTTGTGAAAAAATGCTTCCCTCATCTAAATATATGCAAAATATACACAAATAGAGCAAGTTTACACAAAATAAGTGGGCCATGTGGCTGACCAACACATGATAAAAATAGTAAGATCCAAAATCCAATTAAAGCTACCAAAATCGTCCCAGATCATCTAGTATAAATATATTTCCTCTTGTACATAATCATTTTAATCGAATATCCTCATAGGGTGACTTGGCAATAATCATTTAAATCAAATATCCTCATAGAGCCACTTGTTCTATTAAAAAAAATATTCAAGTCTAAAAAAAGATGCCATTAAGACATAGAAAGTTGGCAGTGCAAGGGTTAGAAAGTTATCATTTAATATCCATGTTGAAAGGCTATGTTGAGTTGTGGTGATGCTCTGTTTTCTTCCACACGACTCTACCAACTTTGTATCTTGTCCTTCCTTTGCCTATGATGATTTTATCAAGAACGAATATAAAGGGAAATCAAGTTAGTAGGAGGCTCTCGACTTGTGGTGCATGGTGCCCCTTCCCAATACTTTAGGAGTTGGTATATATGCACCATGTCTAGCTCCGCCTTTTGGACATGCATGGTGATTTGCAATGAAATATTAGCACATACAAGTGTATTCTGTGCACAATCAGAATTTCCATTTGCTTGGGCCTAACGAAACATTGTTGGACTATTTTTTTGTTCATTATAAATAAAACTTAAATCTAATAAGTTATAAGGAAACATGAAACTCTATGAACGAGGGTAGTTTGTCCCTTGGTAGGAAAAATTTCAATTAGAGGGGAGCAAGGAGTTGATGACAAAAGTTAGAAACCTACTTCTTGTCTGACTTGGAAAAGCAATATAACCATAAAAGTTGCTTGAGGATTTTGCATTGCTTGTAACCAGGCACAAGGTTCAGGGATTCCATGATGTCTATGGCCAAGATAAGGGGCCAAGCAAAGAAGGCATTTTTTTGGGCTCTACTAAAGGTTTCTGGCCTCCCAGTGCCCAGACAGGAAGAAGAAGAGTAACACTCAGATGGCTGGATCTGCAGAGGTGGATGAGTTCAACAGGAACTTTAATGAGGAGTTCTGCTTGATAGCTTGCATGGCAAGCACCATGGGGAGAACCATATGGTACATCGACGATGGAGCATCTAGTCACATGACTGGACATAAGAGATTCTTCAGAGACTTATAGGAGGGTGGAATAGGGATCCACATTGAGCTCGGTGATGATGTGCAGTATCAGGCACAAGGAGTTGTCATTGTTTCATTTAAGAGGGAGTTTGCCAAACCCCTCAGTTTTGCTGATGTGTTGTATGTTCCAGGACTGACCAAGAACCTTATATCAGTCTCCACCCTAGAGGAAAAGGGATATCAGGTGAAGTTCTATGACCATAGAGTATATATCAGGCCCAAGGGGTCAGATAGGAGCTTGGATCAGGTGATTAGTAGGAGGAGTGGGAAAGCGTACAGACTACACTTTGAGCCTGCAAAGGCTCTAGTCAGCAGCAACAGTAGTAAGCGTGAGTTGTGGCATAGGAGTATGGCACACGTACACCATGGATCACTGAAGCATTTGACACATGCTATTGTTGGAGTTCCTCAAGTACAGGAGGAGAAGCATAACCACTGCAAGGGTTGTGCTTTGGGGAAGAACATTAGGAAGCCTTTCCCACAGAGTGAGCACAAGTCTAAGGATCCCTTGGACTTGGTGCATTTTGATGTATGCAGAGCTATGCGTGTCCATTCATTTAGTGGTTACAACTTCTGCATAACCTTCATTGATGACTATTCTAGGAAGATCTGGCTCTATTTCCTGAAGGCCAAGTCAGAGGTCTTTGAGAGGTTCTGAGAGTTCAAAACTCTCGTGGAGAACCAAACAGGAAAGGGGATTCGAGAGTTGAAAATAGATAATGGAGGTGAGTACACTTCCAATGAGTTAATGGAGTATTGTTCGACTGAGGAGATTAAAAAGGAGCTCGGTGTGCCCCATACCTTACAACAGAATGGAGTTGCCGAGTGAAAGAACAAGACTATGGTTGGAGCAGCCAAGGCCATGCTATTTGATTAGGGATTACCACTATTCCTTTGGGCCGAGGCATACAAGACTGCAATATACATTTAGAACAGGTGTCCCCACACATCTTTGGGGAGGAAGACACCAGAGGAGGTCTTCACTGGCACTCGACCAGATGTGAGTCATATTCATAGATTTGGCACTATCTGCTATTGTCATGTTCATGTTGACAATAGGAAGATGTTGGACCCTTCTGGAGAGAAGGGGTTGCTTGTTGGGTAAAACGAGATATTGAAGGCATATAGAGTTTACATTCTTCATCGCAAAAGGATCATTTTGAGCAGGGATGTCCAGTTTGATGAGGATAGGGCCTTGCAGAGATCTTTGGACTTACCAACAAAGCAGCAACTAGCATAGGAGATAGGGGTCAAGTTGGAGGAGCCAGATGTATAGGTACAGGTACAGACACAGAGCAAAGGTTTTGGTGGTCAGAGGGAGCAAGGTTGACTAGGCCAACGCCTAAGTGGTTTAGGTCCATAGTACAAGATTCCAGGCAGTTTGGTCCTCCACAGATATGTTTTCAACGGAGTGTACCACTAGAGAGGCTTATATGCCGCTAATGGCAGAGTTGATCAACTTTGAACCTTCCAGCTTTGGGGAGGCTGCAAAACATGATGTGTGGCAGGAGGCTATGGTTGAGGAAAATGACTCCATTATGAAACACCAGGTATGGGAGGTTGTGCCGAGGCCACAAGGGAAAAAGGTGGTGGGATCCAGATGGATCTACAAGGTGAAGCATGCAATAGACATAATCATGGAAAAGTACAAGGCATGCTTTGTGGCTAATGGGTTTTCAAAGAAGGAGGACATTGATTATGAGGAGACCTTCGCCCCTGTTGCTAGGTATTCTTCCATTCAGACCATTATCTCACTAGCAACTGAGATGGGTTGGTGTGTACATCGAATGGATGTCAAGACTGCCTTCCTCAATGGAGTGATAGAGGAGGAGGTGTGTATTGAGCAACCAGAGGGGTTTGATGTGGAGAACAAGAAGACACATCTATGCAGATTGCATCAAGCTCTTTACAGGCTCAAGCAGGCACCTCGAGCATGGTACTTGAGGATTGACAACTATCTATGGGAGATGGGATTTCGGTGGAGTGAGGCAGACCACAACTTGTACCTCTTGACAGGTGAGGTGCCTCTCAAACTGGTCATATATGTGGATGATCTCTTTTTTACAGGAGATGAGAGGCTGATTGGAGACTGGAAGTCAAATCTTGCAGTGGAGTTTGATATGAAAGACCTTGGGTTGTTGCATTACTTTTGAGCTTGGAGGTTTGGAAGAGAGATGGATGCTTCTTCATTGGACAGGGGAAGTATGCAATAGAGATATTCAAGAGATTTAGGATGGAGGACTGTAAGCCTATGGCCATACCTCTAGTTTCCAACTGGAGGAATATTGATGCATTAGGGTCAGCCGAATTTGATCCTACCTTGTATCGTCAGCTTATCGGATCACTTATGTATCTGGTCAACACTAGACTAGACATCAGCTTTGTAGTCAACTCCTTGAGTTAGTTCATGGTGGACCCTCGAAGAGTGCATTGGATGGCTGCGAAGAACATACTTCGCTACATCAGAGGTATAGTGGAGTATGGATTGGTTTATGAGCGCAGGGGGAGTGTGTAGTTAGTAGGTTTCACAGATTTTGACTGGGAAGGATGTGTAGAGGACCAGAAGAGTACTTCAGGATGTTGTTTCAGCATTGGATCGGGGGTTGTGTCTTGGTTCAACAGGAAGCAGAAGTCAGTTGCATTGAGCTTTGCAAAGGCTGAGTACATGGTAGCCAACATGGCTACTTGTGAGGGTATGTGGCTGAGGAAGTTACTTTCAGGGTTGTTCGAGTGTGAGCTAGAGGCTATAGTAGTTCACTGTGACAATCAGAGTGGCATCAGGCTATCTGAAAATCTTGTGTTCCATGACTGAAGCAAACACATAGACATCAGGTACCACTTCTTGATAGCTTGTGTTTAGATAGGAACCATTCGGTTAGAGTACATACAGACAGATGAGCAGGTGGCAGACATTATCACTAAGGTAGTTTGCAGACAAAGTTTTGTGAAGTTCAGGGATAAGGTGGGGTTGCTACCAAATCCCCTCCTCGTTGTGAGGGAGTGTTAAACTAGCAACAACAAGGAAGGTCTTACTGCATGCATGTGTTCTTGCATGCAGAAGACTTAAATTAGGAAACCAGTTGTATTTAATTTACTTTTCCTAAGTTTACTTTGGAAAATAAATTAAAGTGATCTAAATTAACTTTAGTGAAACACTACTTAAAGTGAAAGTGAAATTAGGGTTTTCGCTTTACCTAAAGTTATAAAAGAGAGATCAATTGGCGTAGAGGAAACACACTTGTATTCCAATAGAGACATGATACAGACAGGGAGAGAAAGTCAGGCAGAGGATTTAGCTGGGAATATGAAGGAGAGAGCAGCAGGATCACTGAGCTTCATACAGCTGGGTTGTACACTCACACATGAGGGTGTTGAGGTTTAGCTGGGATTTTCCCACTGATTCTGTCGAGTGCTGCATTCACCAGGTGTTGCTCCCGCAACTCTTTCTCCCTGATTTTATGTTTACTTAAACTCTGGGCCCCTCCTCATCTTTTTATTTGATTTGATCGTTAAATGTTTGAACCCCTCGGGCATATCTTCTTTTTGTTTTACTTGGAAGTTGGATACCCGCTATTTTGTGTGCCATTTTCATTTTCGTTGTGAGTCGTGTTTGTCTGGTTTACTACCCATAGAACATTAAAATCCTGCCTTAACGAAGAAAATGATTTTGGCTGCAATTGATCCTTAACGCTGTTGGTTTTCTCTTTGGAGGTTTTCTCTTTGGATCAGGCCTCTTTTTGTTGTTAGATCGGAAGCTGCTGAGTCCCATCTCACCCGCCGTTGCGGCTCCTGGATCAAACTTTCCGCCCGAAGTCTGATTCATCCGATTCCTGATCCGTTTGGCTTGAATCACTTGCTCCTAAGCTTCTACTCGCCCGCCGTTGCGGCCGGGACTAGAGAGTCAGCTTCCGATTCAAATATCGTCCGACGTCTGACTAAACCTTTCCCGCCTGCGTCGCTTGTCTCCAGTCTTTACCCTATCCGCCGTTGCGGCTCCCTGAGTCTTCTGAACTCCGAAGCTGAAAACCTCCCGACGTTCGACTTATGGCCTATCCGCCCGCATTTCGCCCGGCTTTGACTTAAGCTTCACCCGACGTTGCGGCTCCTAGAACCCTCTGGCCTGCGAGCTTCTTTCCTTCCTACTGCCGACTTGAAATTTCCCGCCGGTGACCGTAAGATTTTTTTAGCCAGGCCTGTAGGTGGCACGCCCAGCCATGTCCTTGTGAAGTAGTCATTAATTGAAAATATTTACTGTTTGAACATGGCTCGTGGATTGAATGCAGGTATTTTCAAGGAAGCCGGTCAGCTTACCCCAGTGTGAAGAAAGACGGACCACCTGGCAAGAATGTAATTGAAGATAGAGGGATCGTCTTGGAAGCACAATGGCAACAGAAAACAAATGCAGAATAATAACGCGCAGACCTCAGAAACGGATCAGTTACCCGATGACTCATGATTGCATACAGACAAAGATTAGAATACTAAACGTTGGGGAAGCTGAGAGACCAGGCGTCTGGGGGGAAAACGAAGGGACTCAGTAGTTCTAGTTTAAATATTGGGAAGTAGGACTGAAAGAGGGCTTTTTCCCTTGGAAAATTTTGTAATTGTTTGCTTGTAAGAGGAACTACTTCGTTTTGCAAAGGAGACTGCAATGTTGCCTATTGGAAAGAGTGAATAGTGGAATGTATCAACGCGATTAAATGAATAATGTTGAAGAGGAACTATTTCGTTTTCAGCTGTGGTTCATTTACTGTAAGAGTATTTAATGTTCTGAACCTATGTTCTTGTTAAATGTTCTTCAGTAGTTTTTGGGATATCTTTCACTATGAGCAATAAATGTTGTTATAAAATGATCGGCTATCTGGTTATTTAAATATCTGTGAAAGCTCATATGTCTTGAATGAAATACCATCTATCTGTGATTCTTCAGAATGCATGTGCAAAATGTATTGTTCACTTAAAATAATAACCTTGCTCCCTAGGGATAGATAGATAGATAGTTTGTTTCTTTTCGTTTGTGATTTGGTTGCCTGTGGGCCTAAGACGAGAGGTAAGAACCTGCGCATCACATTGTGACTGCCCCTGCATTCTAATCACCCTGCATTTAGTTAGGCACTTGCATTTCATTTCTTAAGTCAAAATACAAAAAACTCGGTGGACCGGGCCGCAACCGGTAAAGCCTTTGTTTTGTTACTTGACCTACGGTAGCCGGACCGCGAACCGAACGGATTCCCTATACCAAACAGTCAACGGGCTAGTTGGGAACGTTGATTGGGGAGAATCCCTTACTGTTGTCGCCTGCGAATTTACAGGCCTCAACAGTTTTGGCGCTAGAAGGAGGGCCGCTAGTGCATGGCTGGCCGAGGAAATCCGTTTTCCCGAGAATATTCCACTGGTTACAGTTCTGAAAGTAGTGTACCATGCAATCCAATTCCGAAAGAAGAAGAAAGAGAATATTTATACCCTGTTCGCAATGAGATTGTTAACGATCTGAGAAGGCACACCAGGGCATACGTAAAGAAGATTGGAGGATTGCCTATCATCCCCGAGTTGCCTAGAAGAGAATACAAGAAGAAAGACCGCCCTATAATAGAGGATTCAGTGTTGGTTGGAGACTGGGAAGAACTTGTAGAGACTGCCTTACAAGAAGTTGAGCTACCATTGAATCAAGAAGGCCCCGAGATCCCTTACATTTCTCCTATTCACACCTAGTTGGTTCACCTCCGCACTCTCCACCTCAACTTATGGCAGCAGCTAACGCCAACCAGCCACCTAATCCTCCAAACCCACCCCCTGCATGGAAAGCCAGATCACCTCTGAATCTGACCCCGCCTTTGCACGACCTACCTCAAGCCTTTGAAAAGTTATTACCTAAGTTTGATCCCAATGAGAAGATATTGGTAGATGACCACTTGCAGAGTTTTTATTTGGCTATAGAAGGACTAAGGGCGGGGGAGCATGAAGATGTGGTTTGTAGACTTTTCCCACATACCCTCAAAGGAGCTGCAGCTTCTTGGTATTTTGGATTGCCTGCCAACTCTATCCCAGACTGGGATACCTTCGAAAGAATGTTCAGAAGTAAGTATGCAGTCCGAAAGACTCACGCTGCCCTTATGAAAGGACTTTGTGCTTTAAAAAAAGAAAAGAAGGAAAAAGTGCACAGTTTCACACAAAGGTTTATAGCATATCTAAAAAATTTCTCTAATGTAGACAAACCTTCAGATAAGGTCTTAATTGAGTATTATACATCGGCTTTGGGTCCTGACTTAGCCATGTTTGCAAAGGGTAGGGCCAAGCCTACTTTGATGGAGACTTATGAAGAGGCAGAAGTAGTGGAAGCAGAAAGGGAGAGCATTGAAGATTATCCTGAACAATCAATGGAGAAAAGAAAAACCTTACTGTTTACTAAGCCCAAAGAGGAGAAAGCACCAGATTATGAAGTTATGGCCAAAATGATGCAAAAGCTGTCTAACAAGATCATAGACTTAGAGAAAGAAAAAGAAGCACAAAAGTTCTACAAGCCATATTATAAGAAAAGAGAGGACAACAATCAGACCCAACCTCCTCCTCAAAAGAATGCATCCATGAATCTAACGGACATAGGGATGGAAAATTTCTATACCTTTCATCAACAACCTCATTCTGAAAAGAACTGTCCGCAATGGATAAATTCAATGACATTGGTCATGAATCAGATGTTGGATTCAAGATTAACGGAAGAAGATGATGATGAAAGGAAAGAAAATGTTGCATCCACTTCTACGAAAGAACAGGAAGAAGAGACTATGGCACTATGGAGTTCTATCTCCGTACTCGACGCAGAAGAGGAGAATACATAGGGATGCAAGGAGATTAGGGAAGCTAACGTGACAACTCGAAGTAAAGGGACGGTTAGCGATGACAGTCTGTTACTCCCAAAGATCAGAAGGCTGCAAAAAAATGTTAGGAAGAAGTTTCAAGACAAGTCCCTGGCTGATCAGGTACCAGAATTCACTATTACCAGCCAAGATCCTAAACAGAACAGAACGTTGCCTAAGCCAAATGAAGAAAGTGTGGGTGCTGATAAATCTCAGCCCACTAAACCACAAATTGAATATGACATTGTTGAAGATTTGAAGAAGATAAAAGCAAACGTCCCACTGTTCGAAATGTGCAAAGTACCTCAACAGAAAGAAAAATTGTTGAAAGCACTTGAAACGTCTGAAGAGAAGCTGCCCACGAAAAATCAACCTCGGGATGAAGAAGAAATTGGAGAAGCTAGCACTGGAGGTAAGTCCAAAACTAAACACCCACCTTTCCTCCTGACATTTGAAGTTTTTAATCATAATGTGCACAATTGTCTGGTAGACTCAGGGGCGTCAATTAATGTCATGCCCATATCGGTATGTAAGAAAATAAATGGGCAGCCTAAGCCAACCACGTGGAGGGTGGTGCAACTGGATAGGACAGACGTTAAGGTAATTGGTGAGATGGAAGACGTCCTAATCCGCCTAGCATCCGATGACAGAGTATGCCAAGTGATTAACATCGTAGTGGCTGATATACCAGATGCTTATGGTCTGGTCATGAGTAGGGATTGGTCAGCTAAATTAAATGGGTATTTCGCCTCAGACTGGTCACATCTTTGGTTGCCATACAAAGGAAGTCCCAATCAGATCAAAGTTATGAGAGAAACTTACATGAAGTATAACATCACTCAATTGGATGAGAAGAATGTACCAGTTGAGTTTGTATTGGGAAACTACTTTCTTGAACTAGAACCAGGGAATTATCAAGCGGAAGAGGCTAGCAATACATCTGACACACAGCCTGATCTCCTTCGTTTTTCTCAGGCTGATGAGCTTGAATGTAAAATAGTAGACTTAGCAGTAGGAGTAGATTCATTTTCGGTAGATAATGTTTTTTGGACTTTATATTTTGACGGCTCGAAGACATTAGAAGGGTCAGGGGCTGGCTGCGTCCTTATTGATCCACAAAAGAATAAACACTTCCTGTCTTGTAGATTAGAGTTTGAGTGTACTAACAATACGGCCGAGTATGAAGCACTGCTGCAGGGACTCAAAAAAGAAATTGAGCTAAAGGTTAGTAATTTAAAAGTTTTTGGGGACTCAGAAATAGTTGTGAAACAAATAAGAAATCAAATACATTGTGTTTCTACTCACTTGAAAGCTTACCAAAACGAGGTATGGGATTTGCTTAAACATTTTCATGCATTTAACATTATTTCAATCCCAAGAATAAAAAATGCAGCTGCTGATCTTTTAGCTACATCAGCTGCCAGGCTAGTTCCCACTAATAACAAGTGCTCTATTGAATTAATTTTTAGGCCTTCAGTACCTGATATGATCACCAACCTGCGAGTATTTGACGATGACTAGCAAATAATCGAATGCTTGACAAACGATGAGGTTTTCAAAGGGGCCATTATCGACGATGAAGAACACCAGGCTGAAATGAAATATGACAATTTCATTCCCAAAGGGGTCAGAACGTTAGAGAAGATGTTTGACCTAAATGAAAATTTTAGAAGACCTGCTAATGTGAAGACACATAGCTCAACTCTACAGTTCGAGCTAGTAAACTTAGGATCTGAAACGGAGCCCAAGTTCGTGAACCTCGGCAAAGGCTGCTCACCAGCTGAAAGATATAAGTTCCTCAGTCTTTTTAAGCAGTACAAAGATGTCTTTGCATGGACGTACGCATATTCGAAGACCTACGATACTAGTATTATCAAGCATATCATTCCTATTAAAGCAGGCATTAAGCCATATCAGCAGCCGTTAAGGAAAATGCACCCCAAGTTGGAGCCACTAATTCAAAGCGAAGTGAAAAAATTGCTGGACGCCAGGATTATCTTTAAAGTCAGGCATTCTGAATGGGTGTCAAACCTGGTTCCTGTCAGGAAAAAATCGGGAGAGATCAGGCTGTGCGTGGACTTCAGAAACTTAAACCGAGCCTTAGATAAATACAACTACCCGGTACCTCCCATGGAGCAATTGCTACAGATGGTTTCTGGCTCTGAAATGTTTTCATTGTTAGACGGTTTCTCTGGTTACAACCAAGTGTTAGTAACCGAGGAAGACAGATTGAAGACAACATTCAGAACTAAATGGGGAACATTTGCATATAGAAGAATGCCCTTTGGACTGATTAATGCTGGCGCGACATTTCAGAGAGCTATGGACATAGCTTTCCGCGGACTGATTGGGCGAAGTGTGGTGGTCTACCTTGATGACATCACAATATTTTCGAACAAAAGAGGGGAGCACGCGTTCCACCTAAAGCAAAATTTTCGAGCGTTGTCGGAAGTATGGCATTTCCCTAAATCCTAAGAAGTGCGTATTCGCGGTCACAGAAGGCAAGTTACTGGGGCACATAGTTTCAAAGAGAGGTATATCTATAGACCCCGAAAGAATTAAGGCCATTGAACAAATCCCTATGCCCCATAATAAAAAAGGAATGCAATCCTTCTTGGGAACAATAAATTTCGTACGAAGGTTCGTGCCTGACTTTGCCCAGACTGTTAAACCACTACAGTAGATGGTCAAACAAAACACACATTTTAAGTGGACCGAGACTGAAAAGAATGCTTTCAGTAAAATCAAGACTGCTGTTGCACATGCGCCCTCTCTGAAAAGTCTAAACTTTGGCAAGGATTTTATTATATATACTTTTGCATCCGATGATTCATTGGCAGCCGTACTTACGCAAAAGGAGGATGGGGGTGACGAATTCCCAATTTATTTTATGAGCACTGGGCTACAAGGTGCTGAATTAAACTACCCGGCCATCGATAAGCAAGCATACGCAGTATTTAAGGCAGTCAAGCAATTCAGGCCTTATATACTCAAAAATCGAACCAAGGTAATAGTCCCTTACCCAGCTATAAGATCCCTTCTCATTCAAAAGGAATTAGGAGAAAGAAGGGGCAACTGGGTAATAGCACTTCAAGAATACGATCTTGAATTCAAGCCAGCTACTATAGTAAAAGGTCAAGGGTTATGCAAACTGATGACTGGAAAGACAAACAATGAAGAACAAGCATGGGAAGAGGAAGCTGAGTTGCATGTAGCGGATGTTTGTCCTTTATTCACAGCTCCTGAATCTTGGTATAGAGACCTTGTGCATTACTTGCAGTCAGGGGTGTTGCCAGAACATTGGAGTTCCAAACAAAGAAGAGCTTTGCGTCTGAAATCAGCTTCCTACCAAATCATAGAAGGCATACTATTCAGAAAAAACTATGATGGAGTCCTCCTGAGATGTTTGGAGAAAGAAGATGCTGAGAAAGTAATGTCTGAATTGCACGATGGCCCGGCTGGGGGACATTATTCAGGGGACACTACAGCCCACAAGGTTCTCAGAGCCGGTTACTACTGGCCAACACTTTTCAGGGATGCACATGCACACGTCAGAAAATGTGATACTTGCCAAAGATGCGGGGGAAGACAACCTAGAGCAGCAGCACCTCTTAAGCCTGTAATGATCACGGAGCCTTTCGAACAATGGGGAATAGACATCATTGGAGAAATAAAGCCAAATTCTTCCCTGCTGCACAAATATATTCTTACTGCAACTGATTATTTCACTCGCTGGGTCGAAGCTATCCCATTGCACAAGATAAACGAAGACGAAGTCATCAGCTTTCTACAAGATCATATCATGACCAGGTTTGGGGTTCCAAGTTCGTTAGTTTTTGATAATGCTAAGTATTTTTCATCCATTAAATTGACTGCATTTGCTCATGAGAAAGGGATAAAATTACATTATTCTGCTAACTACTATCCGCAAGGGAATGGCCTGGCTGAATCCTCCAATAAAAACCTCATTAGAATCCTGAAAAAGACTGTCATAGAAAACCAGAGAAGTTGGCACTCCACCTTACCCAACGCCCTGTGGGCTGATAGAGTCACTCCCAAGTCTGCCATAGGAGTGTCACCCTTTACCCTTGTGTACGGTAAGGAGGCCATCCTTCCCCCCAACATCATGCTCCCATCTTCCATACTAGCTCAAGAGTCTAGGGGATCGGATGATGAATTTCTCCAAATAAGAATATACAACCTCCTGAAAGCAGAAGAGGCCAAATCCAAAGCTAGAGAACGTTTCCAACAGCAGCAGGAGGTAGTGAAAAGATGGTTTGACAAACATAAAGCCGGAAAAAAGGACTTGGAAGTAGGGGACCTTGTTCTAAAATGGGATCATCCTCATGATGAAAAGGGAAAGCACACTAAGTTCCAACAGTTGTGGGTAGGCCCGTTTCAAATCACAGCAAAACTTGGCCCTGCTACCTATATGCTACAAGATTTACAGGGATGGGAGGAGTACTTGCCAGTTAACGGCTTGGTTCTCAAGCCTTACTTTTCTTGAAGTTCCTTTGATTCTTTCTGTTTTTTGTACATAAATAAGATTTTTGGTTATTTTGATTCATGCTTTCTTTCTATAGTTTATTGGTTTCAATAAAGGGGGTGAACTCGTGGTTGTTCGAGATACACCAAAATTTATGGGAATGATAGACATTTTGAGCAGTCAGACTGTGTGTTGCTGTTGATTTTCTTCCAGTCTAGCAGTTTTCTCAAAATCTCTGTGTGCATTGAAGTCCTATGTAACCCTGTAAGATAAGCCGGATCCAAAGAGTCTAGAATACTATGTTGAGGCTCCATCCACGTTACACTTAAAAGTCTAAGGGGCAATAACAGGAAACCCATGGAGAAGAGCAAGGTGAACAGGATGTTAAATATAAATGATCCCATGCCAGGAAATAAATGCCAAAAGGCAGATAAGAGTCAAAATTCCTATGAAAACATCATGCTTCAAAGCTAAATCTGGCTCATAAGTACTAATTTGCCAACGATCCTCTCCGTCCGTGAGCTGAAAACTTTAAGCACACCACTCACACAAAAGGGCACTATGGGATAGAGGATCCTGAATTTAAAATTCAGTAAGAAAGGCACGCATGAAGACTCGTATGGAAGGGGACAAAAGTCCGAAAGCACAAAAGCTGCTAAAAGGGCATGGGAATGAGGAACAAATGAACATTTCTGTTCATCACCTGCTACAATCCTGTGGTGTCAAATGCTGTCAGCCACCTGAAAGCAAAATTAATAATGAACTCATTTTTGGCCTCAGCAGAGTTATCCGGACTTGAAGGTCTTGGTTTTCCCCTCCCAAATTGGACTAGTATCAATCATTAAGGTACACACTTTTGTTATTGAGAAATCTGTATAGCTGGAAGAGTTCAATGGACGTGTTGTTGTGGAACAGTCTGCTGTCCAAAGAGAAAATCACCCAGAGATCTAGGTTCACCAGGAAATCGCCAGTTGTTGCTCTCGCAACTCTTTCTCCCCGATTTTATGTTTACTTAAACTTTGGGCCCCTCCTATTTGATTTGATCTTTAAATGTTTGAACCCCTCGGGCATATCTTCTTTTCGTTTTACTTGGAAGTTGGATACCCGCTATTTTGTGTGCCATTTTCATTTTCGTTGTGAGTCATGTTTGTCTGGTTTACTACCCATAGAACATTAAAATCCTGCCTTAATGAAGAAAATGATTTTGGCTGCAATTGATCCTTAACACTGTTGGTTTTCTCTTTGGATCGGGCCTCTTTTTGTTGTTAGATCGGAAGCTGCTGAGTCCCATCTCACCCGCCGTTGTGGCTCCTGGATCAAACTTTCTGCCCGAAGTTCGATTCATCCGATGCCCGATCCGTTTGGCTTCAATCGCTTGCTCCTAAGCTTCTACTCGCCCGTCGTTGTGGCCGGGACTAGAGAGTCAGCTTCCGATTCAAATATCATCCGACGTCCGACTAAAACTTTCCCGCCTGCGTCACTTGTCTCCAGTATTTACCTTATCCGCCATTGCAGCTCCCTGAGTCTTCTGACCTCCGAAGCTGAAAACCTCCCGACGTCCGACTTATGGCCTACCCGCCCGCATTTCGCCCGGCTTTGACTTAAGCCTCACCCGATGTTGCGGTTCCCAGAACCCTCTGGCCTGCGAGCTTCTTTCCTTCCTACTGCGGACTTGAAATTTCCCGCCGGTGACCGTAAGATTTTTTTAGCCAGGCCTGTAGGTGGCGCGCCCGGCCATGTCCTTGTGAAGTAGTCATTAATTGAAAATATTTACTGTTTGAACATGGCTCGTGGATTGAATGCAGGTATTTTCAAGGAAGCCGGTCAGCTTACCCCAGTGTGAAGAAAGACGAACCACCTGGAAAGAATGTAATTGAAGATAGAGGGATCGTCTTGGAAGCACGACGGCAACAGAAAACAAATGCAGAACAATAACGCGCAGACCTCAGAAACGGATCAATTACCCGATGACTCATGATTGCATACAGACAAAGATTAGAATACTAAACGTTGGGGAAGCTGAGAGACCAAGCGTCTGGGGGGAAAACGAAGGGACTCAGTAGTTCTAGTTTAAATATTGGGAAGTAGGGCTGAAAGAGGGCTTTTTCCCCTGGAAAATTTTGTAATTGTTTGCTTGTAAGAGGAACTACTTCGTTTTGCAAAGGAGACTGCAATGTTGCCTATTGGAAAGAGTGAATAGTGGAATGTATCAACGTGATTAAATGAATAATGTTGAAGAGGAACTATTTCGTTTTCAGCTGTGGTTCATTTACTGTAAGAGTATTTAATGTTCTGAACCTATGTTCTTGTTAAATGTTCTTCAGTAGTTTTTGGGATATCTTTCACTATGAGCAATAAATGTTGTTATAAAATGATCGGCTATCTGGTTATTTAAATATTTGTGAAAGCTCATGTGTCTTGAATGAAATACCAGCTATCTGTGATTCTTCAGAATGCATGTGCAAAATGTATTGTTCACTTAAAATAATAACCTTTCTCCCTAGGGATAGATAGATAGTTTGTTTGTTTCTTTTCGTTTGTGATTTGGTTGCCTGTGGGCCTAAGATGAGAGGTAAGAACCTGCGCATCACGTTGTGACTTCCCCTGCATTCTAATCACCCTGCATTTAGTTAGGCACTTGCATTTCATTTCTTAAGTCAAAATACAAAAAACTCGGTGGACCGGGCTGCAACCGGTAAAGCCTTTGTTTTGTTACTTGACCTACAGTAGCCGGACCGCAAACCGGACGGATTCCCTATACCAAACAGTCATCGGGCTAGTTGGGAACGTTGATTGGGGAGAATCCCTTACTGTTGTCGCCTGCGAATTTACAGGCCTCAACACCAGGTTTGGGTTAATTTGCAGTGATTGTAAAAGTTCCATATTTTCTCATAATAAAATCTATTTATGACTGCTGCATCGGTTTTCCCATCTTGGGGTTTTTCCGAGGGTTTCCATACCCAAAATAATTGTGTCATTGTTGTGATGTTGTGATTTATTTCTCAGTTTTATATTCCGTTGCATACTGTAAAAGATATTCATGTATGGTTATCGGTAGAGATATTGCATGCACTGTTAGCCCTAGTTTGAATAGTAAATGAAAATTTACACACCCATCCTTGGAATATTCATGAAGTGAGCTTTCACTCTAGTATAGGTCCCTTTCCATTCAACCTTGCAAATTTTACATTTTATTATGGTTGCCCCCCCTGAATCCTTTTCTATTTTTCTCTTCTCCACATGTTTCCACAGTGGATATTGTGGATTACCTAAAGACATTTTTCCTTTGGAGAAATATGGAAAAGAAAGAAAAATATAAGAAAGAGTTGAAACTTGAAATTTGGAAATGAAATGCAAATTTCTAATTGCTAAATACTACTGCAACCTATTGGACTGTCTTGTTTCCCCTCACTACTGGTCATTGTTTTCCTTTCTCCTCTTTGCTGGATAGTGGACAACACCTCCAAATAGTTAAACTAAGCTCCCTGTTCACTATTGGTATTGGTCTTGACTGCTTGGATGTATGGACAGCTGAAAGTTTGAAATGGTCACCAAATGCAAGCCACAACCTCACCTATTCAATGCAAATGCATGGACAAAAATAACATCGGATGGGGTTGAGCTCCTTGTGTTTTGGTATTTGGGAGAGAGCCCCACCATCCCCCTACCTCCTCCTCACTTCAAAATTTAAAAAAATGCCAAATTTGAAGTTCGCGAGCATCTTTTTGTTGGTCGATATATTCGTAAAGTACCCCAAATTGGGGTACTTGTTTGTTTTTGGAGTACATGTACCAGTCAAGTAGTACTTTTGGGCCTTATCGGGTATTTTTTGGGTATGCCCAAAAGTACCCATTCTGATATCCGGTACAACGACATGCATGTTAGGTACTGGTATGGGTCCTTGACCCCTAGGTATGGGTACCCTAGTAACTTAGTGTGCTAGGGTTCCTGAGTAAACCCTAGTGGAGCATATGAGAAGGTGGATGATTTCTCTATCGCGAGATTCTTCTTTGTACATCTGATCTCTCTCTCTCTTGGACACTAGGGTTTCTTGGTCTCTTGGAGCATCTTGTATTCTAGGATTAAGGTTTCAACCCTTGGACATCATAAAGTAGGGTTTGGATTCCCTTGGATGCATTTTGAGAAGAAGAGGAGGACTCTTGGCCATGGAGATAGTGTTGGAGGGATTCTTTCATTTGGAGGAGCAAGGGTTTGTTGACTAACACTAGCTAGGGAATCTTGGGTCGCTGGATTTTTTCCTAGCCTTGAGAGGAGGCTATGGTATGGATGTACATCTTCATTCCTTGAGCATATATATGTTTGTGTGTGTGTGTGTGTGTGTGTGTGTGATATTTCAAGCTGGCCACATATTATATATATTGCAAATTTGATTTCATCATTTTGTCTTCTTGGGATGGTTATTTCTAGCTCTGAATTGTTTTGTTGATTTGACGCACTTAAGAGGAAATTGTTAAGGGACTTAACACTAAGTTTGAATATAAAAAGTACAACCATTTATTGCTATTATGTTTGTTTTTATGTCTACTATATAACAAGGGTTTTCAGATTTGGTTTATGCATGCCAAGTTGCCCTAGAGCATTGGAAACTCATTGGAGTGATTCGTATCTTTTTTACCTGAATTATTGTGAATTTTGTGGCTACCAGAAGTGAATTTTTGTGATTATTCTGCCATTTCACACATTAATTTACAACAATCCTAAAGGATAAAAATTCTACGATTAAAAATCAAGGAAAACCTTCTCGAAAGAAGATGGGTTTTCATATTTGCATTGGGTGCAAATGAAATTTCAACATGTTATCAACGCGGTTGTATTTGACATCACTCGAGTAAGAGGGAGTTGTATTTCAAATAGTGCTTAACTATGACACTTCTCCTAGTTAAGGTCATTGGGTGAGAAACCCCAGGTTTCCCGAGATAAACACCTCCACCCTTGGAAATTTTTTTTTGTCTACTTCATATATTGCTAATTTTTGCAATTTTGACCTTTTTAGGATGTGTAAGGTTACTCTCAGTGTAAGAGAGATTGACGGGTTGGATGGAGGTTCAATTTTATTCCATGGAAGCTCAAGCTTTAGATCCTTATGGAGGAGGCTCATCTTTGAGAGCATGTTGAAACGAACATTCTAGAACCTGTCGATTCAACATAGTTGGCCTCTCATTAGAAAAAGGAAGCCATAGTGATGAGAATTATTCTTGATTTTGTGAAGGATCACTTCATCTCATGCATTGTTGATAAGATGTCAGGTATGAGCTAAGTCACAAGATTTAACGAGTTTTATTGATGAGGTTTGAAATTCATCAAATCTAAAAAAATTGAAATTTGTTGGAGTTTGTCGAATTTTGAAGGCAAATCTTAAGTCGAATCTCAAGGTGAATTTGAAGGCTAATTCAAATTTCAAGACAGATTTGAATCTCTAGACACTTTTCGAGGTGAATTTAAAATCAAATCAACAATTATTTCATTAACTATGTACTTTTTAATGGAAAACTATAAAAAATCATTTTAAAAAATATTTTATGTATATTAAAAATCTTGAAATATGTTTGCAGATGAATCTAATGGAAAATTATATCCAAATCGTATTAGTAAATTCGAATTCAAATCAAATTTCATTATTTTCGAACTTGAACTTGAACCGAAATTGTGTGACTTAGGTGTGAGAGCATGTCTAATGCTTTGGTTAAGTTATTTTAGAATTCTTGCGCCTCTCGATAAATGCTCTTGCAAAACAATGTTTTATCGATTCCCATGAGAAAGACATATACTATGGTGAACTACTTGATGAACATCAATGAATTGAAGGATTGGTTAGATGCCATGGAACTAAGATAAAGGGTCAAGAGATAGTATTCATTTCCCTTAAAGCGATTTATGCTTCTCAGACCCCTTTTGTTTATGGTATTTGTGCTTGGGAGAAACTTCCATATTTCCCAAAGCCTTGGGTCACTCTTGTGGAGTAATAAATCTGATCGTAGTCATGTTCAAAATAACATAGGGAAGTAGATGCCATTGATTTTTCAGAAAGATGAAGAACAATGGTAGGAAAGGATTCAAGATGAATGGTGGGACATATAGGGAAGAAGGACCTTATTAAGGTCACATGATTTCAATGTCACGAGATAGGGAATCATGTAGTATAGTGTCCATTGAAGAAGGGAAAGGACATGAAGTAGGATGCAGTCGGGATTGTAACAAGAGTAGATGAGATGATGTCTTAGTTTGATACTTCTTTTTCCATGGATTCTTATTTATCCACTAACATTGTGTCTAGTGTTGGTTGGTATGTGGACAATGGAGCATCGAGACATATGACGTTCAATAGGTCACTATTCAACAAGATTCAAGAGCAAGAGGGATATATGACCATGGAGCTTGGTAATGATGCCACGTACTCTATAAAATGAGTTGGCTACATTTCATTCCAGATGTCCTCAGGTGATGTTCTTGAGCTGGCTGATATTTTATTTGTTTTAGGTTTGAGGAAAATTCTCCTTTTAGTTTCTTGCATGGCATATATACATTGAAGAATTGATTTTGAGGGACAACAATGCACCATCACTTACTGTAGTTCATCAAGTCTGAGAACTTTGGCTATAGGGGTGAGAGAGGGTGGCCTTTATATGTTACTTGTTGATCTAGTAGCACTCACACATTCTAGCAGGAGGTTGGTAGGACCTTCTATTTCTCAAAAGGCACATGTAGAGCTAGGTTTTGATCCTTGCACTCTAATTGCGATATCTTTCAGTGCGTAGGCCCTAGGGTTCTCCTCTCATGATCAAGGAGAATGTGAAGATTGATGATCTAATGGCTCAAGAGCATGTAGGTGTCAGTGTACCTTTTAGGATATATATAGCATTGGTTTATTCCATCCACATGACTTGTTACAACTTGGTCTTGCACTTGGGTTGAAAACTCCTAGTCCACTAGTGTTATCAAGGAGCAACTTTGGAAGAAAGCACCACTTGTTGATTTTTCTGAACAACATAGAGAGCCATTCTCTTCGGAGAATGGAGACACCTGCTCCGAGACCATGATGTGGACTCAACCTAGGTTTGAGTGATCATTCTATTGAATGATGATATCTAGTCCTTGACCATGACATGGACCCAGCTTTGCATTGGGGGGACTCAACCTTTGAGTTGAGTGACCATTTTGTGTAATAGTGGCATATGGTCTGGGACCATGATGTGAACCAGTCTTGCACTGGTAGACTCATCCTAGTTTTGAGTAGGCATTCCTTTGAATGGAGGCACCTGGTCAGTTACCGGGACTCAGCCTGGGGCTGAGACCCATTCTCTTGGAGAATGGAGGCGCTTGGTTTGTTACCAAGTATTTGACCTTGTGTCAAATTATGCAGCCTATGGCTAAGGCACTTGGTCTGTTAACAGGAAGACACTATAAGCCCTAGACCCAGTCTAGGCATGTGTGACACTATGACCCTTGATCAGTGGGCTTTGCGATCTTCTCCAAGGATTAGCTACTCTTGGTTAAGATAACTTAGTACCGATCTTGGTGTCACACAAAGTGTGAGATAAAAGCATTAGTAATTCTCTTTATTTATGATGATGTACTTTGAGTGGTGATGAAGTACCACGTTGACCACATGTGATGACTATAGGGGTACTTGAAGAAGGCTAAAGAAAAAGTCAAAAATACATGAAGGCTCTTAGTACCACTAAGGTGTAAAAATGAAAGTGCAAAAAGACCTTTAGTACCACTAAACGCAAAAGTCAAAATTAGAAAAGAATAAAATATTAACATTTTTATCTTTCTAATTTTGGTCCACTTATAGGTGACTCAAAGGATATAAAAGAAGATCAATCCATTTCATTATTACACACACGCTTTCTCTCACAGGTACAAATACTCCATTAGTTCTCACAACTTTTTGAAGAAGAATGTTTTTATGATTATGCCCTAGCATGGATGAGTCTATCTAGGGCATCATCATTCATGTAAAGACAAACCCTAAGTTAGGGTTTTAAACAGCTGCAAGTTCCTTCTCTGTTTTAAGTTAGGGTTTATACCCTAACCCTCCATCTTCATCTTCGGGAAACCATATCCACCTTCAGGCAGTCATCTTTACTGATGGACAGCTCCTCCACGGATCTTGGCAGCAGGTTTCATCATTGGGTAGGGTGCCCCTCTTCACAGGCAACACCGAGCAGCTAGCAGGAGCTACGGGCTGCCTGCTAAGGTCCATGGGCTGCTAGCAACAGACCCGAAAGCCTTAGGGCAGCCCCTAAAGGCCTTGACTTGAGCAGACTGCCCTCTGGGCAATAGTAGGGTTGTAGAACAGGGTGGCTAGGCTGGGTAGCAAGCAGAGCAGAGCTGTCAGATCTTGGGCAGCAGGCCAAGCAACAGGAAAGTACAACCAGGTAGTTGACAGGTACGACCGAGCAACAGAAAGGTACAGACGAGAAGCACTGGTACAGACAGGGCAGGTAGATCTGGGTAGGCATAAAAGGTTTATGGGAAGCTTGCTAAATCCAGGTAGGAGAGAGAAATTAGGGCCACAATCCCTAATTTGGAAAATGCCCTAATTGGGCATTTTTTGTGAAATTGGAAACTTGATCTTTTGTAAATAATGGAATAACTTAGTTAGGGTTTGTGGATCTTTTGGAAAAACTTGGTCATCTCATTTACGAGATGAATTACTAATTATTTTGGGGGTTTTGTCCTTTAAAGGTTTCCCCAATGAAAAATATTCTGTTCATTGTGTTGATGTGATTGATGTTGTTTACTGCACTTATCATTTGTTTATGTTAGTCTACAAATTTTAAAAGTATTCATGCTAATGCTAAAAAATCAACATGGTATTGTGGAATAACTCGTTAGGGTTTGTGTATCTTTTGGAAAAACTCTGTCATCTCATTTACGAGATGAATTACTAATGCTTTTGGGGTTTTTGTTCTTTAAAGGTTTCCCCAATGAAAAATGTTATGTTCATTGTGTTGATGTGATTGATGTTGTTTACTGCACTTATCATTTGTTTATGTTAGTCTACAAATTTTAAAAGTATTCATGCTAATGCTAAAAATTCAACATGGTATCAAAGCTTAGCATGTGAAGACACAGTAAAGGGAGATTGCTGGTGTCTTCCTAGACCTTGTGCTAAGTTTTGTAGACTTAACATTTGACTAAGTAGCAGAGATGGACATCAACATCTTCAGATTGGAAGAGAAGCTACAATGTTTAGCTAACTACAACTCCTAGAAGGCCGGGTTGACAACTATTCTAGAAGAAAATGACTTGGATAACATTATGTTTAATGTCAGTGAAGAGCCAACATCTAATGGTGGCAGACTTGCTTACAAGAAGAAGTAGGCTAAGGCTAGAAGGATCATTTATGATTCTTTTAAAGAAACTGTGATGCTCAACTACACAGCATTGAAGATTTCCAAAGAATGCTTTGACACCTTGGCCAACTTGTATGAGAAGAAGGCTCCTAGCTAGAAGAGATTACAAACTTTGAAGTTGAACAAGGATGAAGAGGTTAGTTCTTTCTTCACGAAGATTGCACAGGTAATAGATCAGCTCATTGCTATTGGTATTGTTGTTGATGATGACGAACTTGTGAAAACTATGGTTTATGGTCTCCCAAGCTCTTGGCAAACCTTCATGGCATCTGTCAGTGGATAAGAGAATCGACTAAGCTTTGAAAGACTTTGGCATGATTGCATAGAAGAAGAGGGAAGAAATTCAGGAAAGGTAATCAAGGAAGGTAACCTTGCACTGGAAGCAAAGACAAATAAGTTCAAGAAGCCTTTTCCTCAGCAAAATAAGGGAAAGAAACCCCAAGGTAAGTTCTTTGACATGTCAAAAGTGGAATGCTATAATTACCACAAGTTTGGACATTTTACCTAAGACTGCAAGCAAAACAAGAAGAAACCCAAGCAAAGGTTTCAAGCCTCTGTTGTAGAAGTAGAAGATGAAGAAGAAGAACCAAAGAAGAAGAAGAAAACCAAGGCTAATAAAGAAGAAGAACCTAGAAGAGAGTACTACCTGATTTCTGCTCTCACTGGTTCTTTCACAGATTGTGACACCTCTTGGTTGGTGGATAGTGGTGCCTCTAGGAACATGACAGGTAATCGTGGAGCTCTCACTAGTTACAGAAAGAAGAAGTTCAACACACGGATGGAACTTGGAGATGACTCTGTTATCACATATATAGTAGCCGAGCTACTATATTCTATTTTTCAGATTCAGTACATTTTTCAGCTAGATCCCCTACATTTGAGATGCTGAGATGAGCATTTATGATGGATCATTATTTATTTGATGGACTACAATACTCTCCCATGCCAGGACTAAGTCTCAGGACTCTTAGATTTGAGGATTGATGTATCCATTTAGCCATGTGCAAAGCAGTTAGCAGTGCCCAGATTTGCATCAGTGTTTTCTCATTGAACAGATATTGATTCAGATGGGTTATTTACATGCTTATGACTCAACTTATATTATATTGTGTTATGGTTATCATTGCTCTTATACTCATTTTTGTGACATGTGTTAGCATTTGGTATCATGATCTGGTGGTCATATAAATATGTGGACTTGGATGTATTTGTATTATGTATTGATGTCCCTACTCAGAGTTTGAAGTTCTTGACCTATACTCATTGGTTTTGTCCTCCTTAGGGAGAACAGAGGTAGTCATTCCGACCATACATTGGCTTGCTAGTGTTGGTTTCATTATTCATTGTCTCCAACTCTTCAAGTCTTCTTGTATGGGTTTGTCTTTTAATCAAGTTGTTACTTTTGAAATTTTGAATTAGGATTTTAAGCATTATCACGTAGTTGGGGAAAAGGCAATTCATGTCTATTTTCAGTTATCTGTAATGAATAATTTTTTTCAATTTGTAAATCTATATTATGGATGGCTAGAGAAGGTGCATAAAGATCAATTTCATCTTTTCTCCATTTTGAAACAACAAATGGGCTTGATCTCATTCATAGTTTCATTACATTACAACTTGTCCTCATTTGACTCCCCATTCAATCCACCCTCTCATCCCAACTCTTCAAGTCTTCTTATATGGGTTTGTCTTTTAATCAAGTTGTTACTTTCAAAATTTTGAATCAAGAGTTTAAGCATTATCACGTAGTTGGGGAAAAGGCACTTCATGTCTCAACCGTTGATTAGAACATTTGTATATTTTAATCTTAGCCACTCATTTGAAAAGTGGTTATGATTTTGGTTCTCTCATTCCTATTTAAAGGAGAGAGCTTCTCATTTGTAAGGGGTCTTTGGCTCTTGGATATGAATAATAGAAAAAATTTCTTGTGGAAATTCTTGGATCTCCTTTGCATCTGGTGTTATTAGATAGTGATTGGAAGTCTTTTGCTTCCTAGCATTCGGAAATTTTTTGTGAGATCTATATATTTTTTGGGAATCTTTGTCTTGTCTACAGGAGGGCGACTTCAGCTTGGCTGTTTTTGCAGGGGGACCTCAACTTGCTTGGATTGACTTAATTTTTTATCAGGGGGTTTTCATTAGTGTCATTGCGATCTATGACTTCTTCTTGCTATTTTTCTGTAGCATCTATATTTTTTCTCATGTTGCAGAAAATCTGATATGGTTGACGTTTGTTGTGCAGGAGAGAGGGCGCATTGACTCCTTGGGGTAAAACGCTGGACATAGAACTTGCTCAAAGCTTCTCAAATTGATCAAGATAGCAGGGTTCATCATCATCAAGGAATCTAGAATTTTTTCCAGGTAAGATCTACAGTTTAGTCCCTTTATTCCATATCTCAATCCATTGACATCTGCTTTTCTTCATTTTTATACTAAAAAATACCATAATAATAAAAAACCAAAAAATACTAAAAAATGGTCTGCTTGATCTCGAGCTAAACCATTACTGGGTTTTGTAGATCGGGTCATCCCCTAACCATATCACCCTCAATGCTGATATGAAAGTGGCTGGTTTGCCCTAGATCTGAGAAAATGACCTCCCAAACCCTAGCGTTATCCACCATTTTCCTGACTTTTTTTGTGATCTATTTTTTTCCAGCAAAATACCTTCGTGGGTTTGTAGATCAGGGCATCCTCTCACCAAATCACCTTCAATGCTAAGCTAGAAGTTGATAGGTTTCCCTAGATCTGAGAAACTGACCTCCCAAACCCTAGCGCTAGCCATCTTGCTGCTGGTTTTTCCCGTGATCTGAATTTTCTGGCCAAATACCTTTTTGGGTTTGTAGATCGGGCTATTTTCTAGATGGGTTTCCTCCAACACTAGGCAGATAGTGACTCCATTTCCCTGGATCTGATAGGCACTGATCTCCAACCCAAGCGTTGCCCCCTCTTTGGCCTCTTTTTCCTGAGATCTGACTTTTTTTTGGGTGATTCGGGTACTATGACATTGTCATATATTTCATCGAGTCTGCCTTGGGTACTAGATAGGCCCAATCCTGTCCTCGCCCTCCCTGTATTGGTTACATTTCCCAATGAAACGGATATTTTCAACTATTTCTAGTACCTTAACCCTAGATCTAGTATTTACTTCATAGGTCACCTGTGTCCCACTTTGGATCAAGCCTCACTCTTCTTAGACCATAATCCAAAGCCTTGGTTCACTTAGTGACATCATCCATAGATATAGGGTTTCCATTACCTTACACATTACGTACCTCAAGTCCATTTGATCTGATCTGGTGTCTAGGTTTGATCTCTCTTGTCGAGAGTAGATCCAAGTCTCCCCCTTTGTTGCCTTGGGCTAAGATAACATAAAGTGAAGACTGCCTCGATTGGCTTGACAACCATCCATTTGGGAGTCGAGCCAATCTTGGTTCCACCTCCTTAGTTGCTAGTCCCTCTACCATCCATCCTGGATCCACCTCACATAGGCAACTACAAGGTTGGTGATAACATTTTGGCGCCGTTTTCGGGGAGGTAGAGGCCTACCTTGGTTCGAAATACCTCACCTTTCCCTACGACATATCTCTTTTTGGTGAATTACTTGTGTGGTTCACCTGGAAACTCCACTCCATGACTCCACTGAGGAGCGTACCCAACGTATTAATCTTAAGTTCTTAGAAAATCCCATAAATCATAATGAATTCAAATATATTTATTAGACGCATGAAGGAATTAAATAAAAGCATAAATGAACTAGAAAGGCAATTAGACTACGGGTATGAGGATGATCTCAAGCATGATTATGGGTATGAATCTAGTTATCACAATCTTTATGGTACCCACCAATTTCCTCACCCATGCAATAAAGATTTCCCAACCATCCCAAGTGGACTAGTAAAATAGCATCAAGTGAATGATCCTTGTAATCCTCTTCAACAATGTAATACAAGTTTTGTTGTGACTACCCATGATGAACCTGTAAGCCGACATGAACCTAGGAGTCAACCCTAATCAAAGCCTTATAACCAAGTAACCAGAGCTATTAAGAAACAAGACATACAGTCTCCTTTTGACTTTTCTGAAATACCGGGGGCACCTCATCCTATGCCAAACGATTACACTAGGAGATTTCCCCAGTTTAATGGAAATAAGGATATATCTATTGAAATTCATTTGGATATTCTCTGGGATTACATGGAAATTAGAGGTGCAGACAATGAGGATGTTTATATGTGAGCCTTAGGAGAATCCTTGCAAGGGGATGTTCAACTATGGTTTGATCATTTAGCACCAAAATCCATCACTAAGTATGACATGTTCACAGATTTGTTAATAGATAAGTGGGGTAGGAACACTGATAGTTCTTTAGAGTGTGAATCTAGCAATGATTATAATCAACATATTGGCAATTTGCTTTCTCAATTGGATCATTCCTCTCCTGAAATGTTCCAAATTATGAGCGTGCCTGCAGGCTGCAATCCATAAGAATGTTACAAAATACTTTGAGGATAATGTTTCAAAACCTCATGCTGAAATTAAGAGGGATATCAATCAAATCATACAAGATACTCTGTTATTTTTACATGAAGCAGTCACAAAGAAAATTTTGGATTTAATCTATGGAAGGGAACCTAATAATAAAGAAAAATCTATAGTTGAGCCTTCCATTTGTGAGTACGTTAAAGAGCCTTTAGAAGAGCAACTCCATAGTCATTGCCTAATTGATGATAATTTGACTCAATATTCAAGCGATCTGAATATGGATTCAGACTTTGATGAAATCAATCAAACGTCTGTTGAAGAGAGATATTGTGGTCATATTGTGATTGAAGAGCATGCCTGTAAGAGTGATAGGGAAACTAAAACCGAACTTATTGATTTTTTTCTCTATCTAGATCTTAAACAAGAACAATCACATGATGATATGATTACAAGTAAACTTGATCAAGAACATTGCAAAGAGGAGCCTTGTCCTGATAGTATTGATAGAATTCTTCATCCAAACCTTAATCAGAATATGTTGGTTCAATGTGTGGATATTGACCTTGTTTCGAACCTTGAAATCACTCCTGGAATTAATTTAAAAGCTCTCTCCTCTCATCAAATTTTGAGATCAATTATTCCAAGGCTGGGAGAAAATTTTCAATCCACCCTCTCGTCCCAATTCTTCAAGTCTTCTTGTATGGGTTTGTCTTTTAATTAAGTTGTTACTTTCAAAATTTTGAATCAGGAGTTTAAGCATTATCACATAGTTAGGGAAAAGGAACTTCATGTCTATTCTCAGTCATCTGTAATGAATAATTTTTTTCAATTTGTAAATCTGTATTATGGATGGCTAGAGAAGGTGTATAAAGATCAATTTCATATTTTCTCCATTTTTAAACAACAAATGGGTTTGATCTCATTCATAGTTTCATTACATTACAACTTGTCCCCATTTTACTCTCCCATTTATTATGGAGTAAATAGAATTGAATGTCTTAGTAAGGTAGAGGAGAAAACAAAGAACTGTTTGGAGTGGTTGAATCATGAGTCATATTGCCTTCTTCATCAAGTACGAGCTCACATACCTTTTATGATCCTATCAGTATCTTGATGGATGAGTTTCTAAAAAGTCAATTTTAGCCTTGGCATGATGTCATTCCAGATCTTTCTCTGAATTTCGAACAACAAGTTAGAATGGTTTCAATTCTCATAAACATTGCTTCTAAACCATCTCTGGCTTGTTGGGTCATTAACTGTAAAGAAAGAACAATCGATCATTTAGCGACTGGTTACATTGGATCTATCATTTTACTTAGCACTTGCGTAATTGGTTAGGTTAGAGTAGGTAGGACCCGAATAAGCCTTTTCTTGGGTAGTAGTATAGCTTATCAGTTGTTTCCTGAAGCTTGTTTTACAAAGCTCTTAGGGTAGTTCTCAATTTCAACAAAATTTTTTCCTGTGCAATAAAAAATTAAACTTTTTTTTTAAAGTTATGGTTATAGATTAGATTTATTTTCTGCTTTTCCATTTTACACATTTTTATTTTTCAGTACTTTGTTTTACCCACATATTGTTTTGACAACCGGTCTGTGAGTTTGGTATAGCTCTAGACATTTTGCAGGTAGTTTGTGACATTTTGGCAACAGTTGCAGAGTTGGAAGGATTGATCGAGGATTCTAGTAGCAGAGTGCGAGGACCATAGATTCTGAGGTTCTCAAGCGCTCTATTCAGCAAAGCACTTGTCCCAGCTGGAGCCAAATGTTATCACATATATAGTAGTCAGGCTACTATATTCTATTTTTCAGATTCAGTACATTTTTCAGCCAGATCCCCTACATATGAGATGCTGAGATGAGCATTTATGATGAATCATTATTTATTTTATGGACTATAGTACTCTCCCATGCCAGGACTAAGTCTCATGACACTTAGATTTGAGGACTGATGTAGCCATTTAGCCATGTGCAGAGAAGTTAGCAGTGCCCATATTTGCACCAATGTTTTTTCTCATTGGATAGATATTGATTCAAATGGATTATTTGCATGATTATGACTCAGCTTATATTATATTGTGTTATGGTTATCATTGCTCTTATACTCATTTTTGTGACATGTGTTACCATTTAGTATCATGATCTGGTGGTCATATAAATATGTGGACTTGGATGTATCTGTATTATGTATTGATGTCCCTACTTAGAGTTTGAAGTTCTTGACCTATACTCATTGGTTTTACCCTCCTTAGGGAGAATAGAAGTAGTCATTCCCACCATACTTTGGCTTGCTAGTGTTGGTTTCATTATTCATTGTCTCCACCCATCCATTACCTTCCAGTTGTGTTTAATCCCAACTTACTACTTGACTTGTGGCATGGAGGACCTTTCCCCGCTAGAGCCTCTGTTGGACAAGCCTCCCTGTTTATTTGTGTCCCGGCTCTGAATTTCCTAGAATGTGTTTGCTTATCTGAAACAAGTAGTGCTGCCATCAATACAATGTATTTGGAAATACAATGCATATCTTATAAAAATCCCATTAATGAAAAGTAGTGTTTGTCAACATACGTGAATGCAAGGCTAGCCTAATGAAATTGGATCTGGAAAATATTGCAATGAAATATCTTAAACATTCATGAAAAGTAGTGTTTTTCCACATACATGAATGCAAAAAGCATAAATGTTAAAAGTCAGCATAAAAAATACGTGGACAAAGGCAATGGAAAACCAAAGGCCCAACAAGCAATGGTTCCTAAAAATTTATATCTAAAGATTCTTGGGCTTACTTGTATTGAGTTGGATTGTGAGCATTTGCGAAGGTGAGTAAGCATCTTTGAGGTAGTTCACCCATTTGTGAGGCACTGCCATCCCCTTTGTTGTTGTTTGTCCGGCATATGGCTATAGTGAGTTTCCCCTTTCCATATCCAAAGTGTCACAGTGTTGAGTGGGCAGTCATCCTTTGGCCTAACCTTATGAATTTTAGCCTTCACCCTTCACTAGCAAATTGACTACAACTATGAAGTAAGTATAGTCTTGAAAGTCTGGTGTGAGTTATAATAAATAAAACCCTATATATGTATTTGGTTGATGTACCAGTGAAGTGATTTCTATTTGTTATGATTATTACCTAAATGATTTTTTGAGCATGTTGTAGCCTTTTAACACTTGCAAAAGATGGATGTCAGCCTGAGTTACATTATTGGTATCTGGTCATTTACAGGTTATTATTTTGTCTATTTGATATTGTAGATGAACAGGAAAAGACCTAGAGAGGATATGAGTATATAAATTAGATGGATTTGGACTTTTTGAGTCCAGTGAGACAACTTGTTTTTAGTTTCGAGCACTTACAGAGATGATCAGGCTCATTTTACCGTTCTAGTGTAGTTTTGCTTCACTAGAGGGCAGGTCTGAGCAGGAAGATGATATTGTTGGATCTCCTAGGGAACTGTATGGGGCATAGGGGGTCCAACCACTTGATAGTACCATAGTACATCCCTCCCAGAGATCCTGGTGAGTTCAATTGGACAACGTAGGCACCCTAGGAAGCTGTTTTTGTAGGTTCACGTTTCTCGAGGCAGATTAAAAAATAATTAAATGGCTACTGAAGAATTCAATTTGGGCTACTGAGGGAAGGAAATGGAATGGGACGAGGTCTAATGATGAGAGTGATGTCTTCCACACCTTCTCCAGCAGTTGCAGCACCTGGATAGTCCCACATCTATTTTTTGCACATTTTATATTATTTTATGGGGCTTTTGGAGGCTCACAATTTCCTCAAGGAGGCACTATTTCACATTTTAAAATTTATATTATTTTTATTGTTCCATGGGGACACCCAGAGGGAGTTATTTAACACTCCATGGACCCACCATGTGCTTCATTTATTTCTTCTTGAGTGGGATCCCCTCTCCTAGTGTAATTTTAGTCCACTTTTATATTATACTATTATATTGATCCATGTATTGTATGTTGAGTTCATCTCAACCGTTGATTAGAACATTTGTATCTTTTAATCTTAGCCACTCATTTGAAAAGTGGTTATGATTTTGGTTCTCTCATTCCTATTTAAAGGAGATAGCTTCTCATTTGTAAGGGGTCTTTGGCTCTTGGATCTGAATAATAGAAAAACTTTTCTTGTGGAAATTCTTGGATCTCCTTTGCATCTGGTGTTCTTAGATGGTTTTTGGAAAGTATTTTGCTTCCTAGCATTTGGGAAATTTTTGTGAGATCTATAATTTTTTTGGGAATCTTTTTCTTTTCTACAGGAGGGCGACTTCAGCTTGGGCATTTTTGTAGGGGGACCTCAACTCGCTTGGATTGAATTCATTTTTTATCAAGGGCTTTTCGTTAGTGTCATTGTGATCTATGGATTCTTCTTGCTATTTTTCTATATCATCTAGCTTTTTTCTCATGTTGTAGCAAATATGATATGGTTGACGTTTTTTGTGTAGGAGAGAGGGCACATTGACTCCTTGGGGCAAAATGTTGGACATAGCACTTGCTCAAAGATTCTCAAATTGAACGGGATAGTAGGGATCATCATCATCAACAAATTTACAAGGTTTTCCAGGTAAGATCTATAGGTTAGTCCCTTTCTTCCATATCTGAATCCATTGACATCCGCTTTTCTTTATTTTTATACTGAAAAATCCCATAATAATAAAAAACCAAAAAATAATAGAAAACAGACCACTTGATCTCGAGCTAAACCACTGCTGGGTTTTGTAGATCGGGTCATACCATAACCATATCACCCTCAATGTTGATCTGAAAGTGGCTAGTTTGCCCTAGATCTGAGAAAATGACCTCCCAAACCCTAGCATTATCCACCATTTTTCTGACTTTTTTTGTGATCTGATTTTTTCGGCAAAATAACTTCGTGGGTTGGTAGATCGGGTCATCCTCTCACTAAATCACCTTCAACACTGAGCTAGAAGTTGATAAGTTTCCCTCTACGAAATTGACCTCCCAAACCCTAGCGCTAGCCATCTTGCTGCTGGTTTTTCCCGTGATCTGACTTTTTCGGCCAAATACATTTTTGGGTTTGTAGATTGGGCTATTTCCTAGGTGGGTTTCCTCTAATGCTGGGTAGATAGTGACTCCATTGCCATGGATATGATAGGCACTGATCTCCAACCCTAGTGCTACCCCCTCTTTGGCCTCTTTCTCCTGAGATCTGACTTTTCCCTGGTGATTTGGGTACTATGACATTGTCATATATTTCATCGACTCTGTCCTTGGGTACTAGATATCCCCAATCCTATCCTTTCCCTCCCTGTATGGTTACGTTTCCCAAGGCAACGAATATCTTCACCTATTGTTGGTACCTTACCCCTAGATCTAGTATTTACTTCATAGGTCACCTGTGTCCCACTTTGGATCAAGCCTCACACTTCCTAAACCATAATCCAAAGCCTTGGTTCACCTAGTGACATCATCCATATATCTAGGGTTTCCATCACCTTACACCTTATGTACCTTAAGTCCATTTGATCTGATCTGGTGTCTAGGTTTGATCTCTCTTGTCGGTAGTAGATACAGGTCTCTCCCTTTGTTGTCTTGCGCTAAGATAACATAAAGCAAAGACTGCCTCAATTGGAGTGACAACTATCCATTTGGGAGTCGAGGCAATCTTGGTTCCACCTCCTTAGTTGTTAGTCCCTCTACCATCCATCCTGGATCCACCTCACATAGGAAACTACAAGTTTGGTGACAATAGACTCCACTTACAAAATTGAAGGAGTTGGCTCAACTTCATTTCAACTTGACTTAGGTATGTTTCTTCATATTGATGATGTTCTTTATGTTCCTGGTTTGAAGAAAAATCTTCTGTCTATTGCAGGATTAGAGGACAAGTGCTACAAATTCCTCTTCATGGACAATAAAGTCCTTCTATGGGAAAAGGACGAAGATCTAAGCTCAACAGTGTAGATTGGGGTTCGAGAGGGAGGCCTTTACAAGGCTTCTGAAGATTCCACTCATGCCTTGGTACACCACATAGTTGATCCATGTGAATTATGGCATAGAAGGTTTGGACACCTTCACTACACGACTCTCCTAGGATTGTAGAAGATGGTAACATGTATGCCAAAAGTATCCCCAAAACATGATAGAATCTACAAAGGACGTGCTCTATGTAAGAATACTAAGAAATCCTTTTCGAGAAGCAAGAATAGATCTAAAGGAATTTTGGATTTGATTCGTTATGACATCTGTGGGCCTATGTCTTCACCCCCTTTGAATGGGTGTTTATATTATGTCTTGTTCATTGATGATCATTCTCGAAAGTCATGGATTTACTTCCTCGAGGCCAAGAATGTAACTTTTGACAGGTTCAAAGAGTTCAAGGCACTGATTGAAAATCAGACTGGTAGACACATCCATATCTTGAGATCAGATAACAAAGGTGAGTATGAATATAATGAGTTTGATGATTTTTGCTGAGAAGCAGGAATCAAGAAAGAGTTGACAGTACCTTACAACCCTTAGTAGAATGGGGTTGTAGAAAGGAAGAATAGAACGATCTGTGAAGCTACTAAAGCAATGCTTACCAATTTGGATCTTCCTTTATCTTTGTGGGTAGAAGTTGCAGGTGCTGCTGTATACATCTAAAACATAAGCCCTCATGCTATCTTGGGGGAGAATACTCTAGAAGAAGTCTTCACTAAGAAGAAACTTGTAGCTGACCACATGAGGATATTTGGCACTCCAGTATACATTCTTGTGCCAAAGGAAAAGAGGGCCAAGCTAGAGCCCTCCAGTAAGAAAGGTATATTTGTTGGGTATAGTGATTGCTCAATGGTTCATTGAGTTTATGTACCGGGACAAAGGTACATTGAAGTCAGCAGAGATGTGATCTTCCACGAGGAAGCTATGTTTTGTAAAACACTAGAGCTTTCAACGGAAGATTAAGTACCTCCACTTGAGTTTCCAGAATCAGAAATTCAAAGGGAGGAAGAGGAATTTGAGGACCAAATTCTAGATGCACCTGAAGACACTGGAAGTTCAACAAAAGAGCTGCTTGAAGTTCCTCCTCACAAAAGGAGATCTGCTTGGTACCGAGAGACGATGTAAGAAGGAGAGAAGCATAAAGCTCTTCCTGGGATGTTAAGATAAAGCATAAGACCACAAAATTACTAAGGTCTTATGAGCCAGCTTATCAGTGCAGAACCTTCATCATACGAAGAAGGAACAAGTAAACATGTATGGGTTGATGCCATGATTGAAGAGTATAGTTCAATTGTGAAGAATGATGTGTGGGAAGTTGTTCCCAGACAAACAGGAAAGTCAGTAGTGACATCCAGATGGATTTGTAAAATCAAACATGCTGCTGATGGCAATGTGGAGAAGTATAAAGCCATATTCGTAGCTCGTGGATTCACTCAGAAAGAAGGCATTGACTATGATGAGACATTTGATCCTGTTGCCAGGTATGTTACCATTAGAACCATCATTTCACTTGTTGCAATATTTGGATGGAAGTTACATTAGATGGATGTAAAGGTAGCCTTCCTCAATGGAAAGATTGAGGAGGAAGTCTATATTGAACAACCTGAAGGGTTTGTGACTCATGGGAAGAAGTCCCACGTATGTAAATTGAAGAAAGCCTTGTATGAACTAAAATAGGCTCCGAGAGTCTGGTATGTGAGGATGGATGGATTTCTCCACAGCTTGATGTTTTCCAAAAGTACAGCTGATTCTAACTTGTACTTTAAGGTTGTTCATAATCATGTCTTGATACTTGTTCTATATGTAGATGACTTGTTTCTTATAGGTGATGAACGATTGATAGAACAGTGTAAGAGGGAGCTTACCTCTGAATTGGAGATGAAAGATCCAATATTAATGCATTACTTCCTTGGCTTAGAGGTCTGGAAAAAGCTAGGTGATATCTTCCTAACACAAAGAAAGTATGCAGTGGATATCTTGTAGATATTTGGGATGCAGGACTGCAAGTCCATTAGCGTACACATGACTACCAACTTGAAAAAGTTGCGGGACTCAGCCACTAGTTCACAGAGTGTAGACTTTACTTTGTATAGACAGCTTATTGGATCCCTGATGTATCTCGTGCATATGAGACTGGACATTTGTTACATAGTGAATGCACTGAGTCAGTTCATATCCAATCCGAAGCATATACACTTGGTAGTTGCCAAACATGTACTCAGATATGTGCTAGGTACTATCATTTATGGGCTCAGGTATACCTCCAACAGTGGAGTATTGTTATCTAGATATGCAGATTCAGATTGGGCTGGCAGTGTAGTAGACCAAAAAAGTACCTTTGGTTACTGCTTCAGTATCGGATCAACAATGATCTCTTGGTCCAACAGGTTGTAGGGTTCCATAGCTCAGAGTACAGTTGAGGCAGAGTATATTGCTTCAAGGAAGCAGTTTGGCTCAGAAAAATGATATTGGATCTATTCAGAGGAAAGCTTGACTCAACGATCATCCATTTCAATAATAAGAGTTGCATAAAGCTTTCAGAGAACCCAATGTTTCATGATAGATCAAAACACATTGAAATGAGGTGTCATTTCATCAGAGACCTAGTGCAGAGAGGTGCTCTGAAGTTGCAATACATTCGTATGGATGAACAGATCGCAGCTATCTTGACCAAGCCTCTGACAACATCAAAGTTCATGTACTTTTGTGACAAGCTTGGTATGGCAGAGAATGCCTCTCTTGATGAGAGGGAGTGTTGATTTTTCTGAACAACATCGAGATCCATTCTCTTTGGAGAATGGGGACACCTGGTCTGGGACCATGGTGTGGACTCAACCTCGGGTTGAGTGATCATTCTATTGAAAGATGATATATGGTCCTTGACCATGATATAGACCCAACTATGCACTGGGGGGGACTCAAACTTTGAGTTGAGTGACCATTCTATTGAATGGTGACATCTGTTCCAAGACCATGATGTGAACCACTCTAGCACTAGTAGATTCAACCTAGTTCTGAGTAGCCATTCCTCTGAATGGAGGCCTAGGGCTAAGAGCTATTCTCTTGGAGAATGGAGGCACTTGGTTTGTTACCAAGTATTTGACTTAGTGTCAAATTATGCAGGCTATGGTCGAAGCACCTAGTTTGTTACCAGGAAGACACTATAATCCCTAGACCGGGTCTAGGCATGTGTGACACTCTGACCCTTGATCAATGGGCTTTGCGATCTTCTCCAGGGCTTAGTTACCCTTAGTTAAGACACCTTATTACTGATCTTGGTGTCACATAGAGTGTGAGATAAAAACATTAGTAATTCTCTCTATTTATGATGATGTACTTTGAGTGGTGATGAAATACCACGTTGACTACATGTGATGACCACAGGGGCACTTGAAGAATTCTAAAGCAAAAATAAAAAATACATGAAGACCCTTAGTACCACTAAGGTGTAAAAGTGAAAGACCTTTAGTGCCAATAAAGGAAAAAGTCAAAATTAGAAAAGAAAAGAATAAATATTAATATTTTTATCTTTCTAATTTTGGTCCACTTACAGGTGACTTAAAGGATATAAAAGAAGATCAATCCATTTCATTATTACACATACTCTTGCTCTCACAGGTACAACTACTCCATTAGAAGTTCTCACAGCTTTTTGAAGAAGAAGGTTTTTATGATTATGCCCTAGCATGGATGAGTCTAGCTAGGGCATCATAATTCATGTAAAGACAAACCCTAAGCTAGGGTTTCGAACAACTACAAGTTCCTTTTCTGTTTTAAGTTAGGGTTTCTACCCTAACCCTCCATCTTCATCTCCGGGCAGTCATCTCCACCTCTAGGAAACCATCTTTAAGCATGAGTAGCTCCTCCATGGATCCGGGTAGCAGGTTTCATCATTGGGTAGGGTGCCCCTCTTCACGGGCAGCCCTCCTGCTGCCCACGGACTGTTGACAGTAGGCTCGGGGCAGCTTGTTTGTGCTCTCGAGCTATTACAACAAGATTGGGCAGCTAGCAGCAGGCTCAAGCTACCTGCTAAGGGCCAGAGGTTTCTAGTAGGCTACCCTAAAGGTCTCGACCTGAGCAGAATTCCCTCCGAGGAGCAGTAGGGTTGCATAATAGGGTAGCCAGATCTCGAGTAGCAGGCAGAGCAAAGCTGCCGGATCTCGGGCAATGGTTGGGCAACAGAAACTACGGCCGGGCAACAGAAAGGTATGAATGGGTAGCACAGGTACAGATAATACAGGTAGATCACAAAAGGAATAACAGGTTTCTGGGAAGCCTACTAAATCTGGGCAGGAGAGAGAAATTAGGGCCACAAACCCTAATTTGGAAAAATCCCTATTTGGGCATTTTTTGTGAAATTGGAAACTTGATCTTCTGTAAATTGTGGAATAACCCAGTTAGGGTGTGTGTATCTTTTGGAAAAACTCAGTCATCTCATTTACGAGATGAATTACTAATTTTTTTGGGGTTTTTGTCCTTTAAAGGTTTTTCCAGTGAAAAATCTCGTGTTCATTGTGTTGATGTGATTGATGTTGTTTACTGCACTTATCATTTGTTTATGTTAGTCTGCAAATTTTAAAAGTATCCATGCTAATGCTAAAAATTCAACACCACTGTCACCTCATGTTGAAAATTCAGGATGAGAGGACTTTTTAACATAAGTAGTAAAGTTTAATGCTTGAACACTCAGATTCAGAATAGTATTATTGCTTAATAAAAATTGAACTGTAATAAAAACAAACCATAATTTTCATCTCTTTCAACTTAACGCTCCATTAGTCACTACGTTAAAGTTGGTTCTTGAAAATAATCAAATGTCATTTACAATAACAACATGATAAAATAATATACATTAGATATCAGTAGTAGAGAATCATAACCAATATTTGAATCAACCTTATAATCAGATTTCATATTGATCTAGTCATCGAAGGGACAAGTCAACTAGGAAAACAATTTACATACGTTGAGAGAGACCCTAAAAGGGTTAAGGTGGAAGCATACTGACTCAGACTTCTTAGTCAACAAGAACATTCATGCCCAGTATAGTAATGTTGACAAAGGACACACAATCATGTTGAGTAAGGATGCATTCACATAGTGAAGAGACACATAGTCATGTTGATAAAGGACACACAGTCATACTGAGTAAGGATGCAGTCACATAGTGCAGAGACACACAATCATACTTTGCACAGTCATGTTGAAAAAGGACACACAATCATATGCTGAAAAAATACATTCCACATATAAAGATGAAACTTATAGTCCACATAGGCACATGGTCATGATGGGGGAGACCCAACATCGACATAGACTCACAGTCACACTGGGGATGATCTAACACCCACACAGGATTGCGGTCATGCTGGGGGAGACCGAACACCCACACAGGCTTACAGACACCCTGGGGAAGACCCATCACCCACAGAGGCTTGCAGACATGCTGGGGAAGACCCAACACCCACACAAATTGGCGAACATGCTGGGGAAGACCCAACACCCACACAGGCTTGCAGAAACGCCGGGGAAGACCCAACACCCAGACAGGATCATAGACACGCTGGGGAAGACTTAGCACCCACACATGCTCATAGACACGCTGAGGAAAACCCAACACCTACATTAGCACCCACACAGGCTTGTGGATTTGAAGTGAGCCATGTGGGTAAAGAAATGGTCACCGAGAGAGAGCCCGATCACATAGTTAGAGGGAGTCTCGATAAGGGATCATGGAGTGAACATGTAGATACAGACAACCTAGTCCTGTGTAGTAGTGGAGTAGTCAGAGGTAAGACACACGAGAGGTAAGCCACGCTAATGGAATGCAAAACCTCAGTCATGTGGAATCAATATGAAAAGTATCTAGTCATCCTCATGCCAATGGAGGAACCAGTCACACTGGGGAAGATAATGGTCACGCTGAGACCATGCAAGAGCTCACACAGGAGAAGAAAGAGAGACGACCATGCTCAGGTGGAAACCATAGTCTCGCAGATGAAAGATATAGTTCACATAGGGAAGCCAGCTGAGGAAGAAAATTGCGAAGGTCATAACAGTCACTCAGGTGCCAAAGAATTAGATCCTGATCCACAGGTTCCATAAAATACAAGGAATACTCTTTATTTATAAGGTTGTGACTATATAAAATAAGTTAACCAAAAATTCCAAAGGGAGTGAAAATGACTTAGGGTAGAATCAAGGGTCCAAAGGTCCAAAATAAGACCATAAAGTAAATGGTCAAAGGTTTTATTATAAAACCATAAAGTAAATGGTCCAACCAAAATAAAAGGAACTTAGGTTAGTGTACCAAAAATAAAACTCATTAGAAAAGGTACACACACAAAAGAGTGCTAGGACTATGTAAGACAAGGGACCATGAGTCAATAAAGGGGGCCACAATAAAACAACCCACAACCCACAAACCCATAAGATCAAGGTGAATAAAATAAGGTGGACACACAACTTCTTTATAGGACCAACAAGACTAGTAAACTTTTTTCTCTCTCAAGGTACATTGTTTTATATATTTTTGTCATCACTGTATAAGGGGAATATCCAAACCAGATGGCACAATTCTTTGGTCCTCAATACTGCTCCTAAGGGTTAGGTGCTAGTGACATCATCAAGGGGTGGCCAGTCCCTTTAGAACTAACCTAGTAGTAATGATTAGGAGATAGGACATCACACATCATCATCTTCCATTCTTAAAGAATAGCTCTTATCCTTAGGCTGAGTTTTAGTCCTAGACTGAATCAAATTCCTGGTAACTGACCAGGTGCCTCCATTCTCCCAAATAATGGCTCTCAACCCTTGGTTGAGTTTCAGTCCCACACTGAATCAAATTCCTAGTAACTGACCAGGTGCCTCCATTCTCCCAAAGAGCTCTAGGATGAGTTTCAGTCCAATCTTGAATCAAATTCTTGGTAACTGACCAGGTGCCTCCATTCTCCCAGAGAATGGCTCTTCATCCTAATGCTGAGTTTCAGTCTAGGACTGAATCAAATTCCTGGTAACTGACCAGGTTCCTGTTCAGGCCTGAAAAATCGCAGGTGACAACAGTAAGGGATCCTCCCCAATCAACGTTCCCAACTAGCCCGTTGACTGTTTGGTATAGGGAATCCGTCCGGCTTGCGGTCCGGCTACCGTAGGTCATGTAACAAAACAAAGGCTTTACCGGTTGCGGCCCGGTCCACCGAGTTTTTGTATTTTGACTTAAACTATGAAATGCAAGTGCCTAACTAAATGCAGGGTGATCCGGATGCAAAGAGCTGTCACAATGTGATGCGCAGGTTCTTACCTCTCGTCTTAGGCTCGCAAGCAGTTGAATCACATACAATAAGAAAAACACACTAACTACCTAATCTATCCCTAGGGAGCAAGGTTAGCATTCATTGATGAGTAATACATTTCGTACATGCATTATGAAAAGTTGCAGATAGCTGACACTTCCTCAAAACACATGAACAATTAAAGGTATTTCAACAACCAGATAGCCAATTGTTTGTGAACAGCGTTTATCACTCACAGCAGAACAAACACCATAAAATGAACTGAAGAATATTGCAACAAGAACATAGGTTCATAAAATTAGAACAATCTCACAGTCAACGAGTCACAGCTGAAAACGAATTAGTTCCTCTTCAACATTGCTCATTTAGTTACATTTGGTGCATTCCATATTTCACTTCTTCCAGCATGCAAAAGATTGCAATTCTGATTGTAAAACGAAATAGTTCCTCTTACAATAGACCATTTACAAAAAATTTCCAAGGGAAAAATCCCCTTTCTAAGTTCTAACTCTACAATATTTAAACTACACAGCAAGCTGCTTGGGCTCCCCCAAACGTGTGGCATTCCAGTTCCTCTAATGCTTCCTCTTCTTCTATTTCGTCCTTGCTCGTTCACGACTGGTTGAGTAACTGCTGGACCTTTCAAATCTACGCCTTGGTTGCCTTAGACTTTGTCTTTTCCTGGCGTCCTTGTCGGCATTGCGTCCTACCTGCAATCAATTACTATGCATCATTCTTTGGAAAAGCATTTTAAACATCAGAATTATCCACCTGAAACGGCTAATCCACTAGGAAACGGCCAGGTGCATCCATAGATCTGAAAAGAGTCTTGATTAGGTTTTGGGCGGGAAAGCTCTAAATCGGCAGTCGGGAATCTTTGACATCGGAAGCAAAAGGGCTTTCCTAGCCGCAACGGTGGAAGGGAAAAGGGATAACGTGACACCAGACGCGAGTGAGATAAACCTCAATCGGAAGTCGGACGGCTTTCTACTTCGGAAGTGAAAGGACTTTCCCAGCCGCAACGACAGACAGGAAAAGGTTAAAGACACTTGACGCAGGCAGAAAAAGCTTCAATCGGAAGTCGACGGGATTTGGACATCGGCAGTCAAATGGATTTCCCAGCCGCAACGGCGGACAGGAAAAACTATGGGCAGGTGACTAAAGATCGATACGCGTCGGCAGTCGGAGCCACTTGCACCTTGGACGCCATACCGCTTTGGCAGCCACAACAGCGGAAGGGAAAATGATCATAGCTTTCGATTCAACATAAAAACGACGCCCGATTTCAAGAAAACTCAAGTGTTTTAAATAGCTTTAAGGATCGGCTATAGCTAAAGTCGTTCTTCCTTCGAAATGGCAACCTTAAAGGACAAAGATTTGACTTCTCCAAATCCACATCCGCGACCCAACACGAAAATCAAAACATGGCAGAAATAAACAAGCTGACAATCAAACTTCAAAGTCACTCGAAAAGAAAGGATGCTCAAGAGGCTCAAGAATTCAATGATCCAACAAAGTTAAACCATGAGGAGGGGCCCAAAAATTTAAGAAATTTGGGGAAGAACAGTTGCAGCTGCAACAACTGGCGATTACCTGGTGAACCTAGATCTCTGGGCGATTGCTCTTTGAGTGCCAGGCTGCTTCACAACAAATGCATCTATTGAATTCTTCCAGCCATATGGATTCCTCAAATGACAGAAGTGTGTACCTTTAATCATTGATGACAGTCCATTTGGGGGGGGGGAACCAAGATTTTTTAAGTCCAGATAACTCTATTGAGGCCAGAAGATGAGTTTATTATTAATTCTGTCTTTCGGTAGCTGACAGCTTGGACACCACAGGATTGTAGCATATGGTGAACAGAAATGTTCATTTGTTCTGCATTCCCATGCCACTTTGGCATTTTTCGTGCTCTTGGACTTTTGTCCCTTTTCATATGAGTCCTCCTGCATGCCTTTTCTTACTGAATTTTAATTCAGGATCCTCTATCCCATAGTGCCCTTTTGTGTGAGCGGTGTGCTTTATGTTTCAGCTCACGGACGGAGGGGATATTTTGGCAATTTATTACCTAAGATTCAGCATTTGCCTCGATGTATGATGCTTTCATGGGATTTTTGACTCTTATTTTCCTTTTGACGTTCATTTCCTGGCATGGGATCATTTATATTTAACATACTGTTCACTTTTCTCTTTTCCATGGGTCCTCTGCTGTCGCCCCTCGGAACATTTTAAGTGTGTAGTGGATGGAGCCTCATCATAGTATTCTGGACTCTTTGAATCCGGTTTATTTCACAGGGATTAAGTAGGACTTCAATGCACACAGAGCTATTCGAGAAAAATACTAGACTGGAAAAAGTTCAATCGGCAAAACACGGCCTGATACTCAACCTATTTATCATACCCAAAAATCTGGATGTTTCCCAAACCACCGCGAGTCCATTCCCTTTATTGAAATCAATAAACTTAAAAACCTAAACAAAATGAAAGCATGACTCAAAAGACCGCTAAACAACTTATTTATATACAAGACAGAAGAGCTCAAAGAAAACTCAAGAAAAGTAAGGCTTGAGAACCAAACCATTAACTAGCAAGTTCTCCTCCCAACGCTGTAAATCCTGCAGCTTATAAGTAGAAGGACCAAGCTTTGCTGCGACCTGAAAGGGGCCAACCCACAACTGTTGAAATTTAGTATGCTTCCCTTTCTCATCATGGGGGTGATCCCATTTGAGGACTAGGTCTCCTACCTCAAAGTCTTTTGTTCCAGATTTATGTTTGTCAAACCACCTCTTTATTACCTCCTATTGATGCTAAAATCGTTCTCTGGCTATGGATCTAGCCTCCTCGGCTTTCAGAAGATTGCATATCCTCATCTGTAAAACTTCATTCTCCGACCCACTAGACTCTTGAGCTAAAATGGAAGACGGTAGCATGATATTGGGGGGAAGGATGGCTTCTTTACCATACACAAGGGTATAGGGTGACACTCGTATTGCAGACTTAGGGGTGACTCTGTCAGCCCAAAGGGCGTTTGGTAAGGCCAAGTGCCAACTTCTCTGGTTTTCTATTACAGTCTTCTTTAGAATTCTAATCAAATTTTTATTTGTGGATTCAGCCAGGCCATTTCCTTGTGGATAGTAATTGGCAGAGTAATGCAATTTTATCTCGTTATCATGAGCAAAAGCAGTCAATTTAATTGAAGAAAAGTACGTGGAATTATCAAAAACTAATGAAACTGGAACTCCAAACCTGGTCATGATGTGGTTCTGTAGGAAGCTGATGACTTCATCCTGATTTATTTTGCGCAGCGGAACTGCTTCAACCCAGCGAGTGAAATAATTGGTTGCTGTCAGAATGTACTTGTGTTGCAGTGAGGAATTCGGTTTTATTTCTCCAATGATATCCAACCGCCATTGCTCAAATGGCTCCGTGATCATCACAGGATTTAGGGGTGCTGCTGCCTTAGGTTGTCTCCCACTACATCTTTGGCAAATATCACACTTTCTGACATGTGCGTGTGCATCTTTGAAGAGCGTGGGCCAATAGTAACTAGCTCTGAGGATCTTGTGGGCTGTAGTGTCTCCTGAATAGTGTCCCCCAGCAGGCCCGTCATGCAATTTAGATATTACTCTCTTCGCATCTTCTTTCTCTAGGCATCTTAGAAGAACCCCGTCATAGTTTTTCCTGAACAATACGCCTTCAACGATCTGATAGGAAGCTGATTTCAGATGCAGCGCCCATCTTTGCTTAGAGTTCCAATGTTCCAGCAACAGTCCCGACTGTAGGTAATGTACAAGGTCTCTATACCAGGACTCAGGGGCTGTAAACAAAGGACAGACACCTGTAAAATGTAATTCAGTTTCATCTTCCCAATCGTGTTCTTCATTCTTTTTATTTTGAGCCATCAATTTGCACAACCCTTATCCTTTCACAATAGAGGCTAGCTTGAATTCAAGATCGTACTCTTGGAGAGCTGTTACCCAGTTGCCCCTTCTTTCCCCTAACTCCTTTTTTATAAGAAGGGACCTTATAGCTGGGTAAGGGACGATGACCTTGGTCCGATTTTTTAAAATGTAAGGCCTAAATTGCTTTACCGCCTTGAATACAACATAAGCTTGTTTCTCAATGGCTGGGTAATTTAATTCAGCCCCTTGTAGATCAGTGCTCATAAAAGATATTGGGAATTCATCCCCCTCGTCTTCCTTTTGTGTGAGCACAGCTGCTAGTGAATCATCATATGCAAAGGTGTACAGTATGAAGTCTTTATCAAAGAGGGTGCATGTGCAACAACAGTTTTAATTTTGCTGAATGCGTCCTTTTCAATTTCAATCCACTTGAATTGTGCATTCCGCTTGACCATCTGCTGCAGTGGTTTAACGATCTGAGCGAAATCAGGCACAAATCTTCGCACAAAGTTTATGGTTCCCATGAAAGATTGCATTCCTTTCTTATTATGGGGCATGGGGATTCGTTCAATAGCCTTAATTCTTTCTGGGTCAATGGAGATTCCTTGCTTCAAAACTACGTGACCCAACAGCTTGCCTTCCGTGACAGCGAACACACATTTCTTAGGATTGAGTGAGATGCCGTACTTCCAGCAGCGTTCAAAAATCTGCCTTAAGTGAAATGTGTGCTCTCCTCTTTTCTTCGAGAATATTGTAATATCGTCAAGGTACACTACCACACTCCTGCCGATCAATCCGCGGAAGGCAAGGTCCATAGCCCTTTGAAATATTGCCCTAGCGTTTATGAGCCCGAAAGGCATCCTTCGGTAGGAAAATGTACCCCACTTAGTTCTGAACGTTGTCTTCAGTCTATCTTCCTCGGCCACTAATACTTGATTGTAGCCAGAGAAACCGTCCAATAACGAAAACAGTTCGGAACCCGAGACCATTTGTAGCAACTGCTCCATGGGTGGCACATGATAGTTATCTTTATCCGAGGCTCGGTTCAGATTTCTGAAATCAACGCATAATCTAATTTCACTAGATTTCTTCCTGACTGGTACCAGATTTGATACCCACCCAGAGTGTCTGACTTTAAAGATGATTCTAGCATCCAATAATTTCTTTACTTCACTTTGGATCAGCGGTTCCAGTTTTGGATGCATCTTCCTTAAAGGCTGCTGATATGGCTTGATGCCAGATTTGATGAGGATGACATGTTTAATGATGCTGGTGTCATATGTTTTCAGATCTTCGTAAGTCCAGGCGAATACATCCTTATATTGTTTGAACAGGCTGACGAACTTATCTCTTTCTGTTGGTGAGCAACCTTTACCGAGATTTACAAATTTCGGACTCGTCTCAGTCCCCAAATTTATCAGCTCGAACTGTAGAGAAGAGATGTGAGTCTTCACGTTAGCGGGCCTTCTGAATTTTTCATTCAAGTCAAACATCTTTTCTAACGACCTGACCCCTTCAGGGATGAAATTGTCATACTTCATCTCGGCCTGATGTTCTTCATCATCTATGATTGCTCCTTTGAATACTTCGTCATTTGTTAAACATTCTATGATCTGCTGGTCATCATCGAACACTCACAGGTTGGTGATCATATCAGGTACTGAAGGCCTGAAAAGCAATTCAACAGAACATTTGTTATTAGTGGGGACAAGCCTAACGACTGATGTGGCTAACAGATCAGCTGCTACATTTTTTAGTCTTGGGATTGAAATAATATTGAATGCATCAAAACATTTAAGTAAGTCCCATACCTCATTTTGGTAAGCTTTCAGATGAAGAGAAACACAATGTCTTTGATTTCTTGTTTGCTTTACAATTATTTCTAAGTCTCCAAAAACTTTTAAATTTCTTACCTTTAGCTCAATTGCTTTCTTTAAGCCCTGCACCAGTGCTTCATATTCAGCTGTGTTATTTGTGCACTCAAATTCTAATCTACATGCAAGAAAGTATTTATTTTTCTGAGGGTCAATTAGGACACAGTCGGCCCCTGCCCCTTCTAATGTCTTCGAGCCATAAAAAAAAAAGTCCAAAAATGACTAACTACTGAACGTGAATCTATTCCTATGACTAAATCTACTATTTTACAGTCAATCTCATCAGCCTGAGAAAATCGAAGGAGATTAGGCTGCGTGTCAGATGTATTGCTGGCCTCTTCTTCTTGGTAATTTCCAGGTTCTAATTCAATAAAATAGTTTCCCAAGACAGAATCCACGGGTTCATTCTTTTCTTCAAGTCAGGTAACATTATATTTCATGTGAGGTTCCCTTAAAATTTTAATCTGATTTGGACTACCTTTATAGGGCAACCACAAATGTGACCAATCAGAAGCGAAATATCCATTCAATTTCGCTGACCAATCTCTGCTTAGAACAAGACCGTAAGCGTCTGGTATATTTGCCACCACGATGTTAATGAATTGGCACACTTTATCATTCGATGCCAAGCGGATCAGGACATCCTCCATCTCACCCAAAACTTTTACATCCGTTCTGTCCAACTGGACAACTCTCCACGTGGATGGCTTAGGCTGTCCATTTATCCTTTTACATACTGATATTGGCATGACAGTGACTGATGCCCCTGAGTCTACCAGGCATTTATGTACGTTATGATTGAAAATTTCAAACGTGAGGAGGAAAGGTGGATGTTTACATTTAGACTTACCTCCAATGCTGGTTTCTCTGATTTCTTCTTCCTCTTCGGGCTGATTGTCAACTGGCAGCATTTCATCTGGTGCTTCGAGTGCTTTCAGTAGTTTTTCCTTTTGCTGCGGCACTTTGCACATTTCAAACAGTGGGACATTCGCTTTTATCTTCTTTAAGTCTTCCATGATGTCATAATCCAGCTGCTGTTCAATGGGATGAGATTTATCAGCTTTTACCTTCTCTTCATTTGGATTGGGTGGCATTTTGTTCTGCTTAGGACCTTGGCTAGTAATAGTGAACTCTGGAATCTTATCAGCCAAGGACTTATCGTGAAATTTCTTCTTAATATTTTTCTACAGCCTCTTAATCTTAGGGAGTATCAGACTATCTTCCTTAATCACCCCCTGGCTCCTTGTGGCCACGTTGGCTTCCACAACGTCCTTGCATCCTTGATTCCTTTCCTCTTCAGCATCAAATACCGAGACTGAATTCCAGAACGCCATGGTCTCCTCTTCCTGTTCTTTGGTGGAAGTAGAAGCAACATTCTCTTTTCTTTCTTCATCGCCTTCTTCAGTTAATCTCGAATCCAACATCTGATTCATGACCAATGTCATTGAATTTATCCATTTTAGACAATTCTTTTCAGAGTGAGGTTGTTGGTGAAAGGTGCATAAATTTTCCATCCCTATATCTGTCAAATTCATAGATGTAGAGTTGTGAGGAGGAGGTTGGGACTGACTGTTGTCCTCGCTTTTCTTATAGTATGGCCTGTAGAACTTTTCAGCTTCTTTTTCTTTCTCCAAGTCTATGATTTTGTTGGAAAGATTTTGCATCATTTTTGCCATATTTTCATAGTCTGGTGACTTCTCCTCCTTTGGCTTGGCAAACAATAAGGCTTTTCTTCCCGCTCCTTTCTCTGACTGTTCGAGATAATCTTCAACACTTTCTCTTTCTGTCTCCACTACTTCTGCCTCTTCATAGGTTTCTGCCAATGTAGGCTTGGCCCTACCTTTTACAAACATGGCCATATCAGGGCCCAAAGCTGATGTATAATATTCGATCAAGACCTTGTCTGAAGGTTTGTCTGTGTCAGAGAAATTCTTAAGATATGATGCAAATCTCTGGGTGAAACTGTGCACCTTCTCCTTCCTCTCTTTCTTCAAGGCGCATAGACCTTTCATGAGAGCTGCACGAGTCTTTTGAACTGCATACTTACTTCTGAAAATTCTCTCAAAAGTATCCTAGTTAGGGATAGAGTTAGCAGGCAACCCAAAATACCACGATGCTGCAGCTCCTTTAAGAGTATGCGGGAATAGTCTGCACACTACATCTTCATGTTCCCTAGCTCTCAATCCTTCTATTGCAAAGTAAAAACTTTGCAGATGATCATCCACTAATATCTTCTCATTGGGATCGAATTTAGGCAACAACTTTTCAAAGGCTTGAGGTAGGTCATGCAAAGGAGGGGTAAGGTTTAGGGGTGATCTGGCTCTCCATGAAGGTGGTGGAATTGGTGGGTTAGGAGGATTTGGAGGAGGTTGGTTGGCATTAACGCCTGCCATAAGTAGGGGCAGAGAATGAGGAGGTGAGCCAACAGGAGTATGGGCAGGAGAACTGTAAGGGGTCTCCGGGCCTTCTTGATTCAAAGGTAGGACAACTTCTTGTAAGGCAGTTTCTACAAGCTCTTCCCAGTCTCCAACTAGCACAGAGTCTTCTACTATAGGACGGTCTTTCTTTTTGTATTCTCTTCTGGGAAATTCTGGGATAATTGTCAATCCTCCAATCTTCTTTACATAAGCCCTGGTGTGTCTTCTCAGGTCATTTACCACTTCGTTACCAACATAATATAAGTGTTCTCTGTTCCTTTCGTCTAGAATTAGATTATGGAACCCGCTGCTTTCAGGACTGTTACCAGTGGAATAATCTTGGGAAAACGGGTTTCCTCGGCCAGCCACGCACTGGCGGCCCTCCTTCTAGCACCAAAACTGTTGAGGCCCAGAAAATCGCAGGCGGCAACAGTAAGGGATCCTCCCCAATCAACGTTCCCAACTAGCCCGTTGACTGTTTGGTATAGGGAATCTTTTCGGCTTGCGGTCCGGCTACCGTAGTTCAAGTAACAAAACAAAGGCTTTACCGGTTGTGGCCTGGTCCACCGAGTTTTTGTATTTTGACTTAAACTATGAAATGCAAGTGCCTAACTAAATGCAGGGTGATCTGGATGCAAAGAGCTGTCACAATGTGATGCGCAGGTTCTTACCTCTCGTCTTAGGCTCGCAAGCAGTTGAATCACATACAATAAGAAAAACATACTAACTACCTAATCTATCCCTAGGGAGCAAGGTTAGCATTCATTGATGAGTAATACATTTCGTACATGCATTATGAAAAGTTACAGATAGCTGACACTTCCTTCAAAACACATGAAAAATTAAAGGTATTTCAACAACCAGATAGCCAAATGTTTGTGAACAGTATTTATCACTCACAGCAGAACAAACACCATAAAATGAACTGAAGAATATTCCAACAAGAACATAGGTTCAGAAAATTAGAACAATCTCGCAGTCAATGAGTCACAGCTGAAAACGAATTAGTTCCTCTTCAACATTGCTCGTTTAGTTACATTTGGTGCATTCCATATTTCACTTCTTCCAGCATGCAAAAGATTGCAATTCTGATTGTAAAACGAAATAGTTCCTCTTACAATAGACCGTTTACAAAAATTTTCCAAGGGAAAAAGCCCCTTTCTAAGTTCTAACTCTACAATATTTAAACTACACAGCAGACCGCTTGGGCTCCCCCAAATGTGTGGTGTTTCAGTTCCTCTAACGCTTCCTATTCTTCTATTCCGTCCTTGTTCGTTCATGACTAGTTGAGTAATTGCTGGACCTTTCAAATCTACGCCTTGGTTGCCTTCAAATTTGTCTTTTCCTGGCGTCCTTGTCGGCATTGCATCCTACCTGCAATCAATTACTATGCATCATTCTTTGGAAAAGTGTTTTAAACATCAGAATTATCCACCTGAAATGGCTAATCCATTAGGAAACGGCCAGGTGCGTCCATAGATCTGAAAAGAGTCTTGATTAGGTTTTGGGCGGGAAAGCTCTAAATCGGCAGTCAGGAATCTTTGACATTGGAAGCAAAAGGGATTTCCTAGCCGCAACGGTGGAAGGGAAAAGGGCTAACGTGACACCAGACGCGAGCGAGATAAACCTCAATCGAAAGTCAGACGGCTTTCTGCTTCGGAAGCGAAAGGACTTTCCCAGCCGCAACGACGGACAGGAAAAGGTTAAAGACACTCGACGCAGGTGGAAAAAGCTTCAATCGAAAGTCGGCAGGATTTGGACATCGGCAGTCAAATGGATTTCCCAGCCGCAACGGTGGACAGGAAAAACTATGGGCATGCGACTAAAGATCGATACGCGTCGGCAGTCGGAGCCACTTGCACTTCGGACGCCATACCTCTTTGGCAGCCGCAACAGCAGAAGAGAAAAATATCAGAGCTTCCAATTCAACATAAAAACGACACCCGATTTCAAGAAAACTCAAGTGTTTTAAACAGCTTTAAGGATCGGCTACAGCTAAAGTCGTTCTTCCTTCGAAATGGCAACCTTAAAGGACAAAGATTTGACTTCTCCAAATCCACATCCGCGACCCAACACGAAAATCAAAACATGGCAGAAATAAACAAGCTGACAATCAAACTTCAAAGTCACTCGAAAAGAAAGGATGCTCAAGAGGCTCAAGAATTCAACGATCCAACAAAGTTAAACCATGAGGAGGGGCCCAAAAATTTAAGAAATTTGGGGAAGAACAGTTGCAGCTGCAACAGTTCCTCCATTCTCCCAGAGAATAGCCCTCAATACTAAGCTGGGATTCATCATCAACTGAAAGTTGTTCATACACCTACAGAACCTGCTTGGTCCCAGACCAGGAATGTCTCTGCCTCTACCTACAGGATCTACTTGGACATCGTGTCCCTTCTCCTAGACCGGAATACCCTAGAGGCACATAGGATCCCTAGCCACATGCTAGGGGCTTTTCCATGGCATCAACTTGCTTAGTCCCAGACCAAGAACCCCAGGAGACTATCAGGGGCCCTAGGGTACCTTCTAGGGTCTTACTTTGCCCTAGTTAATTGACTAGGGTACCATTCTCCCTGTTGTTTGAAGAGCTCCCCTGTACAAAACCTCTCTGGGTCTCCTCTTGCACAAATTTGTCCCAAAGACGATCTCAAGAAGGCATGTTCACCTTGGAAACTATAGCCTCCAAAAAAACAACACATGGCTTGGACACATCTTTCAAGGATGCCTTCACTAGCTCATCGCCAAAAATGGTCTCCCAACTACTGTAAGCTCGTACCTCACCTGAGTGATCCTAGTAAGGTAGGAATTCACACCCTCATATTTAGCCATCTTGATACTCTTCAGCTTCGTTCTTAGAACCATTTTCAAGTTCTCATTAGAGCTCTGGTACAAACTCATTAGAGCTCTGGTACAAATTGGTTAAGGCCTCCCACATCAGATAAGGATGAGTCTTTGTGGTCAAATGTGGGATCACATGATCCTTCACCACATCAAGGATGGTCCTCTTTACCTTGATGTCCTTTTTATTGAAGGATTGTAATACTATTGCATCAGTGGCTGTTGTTATTTGTATTGGGTTATCTTGAGTGTGGTTCACCAGCTCATCCCACAACTCATTCTCCTGCAGAATAAAAACTATCCTTGCTTTCCAAGGAACAAAATTCGTTGTCCATCTAGTCTATCTTCCAACCTCAACCCTATGGCCATTTCACTGAAGTTTCAAAGGCCAAAAATTCTTCTTAATGAATAAAAGAAAGCTTCACTAACAATCTGAAATTTACAGTCCACAACTCTACCCCCTCAACTCTGATACCATGTATCTTTTCTTGTGCAATTCCCCAACCTAGTTTCAAGTCATTTTCTCATTGTTTAATGCCCAAGCCAATGAACATTACTATTGCAGCGAGTTGTTTATCTCATAAACAAAACATTCAAGAAACACTAGGAGAATATAACAATATTAAAAGCGGATAATTATAAAGATTGACACCATGAAAATTTTAGATAGAGAAAATTTTGGCGAATTGCCCAAGCGAAACCCCTTAAGGGAAAAACCCATGAGAGAGAGAGTGAGTATTTATTTCTTTTTCAAATGGAATTTTACAACAATTAAATGACAGAGAGAGTCAAGACCACTTATCTCAACTCCATGAAGACAACCACCAATTCTGGAAAATCAGGGACTGAATTTATGCTCATACTTAGCAATACACCAGCATTGGAAAGCAAGCCCAACTCAGCCTGTATGATTAGTCAAAATACATAGTTGAAATCTTGATTTCTATGCACAATGAAGTAGTCCTATTCCTCGGTCTATGTTCCCTTTGTAAGGAAACATGTGTCCACTTAGTAAAGGAAACATATGCCCATGTAGAAAATTGTGCCCACTTAGTAAGGAAACATGTGCCCTCCTGTTGCTTGGAAACTCGTGCCTTAAATAGAGCCAAACTAGAATTTAATGTAGTAGTCAATGACCTTTAACTTCATGCCAAACAATGCCAAAATCATGCCCAACCTCTTCCTCAAAACTTGTGCTCATTAAATGCGACGTACGGTCTGGTATTAATGTTGTACTCCTCTTCTTCCTCTTCTTTGAAGCTTGACTTGCTCCAATGGAATCATGAAACAATTCCTTGTGCCTCCTTTGCTTTCTTGCCTTTTTGTTTGGTTTATGGAGTTGTTATCATGACTCTTGTTGTTGACCAGTAAGGTGATCCTATCCAGGATGGCAGAGGGGAAAGGAAACTAAAGTCGTGACCTACGGCATCCAATATCTCTGAAAGAACTCATAGGTCATGCTAGTCAAGCATACCGACACTTTAGACCCAGTGAAAATACTAAGCCTAGATGACCTTAAAATTAAGAAAGACAAATAAATAACCTAGGGAATCTTGATTAAATCTCTTAGTAGGGTAGTTAATTAGAGTTTTGCACAATTACTAAGAAAGGTCTACATAAAAAGCCCCAATTTACACTAGGGTTTAAGACATGAAAAATCAGACCTTTTGAATTATTTCCAAAGTGGATTTTGAGTTTTAAAGCCATCCATAAACTAGAACCCACAGATCTAAAAATTGAGGGTTTTAAACTCAAGGTTTTTTATTCTTATGCCCGGGTGGATTGAAATAATGGAGATAGAAGAACGTACATTGTGAAAACGTACCTGGAAATTGTAGATGGATGTCGGAAAGGTGAGGATAACTCCAGCAGAGATCAAATGAAAGTTTTGTTGAGATCCAACTAAACGCTCGAGTGGAGAAGTGTGCCCCTCTTCTTTCCAAACCAAGAAAAAATCAATCGGATTGGCAAGAAAATGAACTACTACAAAAGAGAGATAAAATATTAGAGAATAATTTGTCATAGACAAAATCATTCCCTGTTCAGAACAAATCCGAAATAGAAACAAACAACAAGTCTCCCCAAATGATGCGCCCCTCCAAGATGACCTCTCTACCTGCAATAAAATAATAATCCACGAAAAATATGCTAGATTCTCTCCAAATGTCTTTCAGTGTAAAAGAAATGTAGTTCCAATTACAATTGTCGACATACAATCCACAAGAACACAAGTATTTCTCACAAAATAATTTTCTCTATTCTAATAAGCCAAGAGCCAAAATTCCTGATAGGATACAATGAGGGGATCACAACTCTTAAATAGATCGAGAGTGTGTCCACATTCTAAACAACAAATTTCTAACGATTGAGATTAAAACATCATCAATGGTGGAGATCTTTTAATTTTACATTGCATGGATCAACTTAGACAAATACATTTGAGGGGGGCGAATTATGTCATAAAGCCCAGTTTTACAACATGATAAATCATTAATTTTGAAAGTTTGACACTAAGGGGACATTGGGGGGGGGGGGTCATTAGGGGGTTTACCCATACATATTTCTAAATATACAACTTGATTTACACACTTTTACTTTGGCAATTTTAACCAATTTTTCCCTATGGGGGACGTCCTCCTTAAGAGAGCCAAAATAATAATTTGGAGCATGAAAATGGATGAAACTGGTGCCAAATGATCTGGAGAGCCAAAATACATCATCAATAATCATTTCCTTGCAATTTCCTTGACCACATAAGCCAAATGGATTTCTTATGTGATTTTCATAGTTCATTTTTAGTGGTACAACCTCTGAAAATATTAAAATCCATCATAAATTTCTTCCGGGATGAGAATTGGCGCAAATTGATTGAATAGAAGAGTCCAGAGACATGTTGGAATGGTATTGGTGACTACTCATACTCACCGATCCACTGAAATGCCAAAAATATAATCTCACAATCAAAATGATGGCCAGAGTCAATAAAAAATAATAATAAACTCTGGAACTCAATAACTGTGACCATCCAATGAAAATTGAGACTGTAATATTGGTCCTGGACATGTCTAGAGAAAATATAGCCACTATTGATTTTTGTAGTCACTGCATTGGGAAATGTGTTTGACTTTGACAACTAGGTTGACAAGGTCAAATACCCAAACTGAAGGTGATACACTGAACTATGTTGAACCTGCATGCATCCAAGGTAAGAACTGCTCCAAGATGTATATTAAAACCCAACTTAAATCATGCTAATTAGAATCATGGTGACAATAATAATAATCAATAAAATATACCTATGTTGTTGGACAATCTTTGAATCTTCTGGAAGTCCCTTGTATATGCCATACTTAAAAAGTTTAATCAATTTTCTAACGCTGGGTGAAGGTGGAAAACAAGGCTAAGGTAAAAGGGAAATGACTTCTAGTTGACTTTGACCATATGATCTCTTTGAATGATGACAAGTACACACATGCACAATGACATATGCATGACAAATAAAAAATTGGTAATGGTGGTGTCTCACAAGTGGACCAGTTGATCTGAAAAGAGTCCATTCAACTTTAACAACATCTCTACAGTTACTCACATCCAAGCTAAAAATCAATAAGAGGGAGAGCAGCAGGAGAGCAAAAAAAAAGGAGAGTAGTAGAAAAGGTTACGAAACAACAATAGGGAGAGCAATTAGTCCACGATTGGCAACAGAAGGGACAGGTATTCCTTCAAACAAGTGACGACCCTAATAGGAGTAAGTCTACAGTCACGACTGGTAGAAAAAGGGACAAACAGTCCCTCAAACAAGTTACGACCGCAGTTAGGAGACCCCAGGAAGTCATGGCCCAACCCACAAGTCACCAAACTAGTTTGCGGTTCAACAGAGAGACAACAAGACATTCACGACCCCAACCTTAAGGGAACACATCAGCTCACGACTCATCAGGGAGACAACAAAACAATCATGACCCACTCTAGGAGTAGTAAGGAACCAAGACATCAAGACAAAGCAGCAGAGACCCTAGCTCGTCAAGCAAGACCAACAACAATCAGATATGAAATTCTCTCATATCAAGATGCTTACCAAAAATGAAGTTTTAAAACTTTAATTTACAGTCTTGAAATGCCTTCTAGAGGAGCCACTTAGGTAGTCATTATAGTTACCAAAAAATAAGACATAAAGTTAGGTTGACTTGGACTAGGGTACCTAGGGTTAAATGGCCACGCAAAAATAAAACAATAGGATAAAGGTCAACATACCAAAGGTACACACAATATGGGCACTAGGACCAAGTGAAAGATAAAAGGACCATAAGTCAACCAAGAAGGTACGGCAACCCCCAAAGCATAAGACCAAGGTGAACCATAAACATGGACAACCAAACCCTTTTAACCAAAGGACCAACAAGACCAAGGACCTTAAAATTTTCATTCTCAAGGTATATTTTCACGTGTGTTCCATATTTTTATCATCACGGTATAAGGAGACGGTCCAAACTGGATGATGTGATCCTTTGGTCCTCAATACTGCTCCTAAGGGTTAGATGCCAGTGACATCATCAAGAGGTGTCCAGTCCCTTGAGAAACAACCCAGCAGTAACTGATTAGGAAAGAGGACATCGCACATCATTATCTTGGTTAATTGACCAAGATCCTCCATTCTTTAAAGAATCACTCTTAGCCCTAGGCTAAGTTTTAGTCCCATATTGAATCATGTTGATCAACCACCTAGTCCCTGATCAGGTTCTCCATTCTCCCAAAGAATGGTCCTCAGTACTAAGCTAAGCTTTAGGACCAGACTGAATGGTTATCAACCACTTGCAGGATCTGCTTGGTCCCAGACCAAGAGTCTTCCTGGTGCCAGACCAGGAATGTCTTTGCCTCTACCTACAGGATCTACTTGGACATCGTGTCCTTGGTCCTAGACCTGTCCCAGACTAGAATACCCTAGAGTCACATAGGGGCGCTATCCACATGCTAGGGGCTTTACCATGGCATCAAACTGCATGGTCCTAGACCAAGAACCCCAAGAGACTACTGGGGGCGCTAGGGTACCTTCTAGGGTCTTACTCTGTCCTAGTCAACAGACTAGGGTACCATCCTCCTTGAGAATGGGTCTCACGGCTGCACTATCTTTAACACATAGCACTAAATTTTAAAAGTTGTGTAAAGCATGGCATAAGCAATGATCTTCAACATAGGATTCTCTAATCATTCCCAACACAAGTCAATCATCAGTGGAACATATAATATAAGCATAGGTCACCCTAATCATCATAACATAACAAGTCAAATGTGTTAGTATATATTAGAGAGCAAAATTCTACGAAGGAGCAATATACTTGATCTCACCATATACATGTCTCTAACTAATATGCACATCTGTGAATTGTGAACCATCTCTGCTGCTTTGCTCGAATGAACAAGGAGATCTCAGTCTTGGCAGGGAAATACTTTGCATCTACTACTGAAAGAAGGCTTTGAATGGCTCATGCTATAATAATGATCCATCTTGTATCCCATCGATATGTCTAGCTCAGAAAATAAAGAGAAAATCCATAGGCTGCATCATAGTAGCCCATCTACAATATTTATGTGATAATAGGAGGTAGTTCAAGGGTCACCAAATCCAAGGGCCCACATTGAATTTGATGCACTTAGATCAATGGATGAGATTAATGCACTTTCTCTCCATTAAAATTTATTTTCCCTCAACTATCAATTAAATATATCAATCAGTCACCTTAATCTCTAAAGTGAAATAAATGCTTATATCAAGTCATTTAATGCAAGGGTCATGTTATTTTCCCCTTCTAGTGACTTAGGCACAAAGTCACTAGGGGAACAACTTCCTAGGTACAAAATTCAACAACATCTAGGTCTTTAGAAAAGGGACTAGTGGCACAATCTATTTTAAGCAGATAATAGACAAAAACAAGATCCATTCGACTCTTCAAAAGTGAGGTCGATGGAAGAGTCTACAACTATAAAGTTACTCACAAAATCATCCTTGGAATTTATCTAGAAAAACTATAAAAATGAATGCACACAAAGGTGGATAATATTTTTCTCCTTCGCATCCTAAATGATTATTATGGATAGATCAACTTGACAATCGTGAATAGGTTTCACCATAATCATTAAAGGAGACACCTATGTTAGTTTTTTCCATAGAGAAAATTTTACTTCTAATGTCATCTATAGAAGTAGCTGGAGAAAATGAAAAAGAAAATGGCTATAAAGAATCATGTTCCTCTGTTGATTATTATTTTTCTAAGAAAACAACTAAATAAGTTGGAAGAAGAAAATTTGGAGAGGATCTTCTCTTGCACCATCTTCATACCTTTGTGGCAAAAAAGTAGAAAAGAATGCACATCATGTATTATAATCCTCTGTTATTCATCCATTTCTTAGAGTTATATGCTTCTAACATACCAAATAAGCTGGAAGTGGACCAATCCACAATAGAAGGATGAGAAACTCTATATATTGATATTTCTATGCAATCCCTGAAAGTATAAAATGAACAAGTAGAAAGTGGAAGTGATAAATCTCAACATAACATGGTAGATCAGCATCTAGTGTAGAGACCAATATTAATATACCAGTATATTGGAGTGGATCAAGCAGCTTAGGTAAGAACAAAGAAAATGGAAATTTCCTTTCATACATTCATCTGTATCTCGTAATGGTAGTGACAATGAAAAATAAGATGAATGATTTTTCAACATTTGATTATCTTGAACCTGATGGCAGGGACTGATCATTCAACCCATAATCCCTTGAACAAATTTCAGGTTGGATAGAGTGTTATCAGAAAACACTAAAAGTCAACATTGTGCACACATAATGTTCCTGTAACCTACAACCATTGAGCATGATATACACATAACTTTTAATGATTATGAATGCATTATTGAAGCTTACATTATTCAATCAAGGAGAGAACACATGTTGAATAATGTTTGCATCAACCTCAAAGTTTTTGTAAGTCAAGGCATAAGAGCCATTTTATGAAAGTAAACTTTCACTACTATTACCAGGACCAAGGTTATGAATGTTTAGTGCACATTACAGTAATCATGGATCAATGTCACTAGCAAGATCAACCAACACCTAATTTACCCCCTCAAATGTTACAATATTTTTGGAGCTAAGTAGAAGAGTATCTGCATTCGATAATGTAAAATATATGGAGGATTATCATTTTAAACTGTTTTGATAGTGATGACGTCAATGTGCTCATGGCCCAATATTGTCAAGAATCAATTAGTATAGAGAGAGTTGATATAAGAACTTGAAATACGTTCTTAGTCAAATGCTTTTTACTCGAGATTGTTTTATACCCTTAGATGCTATGGTGCATCTCTATGACTCATCATACTGAACCATGGGAATCCATGTTTAGTTTTAATAGGTTTTCTTAGTAAGTTGGATATATAACATTCATGTTAAAGATTTACATTTATCTCTGGTATCTTAGCTTGCAATATCATTGAGCTATTGATTTCATCATCTCAGAACATCTATCAACATATATGACTATTGACTATAGAAGTGGTGTACTCAAACAGTTTCTCATGTCTTCAATGATTTAGATGGCCTGGACTTTGAATGTGATAAGGTGATTGGTACATAACATTTTGTGTCCAAGATTAATAATAAGCCTCCGTCCCAATATTCTCCACCAATAAAAACACTAGTAAGGCCACCTCCAACCATTCCCTTCTCGAAACATAGAAACTCTTAATCCATTCATCAAAAAAATCAAAGACATCAAGAGTGAACTCAAAATGTAATAGCTCACATGTTTATCCCAAGCTCTCATATTATGATGACTTGATTGTATGTGTCAAGGCCTTCAATTACAACACATTGTGAATGAGGTAACATGTCATGGATCATTCAAGAGAGAGTAGAGAGCTAGGAACATCATTGCTTTTCCTAAGAATTTTGTATGTGTGAATATTATTATCAGATGCTACTAGTAGTGAGCCTGTTTCCTAAGAGGGAAGCAATATTACCGATCAACAACATTTGTAGAATTTGTCATTGTGGTTATTTTTTGTTAGTTAGTTCACCTTCCTCGTTGGGTTGGCTCTGGTCACCCTTTCTCGTAATTGGTCATGTCTGAGCATTCTTGGGTTGGTCCTGACTGAAAGAGCTTGATCTCAAGAAGGTAAAATAGGTAGTTTTAGATAAAAAAAACATATTTTGGTATATTCGTTTCATTCCTCTTTTCCATTGTTTGGGATCCCATGGTTGAGATAAGATGCTACCCAGCCAACTAATGAGAAAAGTCCTAGTTGGTCAGAGATGGCTTGCTCTTAAATGTATATTGCTAACTATAGTTTGTGATGTTAATTAAACATTATTCGTAATTGAAATGAACTGCCATGTGTGAAAAATGAACATTGTTTATTCATAATATAATGTAGTTGGCTGTTTTGTACAGATAAAAGACCTACCTGGAAGGATGCCTTCTCTTTCACAGCTTATTGGAATCCGTGAGTCACACTTTGATTGATTTGCATCTTGTCTTCAGACTTTGTTTCACGGATCAGCAAGTTCTTCTACTAAACATGAATATAAGATGAAGGATATTTGATTATAATTATAATGAATGGAAAATATTTTTCATAAAATTAATAAGGATTTTATCGCAAGTTTCAACTAGCATACAACATCTCCCTCAATTCTAGATGTTGATAATGAATCTTGTCTCACTTGATATATGTTGACAGTGAATCTCTGTTATACTTGAGTTTTAGGAGACAAAACATGCTCGTGACCTACAAATAGTGCCAGTAGAGAGATTTATCATCCTGGCAGTTCTATGAACATAAAATAAACTAAAACATAGAATTTATGTATCCATTCAGATCTAGTGTTAGATTTTGTAAACACACGAAGTATTCAGGTGATTTCCACTAAAGCATAATTTTATATTGTCTTGATAGCCTTGAATGTTCATGATCTTTTTTACTACTTTTTTTTTTTATCAAAATCAAGAATTTCAATTGTCATGAAATGTAGTTATATGTTTACACTTAATTTTTAAAATCATATATTTAATTATGTTGTAGTCTGGAGACCCAGACAAGGCGTTAATATCTTTTCAGTTATGGTGGAATTTTTGGTGTTTTCTAGTGGTAGATTCTGAATGATAAGAGTATATATAGGCAACTCCCAAGGGTTCTCAACATTTCCTCATTATTGCTCTAGCAACATATGGCATGTCTTCATCACTTATTATAGAGAAGGCCTTAGGTTAATTTATAGATTCTGACAGTGGAGAGTAGATAGATAATGGGGATATTATGACATACAGGCAATATTCCCTGCAAATCATCTTGAAATCAAACTAGAACCAGTGATGTTTGCACGTGTACTAGATGTCTAATCTTTTTCTATAGGACGATGGGCCTTGGATGCTTGTAGTTTTGGTCAATCACATGTCTTTTGGTTCAAATCATTGTATCTATATTACTCCAATGGAGAATGGACATTGCAAACTCCTCATTGTATCTATATTATTTATTTATTTTTTCCTTCATATGCTTATATCTCTTTGAATTGGAGATATTTCAAGCTCTTTGCAATGATATATTACAAGTCATTGGTCTTTTTGCAAGTGTATACTTCCCGAGAGCCACTAAAACAACTATAACATAAGAGTAGGAATTTGGATCTAACAATTTGACATCCTTCATCAACAAAGCTCCTTTGGTTAGGAGTTGCATATGAACCTCATCGCGCCATAATTTAATTGATAAAACGCATCCAATGGAATCACCTCATTATCAAAGACATGTTTGCAACATAAATTTTGAATAGTATATAAAGCCTTAACTCTCAAACAATGCCAAACACTAGACAAGAAATCTCAAATTTGAAATTTGGAGTCACTTAACATAACCACATGACAATGTAGATAACCCTGTATAATTTCTGTCAGTTGAGTTTGAACCTGAGTCCAACAAGAACAAGCAAAAGAACATTCTCATAAAATATGCTTCATCATCCTAGACCTTAAGCAACGAGGGAAAAGGCCATATGAAAGATGAATTTTGGCCAGTCGAGCCTTAGAAGGGAGATCTTGATATATCACCAACCAAGTAAAGACTCAAATCTCATAAGAAGTCTTAATCAACCAAACACAATGCAACTAACGAATCCTTCGACTCTTAGTATTCGTAGAGACCCATCATGCATTAAGGACAGGAGCAAGCTCATGTCATGAAATCATGGTATTAAGGATGGAGTAGAGTTTACGAGAATCATACTATGATAAAGGACACCTGAAATTCCTAAGCCATGGTTTGCCGATTTTTCCATGAACAAGCGATGAAGTCCCATAGATCCCTCCAAAAGAAAATGTGCTTTCTGTTAAATATTTGGCTCAAAATTGAGGCAGTAAGAGATACAAATACCTTCTTTCTTTTGGATCCAAATAGGCCATTTTTCTTAATCCCAACCCTCTCTATTACTAGACATTTGCCAACAATCTAGACATGGCACCTTGTTCCATGTAGTCCAAATACTTTGGATGATGAAAGACTCCGCAATTTGAAAATTATGATTGGCACAGATGATATCACAAAGACTAAACTTCCCTATGATCTTACCAACATGGGGGTCCAAGATAAATCTATATCACATCGAAACTTTCCATGGGGAGGGTCCTCTAGACATCTAATCAACCATTTAGCAACCAAAATATTGTTTTGAGTCGCTACATCAATCAAGCCAAGGCCTCCCTCATCCTTGGGCATAGTGAAAACATCCTAAGGGACCAGGGGAAGGACAAAAGATCCACCCATAAGTAAGAGTGTGAAATCAATTCCAACTAATGAAATTGGATCTTGCTAGGGAGACAACAAGATGCATAATAAATGTGGGAGGCTCGTAAAATATTGCTCACCATAGTCAACTTCCCAACAAATGGAAAATCCTTGTACTTCCAAACATGTAATTTGTGTTGTAATCTATTAAGACACCAATCCCGCATTGCAATTGGGGAGAGGTCCACCCCAAAAATCGACAAAAGGTAGTCATCCACTAAGTGATTATTAACCATCTTCTCCCCCTTAGGTAAAGAAATACCTTGGAGTTGAACTTGACAATGCACAACTTCCAATCGATACCCTATAAGATCTGCTACTAGCAAATAAATATAAGGAGGTAATGGGAATCCTTGTTTGATTGACCTCTGGAGATGAATTGAGGGAGAAAAAACATTATCCAGTACCAGATCAAGAAAAAATGTGCTAATCATGTTAACACATTGTTGTTCAAAACCAAGGCATGTTAACATATACGTAACAAAATTCCAATCATTATGATCATACACTTTGTCGAAGTCAATTTCCAAAAAGAGGGCTTGTTGATCGGTCTCCTTGGCCCAATACATGGTCGCCCATGCTGACAAAATTATATCCAAAATAAATCGAGGCTGCACAAAGCCTGTTTGTTCTCAACAAATAATTGTTTTGGCCACCTCCTTGACCTTTAAGTCTAAAAGATTTTTCCATAATTTTGTAGGAAATGCTCAACTGGGTAATTGGACACCACCCCCAAATAATATCTCTCGCAATGTTCTTTGGAATAAACTTGATAAGGCGTTGATTGAGAAATTCTAAAAGTTTTAGAGAAGAGAAAAATTCCCACACAAGGTAACGAAAATCATCTCCTATTGTATCCCACATCACCTTGTAAAACTCACAAGGTAAACCATTAATACTCGGGGACTCCCCATTTTGTATGGATGAGAGAGCAACAAAGAGTTCCTCTTTAATAAAATTTCCATCCAATGTGTCCCTGTTTCTAAGCAAGACCTTATGGGTAACCACTCTACAATAGGCATCCCTAGTAGTCAAAACCAATTTCGACAAGGGTAAGCTGAGAAAATATTTTGAAAATGAGCACTAGACATACCTTTGATCTCAGTTGGGTTCTCCCCAAGAGTCCCATCCACATGATGTAGGTCCACAACCTTGTCTGCTACCACTTTCTTTTTCAAGAAGTATACAAAAAATTTGGACCCTTGATTCCCCTCTCGAATCCAATGTAATCTAGCACAAATCTAGCCCCTTTGGAAATATACTACTCCTTGCACACCACCATATCACATCAAGGTACATCTTCTTGAAGTGCATTGTTACAAATTTCCTCCTCTAGAAGAATATGAACCTCCTCTAACTGCATTGGGGTCACTCGAAGTACGATCCTATGTTTTTGTGCAATCATACGACCCCACCCCCTCATGAACTTAATAGAACGATGAATAGTTGCTTCCCATCGCAAAATTCAACCACTATCACCCTAAGGCCGAGGAACAAGATTCCAAATACTATGAAATAGAGCATGGAAATCTAGATACACCAACTAAGAGGTGTTCAATAGCTTGAACAAAGAAGAAGGTTTGGGGTGTGCCGCATCCCCTAGTGAAATATAGGTCATAATGTGAAGGTGATTCGAACTAGTAGCTACAATAAAAACATCAATTGGGCACATGGTGCCAGAAAAGGTAATATTATCCCTCAGGCCATAATCCTATCCAATATAGCCTGAACTCTATAAAATCCCTATCTAAAATTGGTCCAAGTAAACCATCCATAGTAATCAAGAGATTTCTTCCCCAACTAGAGTAAAAAAGTTGAAGAGAATCTTTACACTTAGTCTAAGCATGCTTCTTCAAACCATTGAGCATCAAACCAACCCCTCCTCCCTATCTCCATCCCATTCAACCATGTTAAAGTCATCGCCAACAATCTAGTCAATATCTATAAGAGAGGCCTCCATCCACACCTAGAGTCAAGTACATTTGAAACTAAGGTTTGGTGCATTGAACCTCCTCAACAAATTTTCCAAAAAATAGCACTAAGTGGTTTATATGTATAAATTTCTCTCAGATATAATGATGATATAAAATGCATGAGATAATCAAAAGATATCCTTTAAGATTGGGTGCTCTTTAAAAAATATTAACTACCCCCTCGTATAGTGGTGCTCTATAAAAAACAAGCCAATCAGTATGAAACCGATCTTTTATCACACTGAAATAAGTTACATTAGTGGTCAAAATGGTTTTTTTTTTAATTTTTTTTTATCCATGGGAACAACAACCTCCCAAGTGTATATCCAATAGCCTACAAGCCAGATATACCAATAACTTGTGACTTAGCAGGGGCCGAGATGTCCCGAAACCCATCGAGGTGAGCCTCTATCCCAAGGGTCGCCTACCCTTCTAGCCTTGTAACAACAGGCCAATGAGCAACTCTACCCCCCGCCGGTTTTGAACCTGTGACCTCCAAGGATATAACACACGTTCTTAACCATTAGGACCACTCAAGTGCTCTTTGTCAAAATGGTTGTTACAACAATCTTTCATGAAACTAAGGTGCACTCCTAGAAACAAGGGTTGCATGCAACTTAGTACCTTTTAGAAAATAAAATTAATACATTTTTAACAAATATATTAGTGAATTAGAGTTTTTTTTTCACAAAGAGTATTATATGGTAAAAAATAGAAAAACCTCCAAGGTTAAATATCTATCAAATATTTTTTTTTTCAAAAAATTACCAATTAAAAGTATGGGACATAAGTTGACCAGTTGGATTTCATTGCTTTTGAGTTTATATAAATGTTATCCTAACTTCAATCAATGAAATAAAAAAGCTCATCATTCAAAGCAATAACAAATCACAATATTCATAGTTTGTGTTTGATAAATAATCCATCTCATGACTAAAAAGAAGCTTCAATAACAAGTAAGATGTATTTTAGAGGAAAATTGGATGGTCCTAGAATTGAAAAATACATCAAAGTGATGAATTCATTATTCTCATAGAGGTGGAGATATGAGTGTTTCATGTGTTTAAGAAAAGATGTTTCCATATGGTAGATGTTGCTTAACCCCTTACAAGGTGCCGACACTCCTAGGTGAAGATATGAAAAAGTACTTTTAGATAGGTGGGATACTAGTGCAAAGAAGGATTCATGAGATCCATAAGAGTTTATTTTCATATAACTACTTCCTATTACATGTTCATGGATGTATTCATAAAGAGCAGATCATTTTTCGATAAACCCTAGTAGCAAGCATAATTTCATAAATGTTTATGTGGCTAGAAGATTGCAAGTCCCTGTAAAGCATATGCAAAACACACAAGTGGAGAATGAAAATTTCAAATTAGGCATGAAAATTTTCAAACAACTTCGGTGCTACCAGAAATTATATTTGGAGCATTATTAGGCATTAAATTTGGCTCTACAATAGGCATGTTTGGTGGCACTAAAGTTGGAACTGTAAATGCTCACTAGTGCTAAAGTTGGGGCTATAATTGGCACTAAACATGGAACCATCCAAAAGTCAACAAAACTCTCAACACTTTCTTGCTAATTTTTGTGCCAAGAAAACGCTAAAATGTGGCACTAAACTAGCAGCTAATGTCTTGGTTTGTTGTAGTGCATCCACCATATTTTTTGTTTGGGGAAAATCACACTCTATTCATGCAATGATGCACTTTGTTCCCCATCAATGACCTAGAGTTAAAGGAGAAACAAGATTGGATAGAGACTAAAAAGTTCCATTATTTTTTCCATAAAAAAACTTCAAATCTATTTAAAAACTGGACTATGAATTGACCTAGATAGGTCTAGTCCAATTTTCTTATCTAAATAGAAATTTGGATCCAAAGAATTAGGCATGTCACTTTGATCTCCTACTAAACATTGACCAAAATTTGGGAAAATGAAGTTTGGTTCCATAACTTCAAAAGGATCTACTGAGTAATCTAAAAACATCATCATCTCCTCCCATGCTTCAATCATCTACAATGGACCTTCTCTTCCAATCCTATGTATATCTATCCTCTTATTTATGCACATACAAGCTACAAATTTAGGATATAATGGATGTATATGACTTTTGACCCAATAAGGTAATGATTCAATAATTATTTAAATTTATATATGTTATATAATAGTTTGTTTAGGGAAGTTATAATTGAAAAAGAAAAAAAACATATTAGGTTGTTATTTAGTATCGTTTCATGTTGTTGGATAGATCTTATTGGTCTTGGGGCCATAGACACCATTGCCATTTTGATATTGTTAATTATTTAATAAAATACCAAATAAACTTTGATACTTTTCCTATCATTCATAATCCAATATAAATAGTGTGCTCAGAGAAAATTATTTTGTGTATGATAATTATCTTCTAAATGTTATCTTTAGTAATAAAGTTGCACATATATTTTTATAGCAAGTGAAAGTCCACATGTATGTCTATTCGTAAGTTCCCTTCATCCCTTATGTGTATATCTCGCAATAGTTTGTCATTTAGTAATTTGACTACCAAGATTGTATGAACCACATTTCTAAAGGAAATTGACACAAATCCTTTTGATTATCTCTAGTATTCCTTTAGGGATATGAGATAAGGAATTCTAGTAGACACGGCTAGCTTCTAAAATTGATTTGACTAAATCCAATCTACCACCACTAGATTTAAGCCACCTATTACTATGGAAGTTTATCCTTTTCTCAATCTTTGCAAGAAGGAACAACCAATATATCTTGTTATACCCAAATACTTAAATCCATCATTGAAATATGGAAGATTATACATAAAATAATCCTTTAGTACCTATCTAGTTTCCTCAATAATCTCATTAAATGCCACAATATACTTTCGTATATTCAATTCCATGCCAATAGCATTCATGTATAATTGTAATATATCAACATGTTTTCCTCCATAGTTCCATTGCAAAATAAAATCACATCATCCACAAATAGTAAATAAGAGATGGATTCATTACCTCCAATCCCGATACTAGAAGTGTTCCTTGTCCTTTTCACTTCAACAATGGTATTCACAGCCCTTCAACCACCAGTAGAAATAAATATGGGGACGATGGGAAAATTTACCTCAAACCTCTTGTAGTTTTGAAAAAAGGAGAGGTTGAACAATTGATAAGAACAACATAGTAAATATATGAGATACAACTCATGATCCAATTGGCCATGGATAAGTTGAACCCGATGTGAATTAATAGTAACCTTAGAGAAAACACCACTATGCCATAAGTTTCTAATAAATCCAACTTGATCACCACTGTTGGAAGTTGTCTGGTCTTGATTGACTGAAGGGTTTCTTGTGCCAATCCAATTGCTTCATGGATCTTTTGACCTTCTAAAAACCAAAATTGTTCTAGTGAGATAACCTTGGAAAACAACTTCTTCATTCTTATAACTATAACTTTTTAAATGATCGTATATACACAATTGAACAATGAAATAGGTCTAAAGGCATCAAAAGAATCCAACTTATCAAGTCTAGGAATAAGTGCAACGAAATTAGAAATGAGGGATCATAATACCTTCCCAATTGTTATGAATTCATTCACTACTTGGAGTAAATTACCCCTAATGTCTCAATAAATCCCAATAAGAACTCCACAATCACCCATCCAAGCTGAGGAGTATCTTTATGAAAGGACAAAAACACAATTAGGATCTCTTCTTTTGACACATATCCATACATCAATTGAATATCGTTTTCACGAATTAATTTCTAAAAACATGTGTCTACTTCAACAATATCTGCAATATTTTCCCTTTCTGATTATTTATAAATAATTCAAATGCTTAATATCCATCTTAGAAAAACCTTGAAAAATTCTAATTGGAACACTCTCCTCATTCACCATTTCCCAAATAGTGTTAGTACTCTTCCTATGGTTCGAAAATTTGGGAAAATACTTAGTATTCTAATCTCTCATGGCCAGCTAGGTGGCCCTACTTTTCATTCTCCAATCCATCTCCTTGTCCCTTAATAGACTTAATTTATTGGATTCAATATTTTTTAATATAGTTACCTCAATAGAAAAGACTCATGCCTCGTTCCCAATAAATATTTCTGATATATGAGCTTCAATTTCCTTTAGCAGAGTCTCTTTTCCTATATTTTTCTCCTTCATAGAAGGCCACCTTCCATTTTGTGATCCTAAAAGTTTCTGCAAAATTTTGACTAGATGAGGATTCTAGATTAGGATCATAGTGTTTTCCTCAAATCCTTTACTAGAGATTGAAAGTCATCCTCTTCAAGCTAACTAGGACTGAATTTAAAGCGAGTACAAGGTTTAGGGTTGTCAAGTACTAGCTCTAGAAAAATTGGGTTGTGATTTGAGCACCTATTCGGTTCAATCCATTATCTATATCTATCCGCCCCTTGAAGGAAGTTATTTGAAACGAGAAATATGTCTATCCTCTTTGATACATTATCAAGACTCGTCCTATTATTCCTTAAAGTAAGGCCCATATATATATGTTCGGCATCAACTAAACCAACTACCTTGATTTTCTAATTGAAGAAATCCACATGCATGCGTGTCCTAGTTGTTGTACCCCATATTTCCCTATTATTCAAAATGAAGTTCAAGTCCCCCACATGATCATATTACCATCCTGGAAACATTATAGTGCAAAAATCCTTACCTATAAATTTTGTTTGTCCTCATCATGGTTTATACATGTTCATTATAGTTAAAGAGTAACCCAAAATTTTATTGAATAGCACCATGCATACCCTTAATTATTTCCAAACTTTGTGTCCACCTAGATATAATACCTCCAAATGAACCATTAGATTCTAGATCCAAAAAATCCCAACCCATCAAACTATTTCTCAATTCATCAACTAGAGTAGTGACCCCTAGAGTATCACCCCTCTCTATTGTCTCTTATAGAAGTAAGATGTCAAATTTGTCTATATCTACAATATGTATGAGTGGCATATTTTTGTTTTGGATTCCCAACCCATGGATGTTCATTAAAAGTATCTTCATTTAGAACAATGTTTATGGGGTGATCCTTCTCAAAGTACTTGTGTTATCAAGTGTTGTCTCCCTAAAGAGTCAACCTTATAATTCCCCATTTCCCCAATTGATACAAGAATTAAATTGGAGTTGGAATCTGTATCAGAGGAGTGAGTTGTAGAATTTTACAAATCCTCATTAGTGTTCATATTTGTATCTCTAAAATTGCAATCCCTCTTATCCCAACCCATACTTCTCCCTTGATACATATATCTCCCTTGATTAAGATAGTCGAACTTGTGTCATCCCTAACTTTGGGGGGAGAGATCTCATGTCTGGTTTATGATCGGTTGAGCTAACCCTGAAGGCTTTTCTAACTTCACTACTTGTCATAATCATGTGACTTTTTTGACCTTGCCCCATAAACCAATAAAGACCCTGTTCCTTACATTGATGCAATGACTTTCTTGTCTTCTTCCTTACCACAAAATAATTATCTCAACTAAAGATCACGTCCAAATGGTTACCAATGTTTTAAAACTGGAAATCAAAAGTCAAACCGGTCTAGGGTCAACTTGGACAAGAACCAAAACCGATAATGAACCGAAGTGGTATGATTTTAATGAATCAGACTGTTCAGGCATACAAATTTTTTTACAATTAGTCTTGGGTATGTCTAATGGTCTATTTTCTTGGTTATGCTTGATGGTCTATAGTCAATTTTTAGAAAATTTTATACGCAGGTATGTATCACCCATTGCTTCACAAAGAATGTGATGCTAATTCTAAGGAAATGACGTCCACAAGTCAGTAGATTATTGCCACATTGATGTAGGCTTAGTAAAACCATATAGGCAGTCTTTTCCATGTCATAAAACAAGTTTATATATGTTGCATTGAAGTGGCAACATTTAAGCATTTAAATGATAGCAGAGAAGGATGGCTCGAGGAACGCATTAGCAGGATAGGTGAAGTGGTAGAGAGTTTTATGATTACAATGTCGAAACCCAACCCCCAAGCTGTCAACAATAGAAACTCCCATATTTTGGATCGATCGGTTTTAGACGGGATTGGTCGGTTTGGACTGGTATCGAACCATCTGGTTCATGCATTGGCTTGGTTGGTTTGGTACCGAATGGTCCCTAGGCCGAGTTATTTTGCCAGTTTTGGGTTAGAGATTGTTTGGTTGGTCAACTCGGCCGATTTCGGTACTGGCTGGACCAATTTTTAAAACACCAATGGTTACATTGGTTGGTTATTTTACACACACAAAGAATAATCTTTTGTACGTTTGGAATATAATGTACATTCTTGGAATCTTCTTTTGGATCAATTTGAAAATTGCTTCTTCCTCCCAGAAAATGAGCTCTATTGTCACCTATGCATGAATTTGATTTTGATTTCTCAATGATTCAACAAACCAATTAGATTTAGTATTCATGTGTTTTGATGCACCAAAATCAAAATACTAAGTTGAATATGTGCCTTTACTTTGAGAAGAAACAAAAGAGTAAAATTCCTTTCTTATATTTAGCTTTGAATATGTGCCTTTACTTTGAGAAGAAACAAAAGAGTAAATTTCCTTTCTTATATTTAGCTTTCAGATGACCTACTTTTCCACAGTAGTAACACTAATCAATTTTTAGTTCTGCTCTTACTTTTAAAGTTTTACTTGAACTTGAAATTGTAGGTTCCTTTTTGTTGTTGTTTCCTATCTTCCTTGCTTTTGCCTACCTTTGTATTTTGTGGAAAGAGAAATTTTAGTGGTGTTACTCTGGCTCTCAAATTATTTCTTTTGCATCAATTGACTTGACAACTTCTCAAACGTTGTGTCATGTTTCTACAAAGTTTTTGAAAGGAGGGGTAAAATTTTAAGGGTAATTACCACCATGCATTTTTTAATTACTTGTTGTCCAATGGTTAATTGCTGATAATGTCTTAGTGGGGGTTTTAATGTTTTTTGTAAGGAAATTTTTTAGGGATATGTTATGTAGAGTGTTGATTTTGGGTCTAAACACCCTTGATCAGGTCATAACAGGTCCCCTTGGTTTCCACCTCAAGGATGTGTTGGCCTTGTGGTTCTACTGACTACCCTTTGGGTGGGTGTCTGGTGCCCTTGAGGAAAATAATTGGGACACATGGCCACACTCATTTTACTTTCTAGAGGTGATTGTGTGTGTAAGGGTTGTCATACTTTTTTTAACACACCTCATTTTTCCCACTTGGACCTATTGTTTTAATGCAAAACCCCTCCTCTTGGTCTCCATACCTGTAAATGTAATTCCTTAAAGAAGAAAGAAACATTGTTTATAAAGGAGGGCGTTGAGGGAAAATAATCTATTGGGGTTATTTGGGGCATGACGCCCTCCTTTTGGATCACCTTACACTTGGTGGAGCTTAATTACACATTTTTATTCTTATTATGTCATTGTGTGGTTTAGTCCCTAGTTTGTGGATGCATAGACCTAAAATTTTATAATGTGTCATTAACTTGTAGGAATGAATTTGTAAAAGGTTGAGAGTTGTCTCATGTAAATAAGACAACCTCACGTCATTTGTAAAACATGGAAAAGGGTTCAAATACAAGATCTTTTCTTTTTTCTCTTGGTATATTTGAGCATTTGAAGCTATGCCCACCCTTTTCTTTGATGTATTTTTTGCTTGAAGTATGAGTTCATGATGTTTTAGATATTGATTTTGAATAGTGCTAAGTTGATGCTAAGACAAGTTGTAATAACTCATGCTGAAGTGTGCAAGGTGCATTTCCTTGCTCATTGTTGATTAATGTTGGTAAGTTTATCTCTTAACCCTAGTTTAACATTGCTCTTGAAGTGCTTTAGACCAAGGTAGGGTTTATTTGTTAGCATTTTATCAACTTGCTTGAGGAGACCAACCTTTACAAGGATCTCTCTATTGTTTTATTGGGCCTTTGACTTCTCTATTTTCCCTAATTAGGTTTTTTCTATCTAATCCTTGAGGTTCCTAGCTTAGCCATAATTTCAAGTATTGAAGACCATGTTAAGAGGAGGGACATTACTATCGATCTCTCCCAACCCTAACGTTTGAGACACGAATCAAATACCCTATCCTTCAATTCTCTATCTCTCTCCCTCTATCAATTCTCTAACGTTTTTATTTTACGAAAAAACTACAAAAAATATAATATTGTTGAAAAAAACCTAGTTTTTCCTAGAAAATTAAACAAATTGAAGTTCTAGCCGTGATATTTTTTGTTTGGTCCACCCTAAAATTTCATCCTAGCGTTTTATTCACAAACCCTAGAGGGCGTCCTCTTTTGAGGAAGTTCATTGGGATATGTTTTGTAATTAGTGAATTAGAGCGTGTTCGGTATTTCTGGCTTATCCTACAATTACACCCTAGTCCAATAGTGCTCTTTTCCTCGAGGGTGCACTTTTTGGAGTGATTGCCTTGGGAAGTGAAAAATTGTCTTCGGAAGTGTGAAATTTCCTGGAAATGCATGATATTTATTATGTTTTGTTATAAAGTGAGTAACTCTGTTATTGCTTGATTATTGTGCCTTGTTTAATATTATTTGATTTTGATAATGCATTGATCATAGTTATTAAGGTTTTGTGGAAGGTATTTGTGTTTTCTTGGTGGTTTCATCTTGTAGGTATATTTCATTGCTTAGTCCCTCCCTTGGGTTTTGGATTTACCCAAACTGTTGAGAGGTTATACTGTGCTGACATTAGGTTTAACTCTCACTTGAGCTTATCGTCTCTAGCACTAGGTCTACAAAGTGTTGATTTGTAAAGGGTGGTAGTTTAAGCATTAACAAAAACCACATAGAGGTCTTGCATCTATAATATTAATAAACTAAATAGAAAAAATTAAAGTATTTAAAAAAGAAATATTAAATAATAACAAACCATAATAATAAAAAACTTAAAAGAGGACCACAATAACTATAATATATATAATAAAATAAACTAGCATATATGCATCCTAAACTTCAATTCTTTTAACATGTTTCTATTTCTTTTGATTCCTCTACGTGCTCATTAGATCCAGGGTTAATATGGATCTATGTTGGTGGTAAAATGAGCTATCTTTATCTAAAGTTTCATCCATCATCGTCTACACCCTTGTCCATACCAAGAATACATCTTCTGCATCTTGCACGTTTGGAAGAATCTTACCGGCATCTTAGTGAGCCTGGATGTGTCTACACTTAATGGTGATAAAGGCACTAAATTGAAAATAAATAAGACTAAATAACATTGCAATTTTTGTGGGAAATATGGTCATGTGAAATGTAATTATTTCAAGAATATGGAAGCCTTGGAAGCAACAAGGAAGAAACATAACATTAGGCTTGATTCTTCTTCTCATGAACATGCACATTTTGATTCTGGTTTTTCCTTTAATGCATATTTTTATTCTTCTAATGAGTGGCTCATTGATTCAGGAGAATCTTATCATATGGATAAGTATAAAACCCTTTTTTTCTACCCTAAATAAATGAAACACCAAACAAAGATTTGTTGGTGATCTTAAATCTCTGAGTGTTGTAGAATCTACAACAATCTAGTTAGATGATGGTCATTTCAAATATGTATTATGTGTTTCAAGTCTTTCCTGCAATTTGTTGTCAGTGTATTATATCATTCATTCTAGTGAAGGTAAGACTATAGAGTTTACATCTCACCAAGTTGTAATCAAATATTTCAAAGATATTAAGCATTCTCTAACAATTGGAACTATTGATGATATTACTAGGTTGTATAGATTTAATAGATTTGGGTCATAACCATTTCCATCATTTTTAATTGCTCATAACGATGACTTGAAAAAAATTTGGCATGAGCAATTTGGTAATTTAAATATCGCTCACTACAACAACTATGTAATAAAAAATAGTGAATAGTATTCCCCTCATTTCTTACAGTGATGGTGTTTGTCTTGGGTTTGTTTTCAACAAACATAATCAGGACAATTTCGACAAATGTGGCTCTTGGTAGGCCTCGACCCTATTGTATCTTGTTCACAATGATTTGTATGGTCTGCTTCCTCATGCTTCCTTCTTTGGGTTTTAGTACTTTTTAAATTTTATCGATGACTTATCCATACGCAATTGGGTTTAGTTTCTAAAACTTGAGAGTAGATTTTTAACATATTTTTGGTCTAAAATGCCCCATTGTAGAAAAAATATTTGGACACAAAATACACAAGTTAAGAAAAAATAATGGAGGCGAATATGTAAATAATAAATTGATTACAATACCACATGGCATTCAAATGCAACATATAGTTCTATGCATTCCATAACAAAATGTTGTTGTTGAGAGAAAGAATCACACATTAAAGGAAATGGCAAGTTGTATGACCCAATCTAAGGGATTAAGTCCTACTTTTTGGGTGGTAGTCATTAATTGTGCCAATAACAAAAGTCAATCACACTCCCACAAAGGTTTGAAAAGATATAACATTGGAATAAGCATGAGTAAAATTAAGTTTGATCTAAGACATTTTGTGTGTGTTTGGTAGTGAAGCATGGGCTCACATTCTTGATGAAAAACATAAAGCATTACAACCTAAGAGTGAGAGTGCATATTTTTAGGATATTTCAAAGATGTAAAAGGGTATAGACTTCTTCAACCTAAACCCAATGACATCATTATTAAAAGAGATGTTAAATTTGATGAAAGTATCTTGGCATGCAAGCTTAATTTGACATTTGTTCCATCTTCAGCTATTGTGCCACCTTCAATTCCCAACTTCTATGTTAATGATCCTACTTTTGTTTCTTTTTCAGATGATGACAATGAGGATAAAAATCCACCTTTTCCTACTCATGTTAATTCAGTTGGGTCTATAGAACATGAATTTTCACCAACACCATCACTTCTTAGATGTGTCTGCTCAACAAGAGAAGCAATTGGTGTTGTTGTTGGTGATCCTACATATTAGCATCGAACATGTGCACAATTCCAATGAACCTCTTCTCTTTTGGATTAAGTTTCAAAGATTCATGATCTATAGACATTTGTACAATATTTTGGCCATCCATATTGCGACATAGCTATCAATGAAGAATATTGTTACTGACTGGTGAATGATACTTGGGATTTTGTATCTCTTTCTGAAGGAATAAAACTTGTCATATGTGAATGGGTATATCTAACTAAGTATGCATTATATGGAAGCATTGAAATACTTAAGGAAAGGTTAGTTTCCAAAGTATTTTCCCAAGTTGAAGGAATTGATTACAATGAAACCTTTTCCCCTGTCACCAAAATGGATTCCATTCTCCTTGTCGCTTCACATAAATGGGAGGTCCATTAAATGGATGTCAGATTCACCTTCTTGTATCAGAATTTGCAAGAAAAAATTCAAAATGGAATAAACGCTTGGCTATGTTCATATTGAATCCATCCTTGTTTATCGCATTAATAAATCTCTCCATGTCCTTTAGAAAGATCCTTGGACTTGGTATCCCAAAATGGATAGATTTATTCCTAACACTAGTTTTTTTCTAGATGTCATTCTCACCGCAATGTATATACCAAGAAAGTGGGAAACCAATTCATAATTACTGGTCTTTATTTTGATGGCCTTATTCTTACTAGCTGTGACCCTCAAATTTTATCCCATGTGAAATATATCCTTAAGAAGAAATTTGAAATGATTGAAATGTAGATTTGCATTATTTTCTTGGACTGCAAGTATTTCAAACCAAAGAATGGAATATTTCCGTCTCAGTCTAAGTATGCTTGTGACCTTCTTTGTTTCTTTCACATGGAAGATTATAAACTGACCCCTTCTCCCTTTCTCTCTGGAGTAATTTTTTCTGCCACTTGCATTATGTTAGATTTTTAAATTTTTTATGCCCAATAACAAGAATATCACTAAAAGAATGACAAGAACAACAAGGCAAAGAAGACACAAATATTTATCATGGGAAACCCTCATGGGGGAGAAAAATTAACAAAAATTCCTTGATATAGAATCCAACCAAGTACAATGTAAGACCCCAAGAACAATATAGACTACTTCCTCTCCTCTAAATGGACTCCTCTTTCTCTCTCATGCAAACTTGCTTGAGTTGTGAGTATGTCCAAATGAGGAGGGCATATTATCTATTTATACACATCAAAATCTAAGTCTAATAACCAAACTCGGGCAACTTCATCTCTTCACCAGGGTGAATTTCCTATGGAGAAACAACAACAACTTTGTGGGTACTATTGACCCGACTTACAATAGAGGTTTAACCTCAATACTTTTACATGACCAAATAGATCAAGCACATTTCCAATTGGAGGAATAACATCTCCAAAAAGGAGGGATACAATAATATAATAAAGACACAATAGAATATCTTCCAAAGTTACATTATTTCAACACTACCTATTAAGAAGGGAGGTATTCTACATCAACAACAACAACAACAACATCTATACAACATACTACTTGATCTATATGTCATAGGAATTTTTGTAACAACACCATCATAAGTATCATCATCATAGAGCATCATTATTACGAAACATCATCATCACGTAACATCATTATCATAGAACATCATCATCACGTAACATCATCGTCACAGAACATCATCATCGTGGAACATCATCATCACGGAACATCATCACCACGGAACATCATTATCATGGAGCATCATCATTGTGGAGCATCATCATCATGGAACATAATCATTATGGAACATCATCATCGTGGAACATCATCATCATGGAGCATAATTCATAATCATCATCATAAGCATAAGTCGTCGTCATCATCATGAGACATAATCAACAGTATCAACATGAGCATCACCATCAATATGTGAATATATCATCATCATCTGAAACATCATCAATATGTAAATACTGGAACAACAAAAACATCATTAGCTTGTTAGTGCTAAAACAACATCATCAACATAGAATGTTGAGACAACATCATCATCATTATCATATCAATGATGTAGCAACATCATCATCAAAAACAAAGAAATGCAGGAGCAAACTACATCGTCATCATCATCATCATAGAGTGCTGGAACAATATCATAATCAACATAGAGTGCTGGGACATCATCATCATCATGCCCTTAGGACATATGAAGAAGCATCATGGTGGGTACTCTGATAGATCCACTGGGGATTGTATGTCTTACTAACCCTTTCGAGACAAACAATCCTAGAAAGAAAAAAGGATCTACATGGGGACCAAATAATCCTTGTTTGGATTACTAACCCTTTCAGGACAAACAAACCTAGATAGACATACTAATCCCCCTAGGTTCAAACAGGCATTTTTTGGCTTACTGAACCTTTCTGGAAAAACAAGCCTATCCATACATACCAATATTAGACAGAGCTACCACACCACTACAATATGAAACCTACATCATCATCGACATCATCACTCCCTCTTTCGAGAGAGGTCCTTTCAGACTACACCAATCTTTTCTCAAACGTATTCAAATTTTAGATGAGACAGAGGCTTAGTTAATACATCGACCACTTGTTCCTCTATAGTAACATATTGGAGATGTACATCTCCCTTCAACACCATGTATCGAATGTAATGGAACTTTATCTCTATGTGTTTTGACTTGTCACGAAATACAATGGTTATCCATCAGCTTGATGCAACTTTGATTAGCGCTATAAATATCAGACACATCCATCCTTGCATCAAACAATCCTGAAACAACTTGCAAAGCCAAACTGCTTCACTCTATGATGAACATGCTGCAATGTATTCAGCCTCTATTGTATTGAGAGCAACACAGGCCTACTTTCTGCTAACCCATGAAATCACACTTGATTCCAAACTAAAACAACTTCATGAAGTGCTCTTCCTATCATATGTGCTCCCAACCCAATCTAAATCTCTATAACCATGTAGTCTGATCTCCCCACCTGATGAATATATGAGGACACAATCCAATGTATCCTTAAGGTTCTCATCACATGTTTTGTTGCAACTAAGTGAACATGTCAGAGTTCCGCCATATACTGACTTAATGTGTTTACAACGAAACATATATATGGTCTAGTATTACTTAGATGCATCAATGAGCCAATAATCTATCGGTACAATGTAACAACTAATGTATCTGAGGAATCATCATTCAACGACTTCAAATTAGTCACCATTGGAGTGTTCATCGCCTTGCAATCCAACATACCAAATCACTTTAGGATATCAATAGTATATTTTCCTTGTTTAAGGAAATTATTGTCTATGAATTGCCATACTTCAAGGTCTAAAAAATATTGCATAATAACAATATCTTTCATTTCGAATTCAACAACAAGCTTCTTCTTACATTCATCAATAAGCTTCTCATCACCTATTAAGAATAGATCATCAACATGTAGAAATATAGTCTTAATACCTTCATCAACAACATTATAATAAAGGTTGGAATCTTCTTTACTCTTGGTAAATCCTAAGCTCATCAGAAATCCACCAATTCTTCCATACCATACTTTGGGTGCTTGCTTCAAACCACATAATGATTTCTTCAATTTTCATACATGTGAAATTCTGACATGGGTTTCAAAACTTGCAGGTTGTTCAATGTATACCTATTCTTTTATCACACCATTTAGAAAAGTTGTATTTGCATCCATTTGGTGTAGATTCCATTTCATCTTGGTTGCAAAGGCAAGGAGCGTTCTGATTGAGGTATATCTTGCTATTGGTGTAAAAGTCTCTTCATAATCAATTCCCTCTTTTCGTGAGAGTCCTTGAGCTACAGATCTTGCCTTGTACTTCTCAATACTTCCATCTCCTGAATGTTTTTTCTTAAATATCCACTTCAAGGAGACAACTGAATTCTATCTTGGTGTTGGTACTACATCGCAAACATCATTCTTTATGATATACTAGTATTCTTATATCATTGCATCTAGCCACTCTTTATTTTGTGTAGCTTCTTCAAAGCAAGTAGGTTCCGCATTAACAATATTACACATCAAGGCCACATAGCTAGAGTAGGTCCTTGGTCTCTTGCCTCCTTCTGGAGCTCCATATTTTTTTGCACCTTGAATGATATCACGAGCCCAAGTTGGTGTTCTCTTCTATCATTTCATCTCTCGAGGTATCTCCATAGACCTTTGAGGTTCTATCATGTCATGGTCCTCTAGTATCTGTTCTTCTTCAACATTGCGTACTGATATTCTACGGGTTTCTTCAACTCTAGGGGATTCAGTATCTTCTTCTTGATATTCATTTGCATTTTTATTTCTATACTTACTGAAAGCTGAATTTTCATCAAATATAACATCTCTAATGATCTCGATATGACGATAACTTGGAATGTAAACTCTATAATATTTTAACTGATCATTATAGCCAACAAATATTCCCTTCTTTCCTGAAGGGTCCAATTTTGATCATTTTTCCTTGGGAACATGTATAAACACAAAACAACCAAATATCTTCAGGTGGTTGACTTCAGGCTTCTCTTCGATGAACATTTATTCTGAAGTTTTGTTCCCAGGAGCACTGTGGGAGATTATGTTATGGACATATACTATAGTCCTAGATTATTCATCACATAAGTGCATGGGTAGGTCTTGATAATGGATCATGGATTTCATAACTTCCATAATAATTCTATTCTTCCTTTATGCTACTCCATAATGTTGATGATTATAGGGTTTGGTGAGCTCCTTGTTAATCCTAGCTTCTCTGCAGAAATCCTTGAATTCATTTGAAGTGAATTCTCTTCCATTGTCGGATCTCAAGGTCTTGATCTTCCTCTCGGATAAATTATCTACAAGATCCTTGAATTATTTGAACCTTTAAAATACCTCATTTTTACCCTTCAAGATGTAAATCCAATTCTTGCGGGAATAGTCATCAATAAAAGAAACATAATAAACATAGTCGCTTATTGAACTGGCTCACATTGGTCTGCATACATATGAGTGAACAATGTCCAAGATCCCCTTTTCTTTACTGTTGCGCTTGGAAATGGGTTCTTGGTATTCTTCCCTTGAGCAAATCCTTTGCAAACACCTTCATGGTTGATTTGAATCTTTGGTAAACCTGTGACTACCTTGCTTACAATTTGTAGTGCTTTGTAGTTCACATGAGCAAGTATCCTATTCCATAATTCACATGGGTTGATGGTAAATTTTCTATTAGAGTTGATTCTGAGTGCCACTTCAACTTGTAGAGTCCTTATTATTCACCAATCATAAATGCATCATCTATTGTCTTTCCCTTTTTCCAAATAAGGACTTCTCCATATACAAAAAAAGCTATGAAACCTTTCTTATCTACGGTTGAGATAGAAAGGAGCCTTCTTTTTCCAACATGGGATATATAATACTTTCTTCACTTTCATGGACTTTCCTAAGTTCAACTTGAAAGAGGCTTCTCCCATTCTTTTGATAGGATATTGCTAGTAACCTCCAAGCTTTAATTTTTGAGGTGAGTCTTTTTGAATAAGACATTGGAGAGAGTATTTGTAACCTATCATATGTCTGGAAGCACCACTATCTACAAGCCAAGTGTCACTTTGATGTGAGACTGATCTAGTGAAAACAGATATCAAGACATATTATTCACTAGTCTTCATCTTCATTGTTCTTCTCTTCAACTGGGTCATCATCTTCAACTGCATGGGCATGGAACTTCTTGTCTCTCTTCTTGAATTGTTCTGCTTTGATAGGACGATTCCTTGAGATGCGCCCCATCTTGTTACAAGTGAAGCATTCAGAGGATGAAAAATATCTCTTAGGTCTTTATTTCCTTTGATGCCTTTGATTCTTTATAGGAGAGTGATCATGATCCTTTATCCTATTTGATACTTTATTCGCATGAGATTCCAAGGCTTGGTCTTCATATTCATTTACATTTTCTTCACGGTTAGCTATCCTTACTTATTCCTGCACACATTCTTCCCAAAGTTTAGTAAAATTGGTCAGCTTTCTTCTAGCATAGATTCCTCTAATGAAATATTCCCAATCTCTTGGGATACCATTCAAGGTGGTCATTACAACTTCTACTTCTTCCACCATGCCTACAATAACCTCCAATTGTTCTTTGATATGATATTCTCTTGTGAAGTATGAATTCACAGTTTTTCCTTTTGTATCTTCACTCCCTTGAGTTGATTTCTTAAGATCATTCTTCTGTTGATGTTCTTTCCTTCAAAGAGATTGGTCACTGCATCGAACATTTATTTAAGAGTCTTATTTGAGTATACTTGAGGAATCAAGTGATCCTTGACATATTTATCTATGATCCTCTTATCCTTGACCATATCCTTCTTATGATTTGCTTTTTCTTCACCTCCTTTAGGTTTTGGGACTTCATCTTTGACATAGCCTTCTTAGTCATGTTCTTCAAGGATGAGCATGATTTTGTACTTCCATGCTCTCAAATTCTCTGCTCCTTCTAGATTCTCATCAAGATTTGTGTTTTTTTTTCATCTTTTACTAAATGAGAAACTCAAATGGAAATATAGGAAGTATAACTTACCAGTAGTAAGGTTACTTCTTGAACCAACTTCATCCTAACATAAGGTTTATTAGAGAAACCCTAATTTTTCAAGTTGGAGATATTAAAAATGCGTATGGATGAAAAGACACGCCTCCCCAAGGTGAGACGATAAATGTAGTCCTTCCTCCAAAATTGTGGACAAAACCCTAAAAAATATGATGCCCTAATTCCTTCAGGCAATAGTGACATGTCAAAAAATGAAAATATTCGGAATGGAATTATGCCACCATAGAAAGATGCACCCTCCTAGGGTGAGTTGAAGTGTCCTTATTTTTCATCTAATATGTCAAGGGGGTTGTCTAAACTAGAAAACCCTAGCTTCTTGTATGACGAGACAAACTACTACACAATGACTTCTTTTAGGTTGGCTCTGATACCATGTTAGATTTTTAAAAGGTTTTATTCCCAATAACAAGAAGATCACTAAATGAATGACAAGCATAGTAATACAAATAAGACACTAATATTTATCCTAGAAAACCCTTGTGGGGGAAAAAACCCAACAAATATTCCTCCATATCGAATCCAACCAAGTACAATGTAAGACCCCAAGAACAAGATAAACTACTTCCTCTCTTACAGGTGGACTCTTATTTCTTTCTCATGTGAAATTTCTTGAGTTGTGAGTATGTCCAAATGAGGAGGGTGCCTCATCTATTTATACACATCAAAGGGTAAGTGTAATAACCCAACATGGATGACTTTATCTCTCCACCAGGGCCAACTTTCCGAGGGAGTCATAACAACTTTAACCACAACTTTGTGGGTACTATTGACCCGACTTACACTGGAGGTTTAACCTCAATACTTTTACATGACCAAATACATCAAGGATATATCCAATTGGAGGAATAAAATCTCCTAAAATAATAAATTTACAATAGAATATATTCCACAGTTACATTATTTCAACACTACCCCTGAAGTAGATGCCACCTTGTATCTTTGGTTGGCAGTCTTATGTACTTAATTTATTCCCATCCTAATATTTCCTTTGTTGCTGGTATTATTTACCAATATATCCAAACACCCCATTATGGTCATTGGAACTAGCAAAAATGATACTTCAATATATAAGTGGTACAGTTCAATTTGGGATACATTACAATTCAGTGGTCTCATTTGTTGATTGGTTTCATTGTTTTTATTGGGTCTGTGATATTGATGATCCGAAGTCTAATGCCATTTATCTTTTTAGTCTTGGTTATGGACCCATCACTTAGGGTTGTAATAAACAACAAGCTCTTGCTCTTTCTTCAATAGAAGAAATTTTTTTATTCGTAGTTCACATAAGTCAAAAAAAGCTTTGGCTTTGACATATCCTTTCAGAGTTTGTATTCTAGCAGCAAAATTCAACTACCCTCAAGTGTGACAATCAGAATGCCTTCAAACTCACCAAATATCCATTTCAACATTAGTGCAACAAACACATTGTTCTATAGATGAAATTCATTAGAATTATTATTCAGGATCATGTTCTCGAAGTGCTCTTTTTCCCTATATATGATCAAGTTGTAGACATCTTCACAAAGTCTCTTACATAAGCAAAGCTTTCTAAACCTCGATCTATGTTAGGTGTTTAGGAATTTGAAATTAATGCATAATTCCTTCTATTATGTTACCTTTGTAAATCCTTCAATCCTATCCCAAGTTGTTGTTGTTAAGGCAGGATGCTAGGATATTTAGACACTTAGGAGTTAGCTAAGATCAACTTGTATGTGTGTTTATTTAGTATACATTAGTGTGCATTTGTACTTAGGTAATCCGCTGATCATGATATGTTTTGGACATAGAGCCTAAGTTGCACGAAATGGGGAAACGAGGACTAAATGAGGAACATTGGAAATGCAACCCCCCAAATTTTGGAAAAGTTATTATAAAACATAAACCATAAATTATTAATTTCATTTAGCGACAAGCAACATTTCCGAGTGATAGATGATAAATGATACATATAAAATTTAAAACATACATGTAACATCAAATTTTATTCATGAAACCAACTCTATCATTTAATTCATGCAAGTAGTAATATCCAAAAACAACCTTTATAAACAAGGCTATATAGTATATATTTAGTGCATCAAGAGAGAGGTCCAAGACAACAGATCATGGTTCAACATCCAAATATGCATAAGGCTCACTACTATATTCTATGCCACGAGTGCTCAAGTTGCTTGCATGAGGAGAGAATGAAGTGTTGTTCTCTTTATAACTTTCTTCAAACAAATAAGAAGCATCTAGAATGAAATTTTATTTTAAAATTTAATGTATTAACCCTTAATTACTTAAAATTCGTGGGCAGAAAGAGACTTAACGATTTTTTTTAAGCGACGAGATTTTATTTGATGTGAAACACATTATATAGGAGAGAAAACGTAACAAAAATTCATTTGATTTTGTATAGATGTGTTTAGGGAAACACGTTTCGTATGGACAAAACGAGTTTTCGTTAAGTACCATACACGTTTCAAAGTTCCTGCAAGTTTCCAAGCGTGAAATGGGTGCCAAAAGACCCAAGTTTCATGCAACTTAGGAATGATCCGATGGTTCATATTCACCTTGATCTTAACAATTATTTATTCATGGCTTATCATCCGATTGGCCATGATATCTATTTAAAGAGCATGGATGGTCATTTGCTTGATTGATTGTGAGAAAATCATGTAAATACTTTTTCCTTTTGCATTAATATATTGTCTCAAGTAGCTATTTTGCTGGGGCCATGTATTATTTCCCTCTTTGAGGTTTTTTAACCACATACAACATTAGTGTTTTTACCTATGATTTATTTGTGTGAGCAGTTGCTTAAGGTGTTCGACCTGTGTGGAAATACCCTATTTTAGTCGAACAAGTTGTATTTACAAATTTGAGTACGGAGTGAAACTAGCAGTGTGAGATGTGTGACGTGCAATGCGGATTGAAATTAACATTTCCGGGAGTG
>LPNX011055435.1:194021-262582 GCA_001517045.1 Pseudotsuga menziesii | reverse complement strand
GGCTCTTTCCCTTGCCTGTAACTTGAATTTAAAATTTGATCTACCAAGGACAGTAGTCAACAACTCAATGCCCTACAATTTTGATGAAACTTCCTAATCCGAATGTTAAAATAAGGTAGAAAAAGATTTACATGCTTAATAAGTGTTTTTTTCTAAGTGAAGAGTACATTTTTATTAAGGTCATGATATAGGAGTTCCATAATCAACACCACTAACATAAAGGTACATATAAGGGTTGATGTTCTTGTTTAAATGCCAATTCCATACCCTCATACATGATAAATATGGCAAAAACTTTGCAATCCTGAAATATTGAAAACTATTAAGTATGTTGGATTCGGAATGGGATCTAAAATTCCACTTTTTACATATGAAGTCAGATGAGGTTGGAACCACTCTCAAACATCACTTTTACTTAACACTGCCATTAATATCACCAGATACTACTACACCATGGCAACAGTTTTTTGGGAACACGATCTCATGGATTACATATGTACCAGAAATGTGTTTTTGTATGGATGAAAAGTGTTTATGATATGGAAACATGTTTCATCTGTACAAAAATACATTTCCACGTTGTACGACACGCATTTTCAGGTTTTGGTACGACAAAATGGTGGGGACGGGGTTGGGGCCCACGTTTCCTATAACATAGAGGTAAGTAGGTTATACAAGAATGTTATTATGTTTTGTACTTTGTTTGTTCAAACTCTTTTGAAGAAGATGGCAGGAAGAAAACATTGCTTGAACATATAACAAAGCTAAATATATCTAGGTTAGTGTTATCTATGGAAATATAATTTGGATCGTGGATTTGCGGGTTGGATGTAAACACTCGTATAAGTAAAATTGAGTTGTAAGTGGAGCATTTTGTGGGTAAAAGCAATCTTAGGGATGATAATTTTGATAGGATAAGGTAGGATTCAAAGTCCTGGTTTGTAAAGTTTGATATAGTTTTTGTGTGTTGGAGTAAAAAAGAGCAAATTTTTAGAGTTCAAATCAATGTCTATTTTTTCCAAGGAAAACAAAGCTCTGCTATAGCTCACATTTTGACCTCATCGAAGAACTGACATAGGTCACATTTTAAGAGGCATGTACTTTGAAGATAGGGAGTGATGCATGAGAGGATAAATAATTTTTCTATAATATGGGATGCTTGTGGATTGAATAAATTAGATATCATTGGTGTTATGTGTCATGCATGAAGGGATTGTTATTCAATGGTCTAGGGGATATCCTTGATCTAGAAGTTTTGTGTCATAAACTTTATGAGGGTTAATATACATTTCATATTCAACTGATGTCCAATGATACTATGAACTTGGATTATAGCTAGGATATTGTACCTTTTGGAAGAATAGAGAGCAACTTGAAGGAGGTAAACATGTGTTTGATTATATATATTTATTTCAACCTGATATAGGGTTTCCATATATAGATGTCTATCTCATTTTGTAATATTTTGTGTTAGGAGGTAAACAAAATGGATTAAGTAAATTTTTAAGTTATAATATATTTTTGGTAACTTATCGAAAAAAACTATAGTGCATAGGTGGTTCAACAATGTTTTATATGTGATTGAATCTAAATAAACTTTGAAATGTAAAAATTTTCCTTACAAAAGAAAAAGACACCTAACCTAGCATATTCTAATCGTATGCTTGTGCAATAAGCTATTTTTAATACTTTCTTTTTCCAATGGTCATTACCTCCATCATTAAGAATGATTAAAAATACAAATCAAGGACCTTGTAATCATGCTCAACCAGTGGTAATGAACTCCATGGAAGGAATGAGTGAAGGTATGAATAAACTAGTTATAATGAATGGCATTGGGTGAAACTACCAGTGGCCAACAGTTATCTTATTTAGGTTCCCCCTCACCTACGACAACCACCTAGGTGTAAAACCTAATGAATAGCCACTACACTACCTTTTGAAAAACAAGTCCCAAAGGATAATATAGCCTCTATCAATAAGGGAAATTCATCTTGAAAGAGAAATGAAAGAATGATTAATGCAAGAAGTTAAATGATAACCCCTAGGGGGGATTTATTCACCACACTATCTTTAAACCCTTAAAAAATATTCGAAGAAGTTTTCGAAATGAAAAGAAAAACTAGGAACCCTATGTTGTTCATTTTTTGTGATGCAAATGTGAAATGCAATCCTACTTAATGATTGTGGATCCCAAGAAACAAATATTTTTTTTTAATACTACCAAAATTTAGAACCCTTCAACATTCTTACATATTCACGGAATGAAATTATATAAATCAATACCTTAGGAATTAAACGGAGAAACAAGTCGTAAAATGAAAGAATGGAATTTAATATTACCTAATGGAAAGATAATAAACTTATACAACTTTGATGATACTTGTATATGTAATGTGGCCCCAAATCCCCCTCCTGGGAGTTTCCTTCTTTTCCTCGCATGTTCCAATCACCAATCAAGGAAATATGTGTGTAGCTCAAAAATCCTATGAGAAGAAGGTAAGAATGGTCTATCTACCCTAGCTGAATTTGGACAACATAACCTTTTAAATTTGGATGATCAAGTGTGTGGAGTGACCTCAAAGAGGCCTTATTTACAAATGTGTAGGACCCTTTAGTGGACCTAGAATTATTGATGTATAGGTGGGGTGTAGAGGATACCTAATACTAAATCAATGTTATTTTCTTGTGCACAAATATTTTGTTATGTCATGTGATCAACATCACACTAAATGATGGGTGAGGCACGCTTATGAGCGCAATAAAATACTTATTTTCCCTATTAAATCTAGGGCACACTTGTTATGGGTGATATCTACATTCCCATAGCAGGTTTGAGGGGCATAATCTATGCTAAGGTAAATTTGGGCAAAACTAGTTTTTATTAGGCTCATGAAAAGTGCTTTTGAGGTCTTGTGAAGATGGATTAGGGTCTTGAGATGTAAAATAAGGTACTAGGTAGTGTCATCAAGCATAATTGCTCCATATTACTTATGTGAGAAAATTTTGAGTGATAACAAATGCCCCCTTATATGTGAGGGGAGGTATAAATAATATACCTGTTATACATCATTGTTTATTTTCTCACCAAACTAAACCTGACCTTACAAGGAATATAACAACACAAAGAGAGAGAATCACCCACAAAGGGTCTTGGAGTACCACTTGCAAACACTAACCAATGGGGTAAGGTGTGTACAAGATGGTGGTGAGTTGGAAAGCCCTTACACTTGCAAATAGTACAATAATTGGGAAAACAATGTGAGACCAGGTTGAATTACTTTGTCAAACAACAGAGTATAATATGAGAAGGGACACTTACCTTCTTTTTACAACACATTATTGTTGATGTATTGATTATAAATTATAACCTATTGAATAAAAATATAACACCCTCTCTTTTTTCAACTTTACTATACCGTCATTCTCAATACAAACTTATTTCAATTGTTAACTAATGTAAATAAGGCCCCAATGACATGAGTAAATATCTGGAGTCAGCCTCACAGGTTCACCTGACGAAAGAGACCAATTAGAGCTTCCCTTGTTGAAATGGAAAAACCTCTTTTATCTAAAGTCTACATATCATATTCAATACAAGTTACTTCAAATCAATATGCATCTCTCCATCATCAATATTATGTATTTGAATTGTTAAGTTTCCAAATCATAGGTGACTATTGTCCTTATGTTCTCAACTAAATACAAACTTGTTCTTTAAATGTGAAAATTAAATTCTTTCACATAGCAGTAGTCACACATTTAGCTTGAAAGTAAACAACAGAAGAAAAAAACAATACACGGATAATTTACTCCTTCAAATTTTCCTTTCATTAATAACTCAAAAATTATGAGGAAAATTTCATACTGTCAAACTAACAGTTGTACGGTACAATAAAACATGGAACAAATGTTCACACTTACTAATGAAAATTACCTGACAAAACCAAGAAAAAATTCCTCCAGTTTGTTTCCCGTGGTACGACCTCTCCATATGACTTTACATATCCATGTGATTGTACTTATATGTCTTGTACATACCTGCTTGTCGATCTCTTCTTAGTTACTGAACTGAATTCTCTCCCATGCTCTAAATCTTCCTAAGCAAACTTTCTTTAATGAATAATTAGTGTGTCTTAATCCTTTACATTGTCTTGCATGTATACTTGATATGAAACCCTAATCTCTTAGTGAGATGCATGGTTGAGAATAGTATAAATCACTAATGTATTAAATACACTATTAGATTCAACAACTAGCCAAATATAAGACTTTTATTTTATTACTAAAGTGATTTACAAAATAAAATTGACTCAAATGAATTCTGACACGTTTGACAATAAACCTGAGCGAAATTTCCTATCCGAGCTACAATTTTAAACATAATTTTCATTCCATTTCTTGAGATAATAGACAACGAAGTTCCCTATTTTTAGTCACATCCATTCTAAGTTGCAAGAAACCTACGTATGGCACTCGTTTCATCCATGTAAACCCGTTGAAACTCTGAAATGTGTAAGGTACTTGATGGAAACATGTTTCCATATGTACGTACACATTTCTTGTATGGGAAACACATTTCATATAGATGAAAATGTGTTTCCATCACGTTTCCTCATTTGTACAACACACTTCCCCTCAAATAAAAGCTTTTCACTTAAAAAACCGACCTATCACTTATAAGTAGAATTGTAAATACTTCTTCCACTCTAGATTCTACTACTGAGTGTGCCTCTTGTTCTATTCTTGAGGAAGACTATGAATACGAGGATGACTAATAATCTGAGCTCATGTTTTACTTGTATTTCTATGTTAGCATGTTCATTGCTTAGAGTTTGATACATTGTAGTTTTAGCCTCATACGTAAAGGCTAATTTTGGATGTATACTATATAGCCTCATTTATAAAGGTTGATTTTTGGATATTACTACTTGCATGAATGAATTGATATAGACTTGGGTTCATGAGTAAAATGTGATTCTACATTATGATTTAACTTGTATCTGTATCATTTTTCATTTATCACCTGGAAATATTGATTGCAACTAAATGTAAATAATATTTGTTGGTTTATATTTTATAATAATTTTGTCCTTTTATATATATATATAAGCAAGAACAAAATTATTATAAAATATAAACCAAAAAACATTATTTACATTTAGTTGCAATATATTTTGATTGATTGCAACTAAATGTAAATAATATTTTTTGGTTTATATTTTATAATAATTTTGTCCTTGATTATATATATATCCACGTTTCAATTTTTTTTTTTGGGGGGGGGGGGGGGGGGTTGTTATTAAGGTTTTCTTGTTTCCTTGTTTCATGTAACTAAGCAACAAAGGGGTTGTGTTTCTAAGGTTTTCTTGTTTCCTCGTTTCGTGCAACTGAGCATTTGTTGCAACATTGACAGATGGATGTTGGATATGATATATTGATCAAAAGTTGTTGCACATAAATTCATGCAACGAGTTGAGTTAAAGAAGCAACTCATTGGTTGAAGTGTATACATTTTTGTTTTGTTAAAATGTAAGTTATTTGATGATAGGGAGGTTTTGTATACATTTTTGTTTTGTTAAAATATAAGTTATTTGAATACTTCGAGAAACAACCAATTTAATTTTTTCGTGTAGGGAAATGGATGTAGTACACATATGTTGATTGATATTTAAATAAATAATTATATATGGAATCTAAACAGAGAGAGGTTTTACACATCTCATTACATACAAACATTCACTAGAAAATGAAGAGGATCCAAAAATAGGATTTGAATGCAACGCTTAGGATGTTGTATTTTTCATGGATTTCTTTTTTTCTTGTTTTTATTCCATTTTGAGTGTTTTTTGTGGATACAATTACAAATAAATGCTATATGTATCCGTTATTTATCTTGAGTGTTTCCTTGTCATATCTTGGATACATTGGAAACTGGATCTGGATATTTATCGACACCCTATGATATGGATATAGTGTAATCTTGACCCTACATGCTTATTATGTATCATTTTGCAGTGGTGTTTCTAAATGTTTTGTTGCATTTTGATTAGATTTCCATCACATGCTAGTTGCAATTATCCCAGCTTTGTTCGATCTTCTATATGGCATTGCTTAGAACTGACGTAACCTACTAGGTTATATTGTAATAAATGCCACACATATTGATGTTTAGATTGAATATAGTTAACTTAATGAAATACAATCTGAAATTATGTTGGAAGTAATTGGAATTTGGTTTCCTAGTGTTCCAATCTTTCTCTTTGATATTTTATAGATTGGCTCCATTGTTAGCTTGCATATTCTTGACCAAATAACTTGCTTCATTTCCTTGGAATACGATCAACATTTTCCATCCCAGAGTTATTATAAGAATTTCAACTACTCTTAAGAAATATGAAACCATTATATTGGTAACTTTACTCGACATTTTAATTGCCAATTGCATGCCCCCATGTACATAGAGGTTATTGATTCCCTTCTTTCTAGGTAGATGATAAGATGTGTGACTAACATTTACTATCCCTTAATTATAATAAGAATTGCAACTTTTCTTGTTGTTGAAAATGTAACTTCGAAAGATATTCTTTGCATTATTATTATTATTATTATTATTATTATTATTATTATTATTATCATGTACTTTTGTTATTCCTCCTTTCGGGGATGTTTTACCTCTGATTAGAGATGTCACTGATGTAATTGGTCATGTAAGAGTCAAGGTAAAACCTACGTTGTAAGTTGGGGAAATAGTCCCCAAAAGAACAAGTGTAAAATGTATTTTTGAGTCTCCATAGGAGAAATTGGACCAATAAAGTAGAGAAGTCGACTCCATTGGGATCCTAGGTCACACAATTGGAGAATATAAATAGGGAGGTGATCTCCCTCATTTGGACACACAACAATCACAAGCAAGTTCAATCCAAGAGAGAGAAATACAAGTTTGCTAGAGGAGAAGAAGAAGAAGTTGTAGAAGTCACTTATCTTTGGGTTTTCTATCTTGGTCTGGCATTCACTAAGAAACGAATCTATACAAAAGAAGTTGGGTTTTCTCCCTTGTGGTTTCCCAAGATAAAATCTTTGTGTATTTGTTTTATGTTGTGCTTGTCTATATTTCAGACACCCTAGTGCATGAGATTAAATATCTAATTTATTTTGAATTAAAGAGATAACCCTAACATGGTATCAGAGCCACCCTGAAAAAGGCACTATGCAGCTGCGAAAACTAGGGCTTCCAAGGTTCGTCACTTTTCTCCACAAAATTTCTAGAAAAGAAGACTAGGCTAAGTCGCCTCAAGGAGGCGCATAATTTGGTGGAGAAAGATTTTAGTTTTAAGAAGTTTCATTTTTTACATCATCACTACTGCCGGGAGAAACTAGGGCATCGTATTTTTGGAGATTCCATCCACCAATGTGGGAAAAGGACACCACTAGAAAACTTGCCTCAAGGAGGTGCATCTTTATATCCATGCATAATGTCAAGAATCCAAGTTTGAAAAAATATGGTTTTCTTGTCAAAACCTAGGTCAGCGAGGTCAAGAAACAATTTGGGCATATCAAATTAGTAAGATCTATTTCCTTGCTATTTCCATTTTAGGTTCTCATATCAAGATGTTGAATCATACCAATATTGAGGATAAGCTTGAAGGGGATGAAAAATTTCGAGCAGAGAAGTATAGAATCTCTCTTATTATAGAGAGAACAACTTGAAAAAGTATGTCACTAAGGAAGTTTGAGAACTAGAGGGAGATGAGGCCAAGGATACCCATAAGAATAATTTGATAAGAGCCAAGAGGATTATTATAGATTCCATCAAATAACATCTCATCCTTCATGTCTCTTCATTGAAGAATCCCAAGAATATGTTCGATGCTTTGACCAAGCCATATGAAAGGAATAACATTAACCAGAAGATGACATTGAGAAACCAACTCAAGAACGTGAAGATCCAAGAATCTCCAATATTACTTCTCAATGGTCTCTCAAATCATGGAGCCACTTGAAGCCAATGAAGAGAATGTTGAAGAATGAGATATATTAATGACCACATTAAATGGTTTTCCAAAATCATGGGTCTCTTTCATCCATGGAATATGCTCCAGAAAGAAACTTATCAATTTCAGTTGATTGTGGGAGGAGTGCACCTAAGAAGAAGCTCGATTAGTATCGAGAGAAGAGAAGATGGGAGCTAATGATGACCAAGCGCTAACAACTCATGCAAATAAGGATAGAAGCAATAGGGAGGATCAACCTCATAAAAGGCCTAAAATATTTCAAAAGAATCATAGATATAAACATGACTTCTCCAATCTCATATGTTATACATGTGATGAGAAAGGCCACTTTGCAAGAGATTGTACCAGAAACAAGGGATCCTCAAGAATAAACAAAATAAGGAAGAACCATGCTCACTTTTCTGAAGAATATGCACTAGAAAAGAAAAGGATTAGAGAATATTCTTCAAGTGATGAAGAATATGTTTCGATATCAGCTCTTACAGGTACCGTCACCCATGGAAGCAATGATTGTCTTATGGATACTGGAGCTTCATGTTGGGTATATGCTATACTATTTTCATGTGCATGTGGAGGGGAGGTGTGCATCTCAGCACTATGTCTGACGATCCCTATCGGCACCTTAATCCTAGTTATTGGATTGGAGTCTATTTAGGATATTTTTGGGAATTTTCTAAAAATATGTAACTTAATCCTGGTTAAGGGATTGGAGTATATTTTCTAATTCAAGTTAACAGATCAGGGTATTGGATGCTACTGAATACCTATATTTTGTATTGTGAGAATTTATAATGATAATGAGAAAATAGGAGGTGAGGCTCCAAGGTTTGTTGGTTTACTTGGTTAAGGGTTTCCAAGGTAAATCTATGTGTTTATGTGTGAATATTGTGGTGTAATATCTATTTTGCTTAAAATAATAAGTATGCTTTGCTTCTCTGCATAGGTTTAAACTTATATGTGGTATCAGAGATCGATTATTAGCATCAGGTGGATGTCTTTGTTGTTGAGGGTTTGATGCAACAGATAGATCTTGGGTTTGCGATAAACTTGGGTTCAGTTGGAGCTTTGCAATGTTGATTTGTGCATTCAAAGAGAATGGTGAGCAGTTTGAGAATTGAGATCAAAAAATTTAATGGCCAGAATTTTAATCTATGGAATCTCAAAATGGAGAATCTTCTTGTAGATCGGGAACAATGGATTCTTGTGGATAAGGGTACTAAACCCTCTGCAACGTCACAAGATTAATGGGATAAATTAGAAATAAGGGCGAGGAGTACGATACAATTGTGATTATTAGACTCTGTGTTTTTGAAAGTATCTGGTGAAAATAGTGAAGTAAATATTTGGGAAAACTAGGGAGTTTGTATCAATCAAAATCCCTTGTGAACAAGTTGTTTTTGCAAAATAAATTGTTTCACCTTAGAATGGATGAAAATGACATAGTAATAGAGCATCTGAATGTCTACAATACTCTGGTAAGTCAGATAACCTCTGTTGGTATTAAAATGGTTGAATAAGATAAATATATTACATTATTGTGTTCTTTTCCATATTCCTGGGGAAACCGAATTGTTTCAATAGCTAGTGCTAGCCAAGCGACCTTAAAATTTGATGAAACAGTATCATCCCTACTATCAAAAGAGATGAGGTAGAAGACCATGGATAATCATAGCATGGATGCCTTGTCTGTGAGAGGTCACCCCCAGGAGAGAAACAAAAATAAAGGATTTGGGTGGGATTTAAATCTAAGGGTGGACCTAAATCCCCAAGAAAAGGAATAAGGAAGTGTTGGAAATGCGACAAAGTTGGGAACTATAAAAATGATTGTAGATCTAAGAATGTTGAGAAAGAAAAGGGATCTGAGGATACCCCTTCCATAGAGGCGAATACCTCCTCAGAAGAAGGAGGGGATGTGTACCTAGCTTCCATGGGCAATCATTCAGAATGTGATATATGGTTGATTTACTCAAGTTTTTCATGTCATATGACCCCTCATAGGGAGTGGTTCTATGAATATGAAAAGTACAATGGAGGAGATGTGTTCTTGGGAGTTGATTCACTATCCATTATCATTAGACTTGTGTACTTGATTGTATGATTTATGGTAGTTGTTGGGATCTTATTTTTGAACAATCCGCATGGTCGTGTATGGATTTTTCGAATCATATCTTCCATGGGATTATTGTTTGTTATCAATGTGGTAAACCCTTATTTACATTAGTGTTATAATTTTTCTTTAATGAATTGTAATTATGTTGATTTACTCATGGTACTAGAAGCTAGATTTCTCATGTATTTATGATAATTAGAGGACATAATATTTGGACAACCATATGGTCGTATAAGGTTGTTTCAAGTTAGATCTTATTGGGATTTGATGACTGATATTTAGTATTATAAATATGGTATAATTATGTGTTGAATTTTTTCCTCCTTGGAATATTGGATTGTTGATTTGTATACTACCGTAAGTGGAATCTTTATGAATATATGTAAAGATGATTTGATAGTTGGTTAAATGGCTATGGGTGGCAACCCATAGGTGTGATGAAATTTAGTAAACATGTAAAGAGGTTCTATATTGAATATATTCATGTGTCATTACATTGCATTACATGTAGAATGGGTGATTATTGAATTGGAAGGGTCGTCTTCCTTGTAGGGGGTTGATTGTTTTAATTAGTTTGGCTTATTGACATGCTAGTCTAAACCTTAGAAGAACAATATTCCACTATGATTAAAATTATAATCAATCCTCCTTGTTAGCATATCGAAATTATTCATACCTAACGATGTGTTTGGGTTCGGGTACATTACGCCCAATCACTAAGCCGACCTATTGATTCTTAGTAGATGTAGGGTGTCATGACCTTAGTGAGAGGCACCTTTTCCAATTCTCATATATTGAAAAATTAAATGATTAAGAAGTTTGATCACTCATTAATGTGTATTATCCCCTTGTGATTTCAAAAGGCATTCCCAAGAGAATCCTTGTGTTAATTCTCTATAGTTTCACCTTGGATTTTGCAGTGTCATTGGTATAGTGGACAATGGGATAATTTTTCCTTGATGTAGTAGAACTTGAATCAATGGTGATGAACCCATCGGTTGCTTTTCTCAAGTAATTCCTCAAACCATTTGTGAATTTGAAGAGCCCAAAAGGAAAATATTCAAGTGCATTGGTAAAGGTTGTTTCCTAATCTAATCTTTCTAATTATAGCCGATAGACTGGGGTAGGGAGGATGTAGAGGAGGAGTTGGAGAGGATTTCCTTGAATGGATTCACCAAGCCATGGGAACTCTTTGTTAAAGGTATTATTGCATGGAAGAATATTCCTAACTGGGAGAGGTTGTGGGATGACTTCATCCAAGAGGATATTCGGGAGGAATATCTAAATGGAGGTTAATATAAGAGTGATGATGAGGAGAATGCTTCTCTTGGAAGTCAATTAAAAAGGATTGAGGAAAGTGCAGGTGGAGAGGGAAATTCATAGGAAATGAAGAAGAAAAAGGACATAAGCAATGCAAAGTTATTTCTGTGGCACAAGTGTGGTAACTATGCTTCATAGTGTCCAAAAGGAAGAAAGGGAAGAGTAAGTCTTAGCAGGTGGTAGCATTTGCAAATGCTCAATTTAAGGATTTTTTTGAGAGGCTAGAGAAGGGTTTATCATTAGTCTCTTGTATTTATGACACATTGTTTTGTGGTTCCTGGTTTGTGGATTGTGGTACTTCTCGTATCATGATAGGAACATGTGATTTGTTCACTAGTTTCTCAAGGAAGTCTCTAATTTGATTGTGGAGCTTGGAACCCATGCCAAGTGTCTTATGAAGGGAGTTGGGACAGTCAAATTTCAGCTAGAGCTAGGATAATCTCTGGAGGTGATAGATGTGTTGTATGTACTAGAGCTCAAGATGAATTTGGCCTCAATATTGACATTAGAGGTGTAGCGGGGATTTCTCCCTTGCTACAGGGCAGGAATGGCTACCTTTCGTCTATAGGACGAAAGAGTAGGTTCCTGCAGGTAAAATGCAAGAAAAATGGATGGAAAGAAAGTAAAGGACAAGCAAGAAATGGAATGGCTGGAAACCCCTCTGCAAACAATGCTAGGGTTAGCTCCAGCAACCTGCAAAAAGAAAATGAAAACCTGCAAACAAGTAATGGATTAGATAAAAGCAAATACACAAAAAAATGCACATGTATACCTTCTCTTTGGTGTAATGGCCCACCATGCCCTGGCTAGAAGAAGCACCTCTCTCTCTCTCTTGGCAATGGAGGAGCTATGGCTCAATGGGAGAATGAATGGTTGAGAGGGGGATGTGGGTGGCTTGAGAGACAAAGGGTCTCAAGGAATCCATGGGTAGCATAACAGTATGCAAGGGAGAAGTGTTTTGGGAGTGACCACCACCCCTCTATTTATAGCATTTTTAGGGTTCTAAGCCCTTGGCCAGGGCTTTAGCCCCTTCGCACCTAACTTTAGCTCCTTTTAGGGTTTTAGTCTCCTTTGAGGGGTTTTAGCCCCTTTTTGGAGGCTTTAGCCCCTAGGAGAGTTATCTAGGATCCTTTTTGGGGTTTTTAAGCCCTTTTTCTCATTCTTAAGCCTTTTTGAGGGTGTAGGGGTCTAATGGGGTGAAATGAGGGTTGTGCATGCGTGTCCTTGGGTGGTGTAGGCCATGTAGAGTTGACTGAGGGATTTTTTGGGTTAACAGATTTCCCCCTGATGTGTGAGGGCAGGAGCTCATCATATGGCCTATGTACATCATAGGATTTGATACGGAGAGGTGGTGCTTCCAGGGCTGGGGCATGGTGGCATTTGGTTTTTGTATTAATATGGTTCCCATAAATGGGTGAGATACAAATAATGTGTGACATGTATATGGACGAGGCGGGAATCCCCATGCTCGTGACAATGTCAAAAGAATAATTTGATCTATGCTCTAAAATACAAGAGCCAATCATATACAACTGATGATACATAGTGGTTACCTCAATGCGAGGCTGAATACAATACTGATATGAAGAACTGCTACATTGGATCAATTGCATTCTCATGGAATGCTATATCTTCATGATTGACGACCTACTGGATCTGGGACGGTAAATAGCTGTATCGACTCGCTGATTGAGAGTCAGAGTCTCTGTGGTACAAGTATGCTACAACAATCATAAATCTATATAGAAATGCTGCTCGGGCTTCTGAACACTATCTCCAATGCAACCCAAAAATCACAAAGGACATAACCTATTTAGGTCCCTCGAGTAGACTCATCAATGTGCTAGAGTCAGGTGACATCTGGGGTCTTCGACCAAATATTGCGCAGACCAAACCCTATACAAATCTCAACGATGCGATGATGTAGTTGGAGTCGAGCACGTGAGAAACAACCATTCCGAGAGGCACTAAGGACTCCTCTCAAGTGGTCCAAGGAACTCATCAATGAGGTTAATGAAACCAAGATATAGGGACCTCTGGGTCTATCCTCTAGAATATGTGTGTTGTCTTCAACAGAGGGAGACCTGCCCCTAGTCAAGGAAATGGTGTTTCCTTGACCAGAAGCGCGAGGGAGATAAACGAAAGGTGTGAGGCAATCTACGGACTAACCCACTGAAGGGGGGGGGGGAGGGGGAGGGAAAGAATTGAACAGGGGCAGGAGGAGTGTGGTAGACTCAAACTTCCTTTGTTCAAAGTATGACGGTAGGGCGGACTAGGCAGCAAATGCAACTAACTCATGGGAATGGGACCATAGCTGTAATATCGGAAATGCCACTGCAGATGGGAAATACTTGGGGGAGGTGGATACTTTTGATATTGATGGGATCCAAGGAAGACACATTGCAGAGTACTCTAAACAAAGGCGACCCAAAGTGGGAATGCTTCCAAACTATTTTCTGTGAGGTGGTGTCTAGAGACACCATTGTGGTACGATCTCGTGGATTTTTGGTGAGCCCGAGAAGGTAAATGCTCGATGGTGCTTTCAATTTTAGAGAGTCTGAAAGCACAAAGAAGACTCCAGTGGGGGATATTTTTCATTGGTAGTCTCATGTGCCCAACAAAGGATAAAAGTATACATAGGAGAGCTCACCCATCCTTTAGGGGATGAGAGACTTCTTTACTGTTGGTAGTCCAATCAGGCTGGAAAAGGTTAAACCTATACTGACTGGACGGTCATTCAGATACTTTTATGAGCATGAATGAAACCAAGTTTGCTTGGTAATATTTTCTTGATGAGAAGGCTGGAAAAGAGCTTAACGATAACCCATGGTGAGCTTTTTCGTAAAGTGCGACACCTCTGCCCGAGAAAGCATAAAAGTATGCAGAGGGGAATGGTCTTGGCTTGAATATGCCAAGGTGGTCCTTTTCATTTGATGGTCTACATGGTCCGCAAAAGGAGGTAAATGAGATGATGTAGATTCCCTTTCCTATCCTTTAATGAGTGGGAAAGGAAGCAGATGCACTCGGCCATCTTTTCATTGTTTTTAGGAGTCAGAAAAGAGCTTAAACGAAACTCTAGTATGGTCAACCGATTGCGGTGGCACAGGTGGTGCCCCATGTCGGGACAGTGGACAGTGGTCCAAATGTCATCCGTGTAGTATGAATGGAGCAGATGGTTCTCAAACATACCAATACATGCACAAGATAGATCGCGGCAGAGGCACGCGAGTTGGTGCGGTAGAGGCATGCAAACCGAGGTGGCTCTCGGACAAAGGTCAGGAGAATTATGTGTGAGTTGCGGTGGACGGACTTGACTACATGTGATGTGAGTGCAAGTCCGAGGGTATTTATATGCCAAATACATGCAAGAAAAATAAATTGTTTTCTAGACAATGGACTAGAGATCCACGTAAGGTGCGGTGGATGGAGTAGACAACTATATGTTACAAAAACAAAAATAAAAATGATGTTCCTTAACGAGAGGTGGCCCGAGAACCTGCATGAGTAGCGGTAGGAAAGAGTGATGCAATTACAGGTCTGCATACACTTGCATTGACATGATGTGGCTCGTAAATCGAGGTAACCTCCAGGGAGCGGTCTTGAAATTTGGTTGTTAAACATGAGACAATGGTCTCATAAGGGGATGGAAATTTGGGACCAGAGGTGTGATAGGTGTCTCAAACTGGTTCCGGGTGACTTTGGATTAGCAGTTGATGGTGCTGCCCTTAACTTGTGCTAAAAAAAGTTGAAAAACAAGAAAGGGAAAAACTACGCTATAAGGGACTCATAGTGGTTATATCAGGCATAGACTCTCTTGAGGTGGAGCCCATTGCGTGGCTCCTTTAAGAGTCGACTGTCTGAGTCGATGAGGAGGTATGCCCCCTTACCGAGATGAAGGTCATTGGCAAGGTAGGATGATCAAATCTGGTCTTTTATGGGGGAACTGATTCCACAATATGGTTTAAAGGGAATGGGGTAAAACCGAAGGCGGTCTTACATATATCTCCGTCATCGCATAAGTGGTGTCGTGATAGATCAGGTGGATCTTCCATAGCCGACGAGGCGAAAGGGAAACTAGTGCTAGATATCATGAAAATGGTATTGGTTGTGGCTTTGGTTGCCTTGCCCCCGGTCTCTGTTGGAGGAAGAGGGGCAGGCTTGGAGACGGGAGGAGTCTTTGATGTACCTGGAGGTAGGTGCAACATCATATCAATTGGCTGGACATGAGTCAAGACTTCTTAGGGGATCAGCGGTATGGTAGGTGGTTCAAGGTACCACATAGGATCTCCCGGTGTGAAATCCTATAGATTGCGGGTTTCCAAGACAGACTTACTCACAATCTCGAATGGTAGGAAAAGGAAAAAGAGAAGGAAAATGTTGATCGAGAATGAACCCCACTGTTTCCCTGGTAACTGAGGTTGAGGTTGCGGCTATGGATGGAGCTGCGGTTGCATAAACAATGGAAGAGACAGGTTTGATGGACCATTGGTGGTGGTGGAGACAAGATGGTTGGTAGAACTAGACATCATGTAAATGGACATGGTGTCTGAAGCAGAAGGTGGGGGGTGAAATTCTTCGATCAGGGTGATCTCAGTTTCAAGGGAATGTTGACGGACATTAGCTAAAGCCATTCAAAACTCAGGAAAGTCTTGGCAATGGTGAGAATAGTGTCCATACAAATCGTAGAGGGTGAAAGCATGGTTTGTTCTCAGTGACTTGTTTCTCACTATTGGTGTGCTTGGAAGTTCAACCATGGGAAGGTTTTTAGTTGTATCCATGGCATCCAAATGTGTGCAGATCATTGGAATCTCAGGGTAGTTCTGAGTTGGATGGCCCTGTTGCTCACAGATGGCGCAAGGTGGGATTTGTCGAGGTTATGCGGTGGCTTTTGCATTCTTACCCTTGACCCTTTTCGGGTGGGGCGATGCGGGTGCGGGTGTGGTGGTTGGTTTTTGCGGACCGGGTGGAGGATGGGACTCGACCGCAATGGGATGCACGGGTGTTAAGACTACCTGGGGCATTGATGGTTGAGTTGGTGGATCAAGATACCACACAGGAATTCCCAATGTAAAGTTGGGTAGGTTTAGGGTGGCCATTACCAGGTTGCTCATGACACCAAGCGAGGGAAAGAGGAAGGGAATTGTATGGACTGGAGAGGAGCTCAGATAACTCCTTGATGGTTGTATGTGGGGATGAGGTTGTGGTTGCGGCTACGCATAATGATGAGACTGTGGATGATGTTACGACTGTTGTTGATGTTGCGGCTACGAACGGTGTTGTGGTTACGGTTGGGGCTGCGGCTGTGATTGTTGTTTGGGTGCAGCGGTGCTAGATGAGAGCATGCACAAGTCCGCAGTCTCATTTTGTGTCAGTGGTGGTGACACTAAGGGGAAATGAGCCCTCATGGTGGTATCGACAAATAACCCAGGGCCTACATTCAACAATGGGGAGGCTGGTGTGTTATCAACCATGGCGTTGATTGGAGGGACCACATTGGCATGTGTGGTCATCCCTTGTGGCTCAATGGTGTTGATGGTAGGGATAACATTGGCGGGTGCCGTTAACCCTTGCAGATTGTGATAAGTGAGTTGATCAACCGTCATGATCTTCCCTTCATGGGGGAACATCATGAGATGGAAGGTAGTTGATGCGACAACTCTCATGGCGTACATATAACTTCTTCCAAGGAGAAGGTTATAGTCCAATTGAGCATTGACAACCTCTATGTCAATCAGAACTGTCTTCCCGGCTAATGTGATGGGGACATGGGGGAGGATTCCTTGGGCTTTAGTGGGATGACCATCATAAGCCCGCAGATTTATGGAGGATGGTTGTAGAATTGGGGATCCAAGTTTCTGCTAGACTAGGGTATACATAACACACGTATATGCCCCCTCATCCACTATGCACCAGTGCACAACCAAATTCCGGATAGACACCAGGATTTGAAAGGCGATGGTTGATGGCATGCGCGGTTCTCCATTCTCTGTGTCGAATGTGATCAAATTGGAGTCAGAGGGATCTACAGCCCTAAGGGCGGCTAGTAAGGATTTCTGCTACGTTGGGCATGTTTTGAGTACCTCAAGAGCGGACATGGCAGTAGGTGTTTGGGACAAATCATCTACGATGCTAACCCGACGTATGTGGGTGCGCAGGAACGGGGGTAACTGAAGAGGTGCATTGATTGTTTTAGACGTTGATGCCGCTAATGTGTCAGCGGGTTCGGTGATGGTTCTATACTGATTTTGTCTAGTTTGTAGATTGACCTCTTCAGTTGTCATGGCTAGCAGATGGTGGACACCTGTTTCTTCCATGGGAGGTGCCCCCTGAGAGTTGGGATTGGGTTGGGGAGGGGATGTGGTTGCCACCAATCCTTGGACTGGTAATGGGTTCTAAAGAACCATAGGAGGAGGTCCTTGTGGTGCTGGGTTGGGTTGGGCTTGGTCTGTTGTGTTGGTGGCATGTTGAACCTCGTTTCGAATAGCCTTCTTAGCGCGACCCATGAAGGGACACTCGAATGTGTAGTGCTTGTAGACCTCAAAGAGTGTGCATGGTTGGTTTGTATGCAACAGAGCGTTGCACCTCGATGCATTTGGTCGTGGAATATTTTGGGCGGGTCGATTTGCCACGGTATTGTTGGGAGGGTTTGGTTGTTGAGCGCCTCCTTGTGGTTGATTATTGCCTTGGTTCTAGGGTTGGTTATTCCTAGCCTGCCCTTGTTGATTATTGGGGGCTGGCTGGTTGGGACGGTTTTGTTGTGCAAACACTTGTCCCAATGGAGCAGGTGGAGCATGGATGGGGGCTTGAACCGATTGCACTGGTGGTGTATAATAGATTTGGGTGGGTGGCGGTGCCACAAATGTGGGAATTTGCGCTGCGTATTGCTGTGTTGGCCAAGCCAAGGCCTGAGCTTGCTACAGCGGTGCAGGTTGTGCGTAAGAAGTTGTGGCTCCAGACTGGGACATCATTCTTGCATAGTCCAGAGTTTGGTTTTGGTAGGAAACACTCGCATTGTTGCTTGGTTGTGGTGGTACTGCAGGTGGTGTTGGATGGTGCTATGGTTGGTGAGAGACCAAGCCTATGATGCCATATGCAACATGGGATGCCCCCGGTGCATCCCGATGGGAAGTGCCCGCACAAGGAGCATCTAGGATGATAGTGTAAAGGTACCCAGACTGTGCATAAACTAGATCGAACTGCTGGGATTTCAAGATGGCTTCTTCTTCGGATTGGGGACGTTCGAATGCGACATCCTTTGCTATTGGTCGGAGCAAGGTTTTGAGAAACCAATCTAGGAAGATCCTGTCATCAAGTTGGATCTTACACAAACTACGGCATCGTCGCCACTCATGAATGTCGTTGGTTATACGGGTTGCAGTGTTCTGGAGGTAAGATAACAAGATCTTCAACCCTTCGTCATATCTGACCGAGAGTTGGAAATATTGCAAGAACATGAAAGCTAGGGAGTTGAAATCTGGGTACTTGGCTTGTGGTAGCTCAATGTACCATTTGGCTGCAACACCTGTGAGGGTGCGTTGGAATACTCTTAGCCTAATCGAATCATCTACGATGCTATTTGATGAGCATCATAGATGAAATGTCATGATGTGGTTTTGGGGACACTCCCCTGCCTTCCCTTCAAACTTGGAAATGTCTAAGGGAAGTTTGGTTGGCATGGGAGGCCAAAACGTTTGATGGCAAATGGGGTCATTTTCAATCGAGCCAAATTAGGCAAGTTAAAACGAGCCATGAAAGGCAGGTTTAACCCCAGGTTGATGTGAGATGGGGTAGGTATGGTGGTGGGGTTTGCAGGTGCATAATGTAATTGCATATCTGGGGGTACTGGTGGTGCCATTGTAGATGCGCCAGTGCCCCCAAGTGTGGTGTAAGGGACAGTGTGGGTGGAAGGGCCACTTCCCCCATGTACGATAGGAGGGGTAGTGTAGGTGAAAGGGCCACTGCCCCCATGTGTGACAGGAGGGGCAGTGTATGTGGAGGGTCCACTGCCCCTAAGTGTTGTAGGTAGGACAACTTGACTGGTCACTATGGGTGGTGGCAGTTAATTTATCACAGTTTGCATAACCGTGCTGGGGCCACCTGCAGGGTTGTTGGTGATAATTTGTGGTGTGGACATGGGTCCACTAGCGATTGCTATGCAGGAAAATGGATCCGCGTTTGCACCAGCCATGGGGCTTGATGGTGATGTGTGCAGCTTTTCTTCAGACTGATATGGGTCTGAATCTGAATCAGAGGTTGTGTGGCCTTCTGATGGTGTGAGAGGTCATCGAGAATGGTCTCCACGGTGTTGGCTTAATGACCCGAATTGTGGTGGTTCACGCCTTAGGCATGAGGGATCAATTGTGTTAGATTTGTGTATCAAACTAGTGGAAATGTTTTTTTGGACCCCAGTTTCAATGGCTTCCTATTAGCTGTAGGTGGTCACTCAGCCACCAAGACTGCTAGAAGACAGTGCTTAGATTTTTCCTTAGGGGTGCTCTACTCAATTGGTGTTGGTCGTTGCCCGTTTCGCTTGGCAATTCCTCTCATCGGCTAGCTACTTTGGGGTTCCCGTGGTACTCCTCACAATGAGTTTCTGGGTTGAGCCCAAGTACTTCCCATGGTTAAGGCAGTCAAGGACTTATGTCCTCAAAGACTACAGATTTTTTGAACTTAGTGTAAATTTACAAATTTTAGTGGCTCTCTCAACGTCATGAACTGAGTTGGGTTGATTTACGTGGTATGGTGTGTATGTATTTCTATGTTTCTGTTATTTGGTGGCTGCAAATGGTTTATGAATATTCCATAGAGTTCATCAGATTATGGTTGAAAGTAGTAAATAAACAGAAATTTTGTAGACAGATACCATTTTTTACCCTGATTTGTGATAGCCTAGCTAGGTGACTACCTTACACCTATATTATTCTTCAACCAGGAGATGGTGCTGGGCTCTCAACACAATGGAAATAAGCCCATCTATAGATCCACAGGTCACCTCCCAGATGCAAGGTTGGTCAACAGGGAGGACACTTAGCACCGTGAGAAGCCCTCCTTCTCTACCCCCTCTACCTTCCAAGTCACTCCTTTTTAGTGGTTTCGAACAATATTGGGTGAAGGTCCTATTACTATACAAGCTGTGCCCTTCGTCTTATCCCAGAATACCTTGAAGGGTGATGACTGGGTAGAGGAGGAAGGGTAAGTAAGGTTGTTGATTTTAGGTAAGTTTTAGTTAAGCTATATTCATTAACCCATTAAAATTTTTTAACTTACACTTTGTTCTGTACATGAAATTGTGATTAACATAAATAGAAACAGAAATGAAACGAAACAGTTGTACCGGATAGAAGCGGATGAGATGCACTAATAGTCCTTATCTATTAAAAACTAACTTTTGAGTGACAGATCGCACGTTTCAGGTCAAATGTGGCGAGGGAGTCACCAAATTTTTCCAAAAACAGGCAAGGGGGTCGCTCAGATTTTGCAGACAGAAGCGGTCTATCTTCCTGAAGGAAGTCACACCTTTCAGGGGAAAAAGGGTGACCTGGTTGCACCTGTGAGGCCTAAATGAGCGACCCGGTCCCCTGTTTAGGCCTGATAAGTGCGACCTGCTCCGGACTGGGAGTTTTTTGATCTTGAGTCAGATCCGACCGACAGTAAACTGTACTATGACCAAATGGACTTGGATTTTCCTTGTGGAGGCTCGGCAGAAACAAAAACTGCAAATAAACAGAATTTAAACTAGATTTGACAAAAAAATTTAACCTAGGGCAAAAACTGAACTGAAACTTGAAATTTTTAAAAAACGGACCTAGGGATCTTGTGGGATCGACCTGGTATGGTCGCCAATTCTGTAGCAGGGATTTCTCCCTTGCTATAGGGCAGGAATGGATACCTTCCATCTATAGGATGGAAGGGTAGGCTCTTGTAGGTAAAATGCAAAAAAAATGGACGGAAAGAAAGTAAAGGACAAGCAAGAAATGGAATGGCTGAAAACCCCTCTGCAAACAATGTTAGGGTTAGCCCCAGCAACCTGCAAAAAACATATTAGAAAACCTGCAAAAGGAAAATGAAAACCTGCAAACAAGCAATGGATTAGATAAAAGAAAATACATAAAACAAAATACACATGTATACCTTCTCTTTGGTGCAATGGGCCACCATGCCCTAGCTGGAAGAAGCACCTCTCTCTCTCTCTTGGCAATGGAGGAGCTATGGCTCAATGGGAGAATGAATGGTTGAGAGGGGGATGTGGGTGGATTGAGAGACAAAGGGTCTCAAGGCATCCATGAGCAGCATAATAGTATGCAAGGGAGAAGTGTTTTGAGAATGACCCCCACCCCTCTATTTATAGCATTTTTAGGGTTCTAAGCCCTTCGTTAGAGCTTTAGCCCATTTTTTGGGATTTTATCCCCTTTCACCCTAAATTTAGCTCCTTTTAGGGTTTTAGGCTCCTTTGAGGGGTTTTAACCCCTTTTTGGAGGCTTTATCCCCTAGGAGAGTTATTTAGGCTCCTTGTTGGGGTTTTTAAGCCCTTTTGCTCCTTCTTAAGCCTTTTTGAGGGTGTGGGGGTCTAATGGGGTAAAATGAGGGTCGTGCATGGGTGTCCATGGGTGGTGTAGGCCATGTATATCTGAGTGAGGTATTTTTTGGGTTAACAGGAGGATAGTGGACACATCATCTCTTTCAGGAGTGGTTAGGATCTCATTCGACCAAAGGGATTTGGCATAGACTCAAAATGAGTTATTAATCCAAAGAGGGAAACGTATACAGGTTACATGGAAAACCTTGAGTTAGATCCAAGGGGATATTAGATCATGGATCGATGTTATTGACAGAGGAGGTCAAGGATCCCACAACCTGGACTTGTTTCCCAAATCTTCCTTGATTTTGCAAGGGTCTATATGGGGTTTCCTAGACCTCATGCAGTATTGCTAAGTATTTTTTTTGGCTGACCAATTCCTTCTAGGAACTGCTTGAACCCTTTTTTAGGTTTCTTGATATTCTTTCTTGTTGCTTGATCCTTTATGGGACTTCCCAAAAAAATTGGGCACTACCCAAGGCTATTCTAGGTTTCCTAGTTTTTACAGAGCCTTCACGCAGTTGCTTTTGGTTTTTAGTCGGCTACCTTGGGATGCCATGCTCTATAATTTGTTGGTTGCCTCTTCCTTCCTCAATCAATGGCTAACATGTTATGTCCTTCTCGTAGCTAGTTGCGGCTATAATTAAAAAAATTCCCAGAGGTTTTCACTCTCTTTGAGAACTTCAGATATTCAATTAAGGCTACAAAATTTAGTAATCCCAAATATAATACACTTTTGTACAATTTTGAATAAATAGCACATGAACATCCATACAACACATAAACCAACAATAACACAAATGACTCATAATTTATCCTGGAAACCTAACTTGGGAAAACTAGCTACATAGGGGATTTCTTTTCTTTCGATCCCAAAGAAAATATAATATATAAAATAAGTAAAGAATGTGTTATATAGAAAATAGATGAACCTGAAGGGCCAAATCCATAGATCTGCAATAGTTGTAGCTGCTGCTCTTGGAAAGTGTGCCCCCAGCAGTACACCCTCAGTTGGAAATATCAACTCAAACTCTATCAATCACTGAACGGTGTACTCTCTGTCCAAACTTTGAAGAATAATCTCTTGGCACTTTACCTTTGGTCTTATTTTCTCTATAAGAATATATGTGTCCTATATCTTTGAAAATGACCCCTAACAGTACAGTTGCATCTCTCTTCCTTAGAAACATGTCCCAACTATTATGCACTAGGTCTAATTTTGAATCAATACTAATGGCCTATCCTTAGTCAATAATGAATGACCCTCATATCTCTAGTCCCTCTCGTCCCCCCACATGTGCCAACAGATGCTTGGCGTCACCCACACATGTGACGTGTGTTTCCGCTGCTACTCACCAACTTCTCTCTCTATTGTTGCTACTATTATTTCTCTTCATTCTCTAAAGATTCTTAATGAAATATCTCTCTCACTGCCCTAGTGAATGAACTCTTCAATATCTGAAGCTCTACCATCTCATTGCTCTGAGGAATGTGTCCCAGTTGTCTCAAATGGTTCTCTCCCTAGGTCAATTGTCGCTCACATCTCCTCTGATCTCCTAATACTCACAAAAGATAAATGATTTTTGAATCTTTAATGCCTTTTTATAATTCCTTGAGAAATTAAGTTACCAAACCGTAATTAGGGTTCTGTTGAGGCCTGGAAATTCACAGGCGGCAACAGTAAGGGATTCTCCCCAATCAACATTCCCAACTAGCCCGTTGACTGTTTGGTATAGGGAATCCGTCCGGTTTGCGGTCCAGCTACCGTAGGTTAGGTAACAAAACAAAGGCTTCACCGGTTGCGGCCCGGTCCACCGAGTTTTTGTATTTTGACTTAAGAAATGAAATGCAAGTGCCTAAATAAGTGCATGGTGATCAGAATGCAAGGGGCAGTCACAACGTGATGCGCAGGTTCTTACCTCTCGTCTTAGGCCCGCGGGCAACCAAATCACATACAAAAGAAACAAACTAACTATCTATCTATCCCTAGGGAGCAAGGTTATCGTGTAACTGAGTAATACATTTTGCACATGCATTGTGAAGACTTACAGTTAGCTGATATTTCTCTCAAACACATGCACAATTACAAATATTTAAACAACCAGATAGCCAATTGTTGTATGAAAACTTCTATTACTCATAGCGGAAAATATCCTGAAAGATACCAAAGAACATTTAACAAGAACATAGGTTCAGAAAATTAAACATTCTTACAGTAAATGAAACACAGCTGAAAATGAAATAGTTCCTCTTCAACTTTATTCATTGAGTCACATTGATACATTCCATTTCACTCTCTCCAACAAGGTAAACTTGCAGTTTCCTTTGCAAAACAAAGTAGTTCCTCTTACAAGCAAACATTTTCCAAATTTTCCAGGGGAAAAAGCCCCCCCTCATTCCTATGTTCCAATATTTAAGCTACAACTACTGAGTCGCTTCGTTTTCCCCCGCCCAGACGCATGGCCTTTCAGTTTCCCCAATGCTTCATATTCCAATCTTTTGTCTGTATGCGATCATGAAACACTTAGTAACTGATCCGTTTATGGGATCACGCCTTTACAGCTTCGGACTTCGTTCTTCATTCGCCTCGTTTCAGTCATACTTCCGCCAAACAGTTAGTCTTTCTTCTCATCGTGGTAGATTGACCGGTCTCCTTTAAACTGCCTGCAGTCAATTCACGAGCAAGGTTCAAACCACAAATATTATCAATTAATAACTATTTCACAAGGGAATGGCCCGGCGCACCACCTACGGGTCTGGAAAAAAACCGTCCTATGGTTACTGGTGGGAAACTTCAAGTCGGCGGTCAGAAGGAAGAGAGCTCGCAGGCCAGAGGGTTCTGCCAGCCGCAACGTCGGGTGAGGCTTAAGTCGCAGCCAAGTGAAACACGGGCGGGATAGGCCATAAGTCAGACGTCGGACGGTTTTCAGCTTCGCATGCCAGAGGATTCCAATAGCCGTAACGTCGGAGGAGGAGAGTTAGAGGATACGCGGAGTGGGCGGGAAAACTTAGTCGGACCTCGGAAGACATCCAACTCGGAAGCGGGATGGATCTCCCAGCCATAACGACAGATGAGTCCAGGCTACGGGCAAGCGGTCGCAGGCAAATGCGGATCGGGCGTCGGCTGGATTCCTAGCTCGGATGAATGAAAGCTCCTGGAGCCACAACGTCAGAGGAGGAGAAACTTTGAGGCCTCCGATCCAACAGCAAAAAGAGGCCTGATCACAAGAAAATAGGTATTCAAACAGTTTTTTAAAGGATCAGGCACAGCTAGGTTCGTTCTTTCTTCGAAAAAAGGCAACCCCGAAGAACAAAGACTTTCTTTTCATCAACCAGTAAACCAGACACTCACGACTCAAACCGAAACTAATCAAGGCATAAATAAACTAGCAGACATCCATCTTCAAAGTTAAAGGAAAAGAAGATACTCGAGAGGCTCAAGCAATTAACGATCAAACCAAACGAAAACGAAGAGGAGGGGCCCAAAATTTTAAATAAAAATAAATTTGGGGAGATAAGTTGCGGCAGCAACAGGTTCTAAAATCCTAATTTCACTTTTGTGCCAAAAATCATATTGTTGCATTAAAAAATGCACACATGCACTTTTGCATGTAACTGGAAAAAAGTGTCTTAACTCACTGCATATCTCCACTGCTAGATCTATGAAACTTAGAAAATAGCTTCTCACACTCTACCCTCATGCCTATGCTGATAAGTGCCTCCATGCTAGGAAGTTCACCTGGAGGGCATCTTGAGTTACCCCATAACTCAACACTCCCTCTTAGCGAGGGATGTTTGACCACAAATGGTGTGTGGATCCAAAAATTCCTCTAATGTAGTAATTGCGGTATATTTCTAGACTACATATGCTACCCTCTGACCAGTAGTACTTTGATCCTTCTCCATCCTAGTGGTCTAGAAAGGAGCCTCTCACTCTCTCTTAGACCAAATCATAGACCCTAGGCTTAAACTCCCTCTGGGTGTCTACTGAAACCAATCTATGAAACTATCATCAAGTAGACAAACTGACTAATACCTGACCTCCCTATATTGAGATGATTTAACTCGCTCTTGAGCTAAATCCATATCAGTAATTTAATACAAACTCACTATATAGTTGGTACTAGTATGATAATCTTGCTCATCTCTCTACCTTGTGGAATGAATCTCCAAAGTATCATCCAAACTGGGAGCTTCTAGATCCAACTCCATCTTAGAGTCTAATGAGAACTATGACAACCACCTAGATGCTCCTAAATTAGGTCTTCTTCGCACCACATACTCTCCACCAATCCTGTAACCCATCCACATTGGATCAGCTCCCTCTGAATAGGAGAATATCAATTGTCTTTGAAACACTACAGAGAACCTAGCATCATCCAATGCTAACAATGAGAGTATGCTCACTCTCAGTCCTAGTATGAAGAGGAATCTTAACCTCCTCAATCAATGTCATCTTGAGAGAATCCTCATGCTCTCTTTGTATCTGACATCGATCCATGCTCCATACTCCCTATGAAACTCTGCTCCAAAATATCTCTGAAGCTGACTACATGCTAACACAACAACCTATACAATGTGCCTTGTCAGATTCTATGCCTTATTGTTGCATCCAATGTCACTCCCTCTTAATATAGAAGACTCTTTCCATCTTAGAACACCATACTATATTCCTCATCCACCAAATTTGTAATTGAGAGTAAATGTCTTATCTTTGGTCCATGCAGCCTTCCTGCCACCTTCATAGGAATTCCTGGATTGAGTTAGAATACAACTTATCCAATTCCCTCTTTTGAATGCATAATCATGTCTATGAAACCCTAAGGAACACTTCTTGTATTTCCATCATCTGAATATATTCAAAAACCCTCTCTTTCACATGTGTAGGGTTCACTCTCATAGATCTGATGTCTAAATATCATAGATCTGATGTGTCATTTCTATATTATAAGCCAACGAAATTGTGAAATGATCACAATCATATTTATCATGTAAACAGAAGAATCTAGTGCCTTGGAAAGCATGCTAGATCTCTGGAAAAAACCCTTAATATTCAACAGCTACAACTCTCTCTCATGGAATGTGCCCATCTAGCACGTGTGGCCAATCTTGCAATTGTTCCCTCTGCTATGACTTAACTTATGATGGAATCAAGTCAATATATTTGTCTATGGAATTGTGCCCCCTCCTAGTCTATGAAAGGTGTGCCTCCCTCTTACTCTGTTATCCCAACAACTAAAGAATGCACTTGTTCTGGCACGTGTGATGTGCTATTGGTGTTGTTGCTCACATCATGCTCACTAGTTGCTCTATGTTGTTGTTTCTCTTCAGCATCTGAAGATGATAAGAGAAATATCTCTCTCATTGCCCCAGATAATTAACTCATCAATATTTGAATATATGGCCTCTCACTACTATGAGGAATGCATCCCAGTTGTCTCAAATAGTTTACCCTAGGTCAATTGCTGCTCACAGCTACTTTGATCTGCTGACACTCACAAAAGATAAATTAATATTTTCACCCTTAATTCCTTTTTATAAGTCATTGAGAAATTAGGACACCAAACCCTAATTATGGTTCCAAAACCCTAATTTCACTTTTGTGCCAAAAATCATACTGTTGCATTAAAAAATGCATGCATGCAGTTTTGCATGTAACTCGCAAAAGTCTCTTAACTCACTACATGTCTTCACTGCTCGATCCATGATGCTTAGCGGAGTGCATCTCACACTATACCCTCCTGTCTATGTTGATAAGTGACTTCATGCTAAGAATTCCACATGGAGGACATCATGAGTTATCTTATAACTCAACAGCTATGCCAGTGACCTGACTCTGATGTCTATTACCACATTTTGTTGCATCTTGTTTCACCCAATGTGAGGTTGTGCATTTTTTATGCCCAACTCTCATACAACTTGTTTTTTTGTACATCCTCCTAAACCCAGTCTATCAACTCCTTTTTCATCTAACCACTTCCTCAATGTTCGATTTCCTGCCACCTTTTCCTTCATGTCCTATTCCCAATTGGAAGCCACTGCTCCTTTCCTTGTTCGTCACTTCATGTCCTTAGCTTATGGCTTCTCATGTCTCTTGCACAACCCATGCTGAGTATTTACCTCTCGTCATCCTTGTATCTCTCCCATTATCATGTTCTTGTGTCCCCTGCTATAGTTTGATCATGGTCAGTTGTACCATGAACCAGTGGCTTGGACTCCAAGTTTTTTGTGCCTATGGACTTGGTAGTTACCCGCTATAGTTGTCGCACCCTTATACATTTGTTCACTCGTCACCAAATCCTTCATGTGAACCCACGTTCGTTGGTTCTGTACAAATCATTCCCACAACTTACCTCTCAACTCATGGTGTCTGCTCTACTGCTAGCTCATAGTAATCTCACAATTGATCGCACGTGGGCTATATATCCCTTTCCCTTTTTTTAATCTTGTAAACTTCTTTTCCAAAATGGTGATTTACTCAAAGCTAAACCCACTATGATACCATGTTAAATTATAATTATACATATGATTATTGTTCTCAATAATTAATAAATTATAAATGTAAATACAAGGTTAACCTTAACTATTAACACAGTGGAATTTAAACTAGAAATCACACAAACATATGACATTTATTTACCATAGAAAATCCTAACTAGGGAAAACCAAAGAACTGTCATTTTAATAAGATAAAATCCTATCCTTTCATCTTCGGAAAATTGACAATTGAAGAATAATAAAATAACAACAAGATAGCCTAGCCTATAACACCTAGATGCTACCTTCTCTGCTTCCCTTTTCTCCTTTCCTCTGACCATGCCACTACACCTACACACTTGGTTGAAAGTCCTTTTTCCAACCAATCAATGAGATCTCTCTCAGTCTATGTGATTGTTGTGTGTCTCCTCCTCTCCTTAGGCGATCTTTTATGACATCTTAATGGACAAAACCCTAACCCTAGATCTCCAAAGTGATCGATGACTGAGATAAAATCTCAAGCCTCACTTAAGATCAATGGATGTGACTTAATATTAAGTTTTCTTTTAGTAATTAGCTAACAATTAGTTGATTAATGTGCTTTTCCTAATATATACTTAGAAAATAGATACAAAATTTGCTTTCTCAACAAAGCAAGTATCTAAATAGGAAATATGGATGACTCTTGAATGCCTGACACCTGGCTTATGTAAAAGTACATGTTTGAGCTACAATTATCAACATGCAACTTTCCATAGTATTGCCTTAATTTAAGAGGATAGGTTATGATATTATTGAGTGTTTCTTGATAGACATTCCAAATGTGAATCTTGGTCCTTATAAATGGATTAAAAACCTACCAGGCCTTTTAGATACTTTGAGCAACAAAGGTCCCTTTAGATTTAATCACAATTGGGGAAACAACAATAATTTTTAGTTCATACCCTACTATGAGTCCTTAACCATAGGAGCTTTGTGACTGACATAGTTGCAAAGGAGCATATTCAAACCCTCCCTTCTTTCAAATACTTTGATATCACATTTAGGGCACTTGACAAGGTTTATGTATGAGATTTGATGATTCCCATTCCATTCAAGTTGTGGCAGTGCAATAGAGATTCCACTAACCTATAACTAAAAAACCATAAGTGGGGGTTATCTATTATGAAGGTCCATTTGACCTTGTCATAATCTTTATCAAAATATATTTAAAAAAATAAAGTGCCAAGGCATGACCATTACACCCACTCCATGCCTTCCCAATTGACAATGATAATGGTTAGAATAAACAACTCTCTAATGAAGTCGTTTTTCCCTGTGAATAATGTAAGGTAGTATGTTCTTTACTATAAAAGATTGTATGATACATTTAGGAGGGTGATATCACTCGATTTGGTGATAAGTTCAAATTCTCTAGGAATAGGGATGAATTGGATAAATCTTTGATTGATGTTGGTCTTGTTAATGAATAGGTTTTCCATATGTGTGTCATGAGAGAATTTCGATGCATATGGTATTTTGGGGAATATTCCTCATATATTGTTGTCGTGAGTTAGTTTAGATTGAGCCTATAACCAAAATGGATTGAAGTTAAAAAAAAATACACTAAAAAGGCAAGCAACACACATTTATGCGCAGGTGTTGCATGAGAGCATATTGTGGGTAGGAAGACAAACTTCAATAAAATTCTTGACTTTGTGAAAGAAATCAAGGGTATGGAGATGTAAGTATGTTTCACCTTGGGTATGTTGGAGAACCAACAAGCATGGGATCTTAAAAAGGTTTGTCTTATATATTATAACCATAACATAGGAAACATCAATGGAATTTTACCCTAACATTATAACAACTAGGTCTTCCAATGAGAGGATTAAAACTCTTCAACATGTTTGTGAAGTAGGAGACACTTTTTGCTCACAAGGATTAATACGAATAAGAGGACAACTAGAAGACTGTGTTGGGTTGATACACACATTGGCAACACTTTTCGAGTATCCAAAGAGTGTCCCTATAAATGATTTATTGGTAGAAAAAAATACTTCTCCTATAGATTGAAAGCCACCTAAAATATGGGAAATAGTTTGCAGGATAGAAACAACATGAATTATGATGCCAAAGGCCATGGTCATATTTTTTGCTAGGTAGGTTTGCTTCTCTATTCTAAAGAAGGAATTGTACTTTCTAGTTGGGAAAAAAATTGTTTTTATAGGTGAAAACTTATTGACCACTCCTATTAATGACTTAGATTCTAATCAACAAATCTTGAAGGTGTTGGGTCTATGATACTTTTATATTACTCTGTAAGTGTTTACACCGTGTTTGGGGTGCTTCACGAGATTTGAGATACATAGTGTATACTCATCCCTTGAATGGTTTGAGATGGATTGTATCATGAGAGATGGTTTGTTATGGATACACAAACTTTTTATAGATTCCTTAGAAGATTCCACACCTTAAATGATCATTAGATCAATGTTTTCCCCTACAAAATTAGATATCTCTTTTTTGGATGGTGGATGCTTTACACGATGGTCACATGGAGGATTCACCTAGTGGGAGAACACATAGAGTATGAGGTTCATTTTGCATTGTGGAGGAGGGATACAAGCCCTAGAAGACATGTGGAAACTTGATTTCTTGTTTGAAATATTGGAGATGGCTCAGGGAAATTCGGGGCTTTTATAATGTTCTTGCAAGCATATTTGGGGGATGGGTAGAGTTTGTGTAGGATTTGGATGGAGTGGCGTGGAAATTCTTTGCATAACTACATCACATTGGGTCACTATATTGAATGGAATCATCAATGGAGATTGATACTTGCACTCTATGAGTGAAGTGCTTCACTTGTGTTTGGTTTACTTGTGTTTAGTAGGATTGCTTGTAAGGCTTAGGCTAGGATGTATTATATTGTTCGATTCCCTTACCTCTCATATACATAGAAGAAGGAGAGAGTATTTCCAAATAAAAAATCAAATTGCACATTCATTTGCATATCTTTTTTAAAGTGCTCTCTTAATGATGAGATAGGGTTCATGAAACCCTAGTGAAGCATATGACATGGATGATTTATCTATCTTGGTATTCTTCTTTGTACATATAAACTCTCTCTCCTGGGAACAAGGGTTTCTTGGTATCTTGGAGAATCTTGGATTCTAGGGTTGAGTTTTAGCCCTTAAAGGTTTGACATTAGGTTTTGGAATCCCTTGGATGTATTTGGGAAGGAAGAGGATGTCTTTCCTTGGAGATAGTTTTCGAGGGATTCTTGCATTTGGAGGAGTCAGGGTTTGTCAAATAGCCCTAGGTAGGGCATCTTAGTGGTGACCATATTTTGTAGTAGCCTTGAGAGGAGGATATGGTATGTATGTACTTCATTCATTGAGCATATATATATGTGTGTGATATTTACATTTTTCCACATATTGTATATATTGCATATTTGATTTCATCATTTATCTTCTTGGGATGGTTATCTCTAGGTATTAATTGTCTCACTGATTTGACACACTTAAGAGGAATTTGGAAAGGGACTTAACACTAATTTTGAATATAAAAGCACATCCATCAATTGTTTTGTGTTTGTTTTTATGTATACTATATAAGAAGAGTTTTCATATCTAGCTTATGCATGAGAATTTGCCCCAAAGCACTGGAAACTCATTGGAATGATTGGTATCTTTTTTCCCTGAATTGTCGTGAATTTTGGGGCTATTAGAAATGAATCATTGTGACAGTTCTTCCATTATTTCACACATTAATTTAAAAAAATCCTAAAGGTTGAAAATTCTAGGATTAAAATCCGAGGAACATTCTCGAAAGAAGCTAAGTTTTCATATTTGCATTAATTTCCCTGTGCAAATGAAATTTCAACATTGTATCATCTTGGTTGTATTTGAGATCACTATTAAGTAAGAGTGATTTATATTTCAAATAGTTTTTAATTGGGACACTTAATTCTCATAGTTAAGGTCATTGGGTTAGAAACGCTAGGTTTCTTGAGATAAACACCTCCACCCTTGGAAAGATTATTTTGTTTACTTCATCAATTGCTAATTTTTGCACTTGAGACTGTTTTAGGATGTGTAAGCTTAATATCAGTCTAATAGAGAGTGACAGGTTGGATGGAGGTTCAAATTTTATTGCATGGAAGCTTAGGCTTTAGATCCTTATGGAGGATGCTCATCTTTGGGAGTATGTTCAAAAGAGCATTCTAGAACCTATTGATCCAACATATTTGGAAACTCATCAGAATAATCCAAAGTGAAGAGAATCGTTATAGATTTTGTGAAGGATCGCTTTATCTCACACATTGTTTATAAGATGTGAAGTACAATCTAAGTTGCAAGATTCAACAAGTTTTATTGATGAGGTTCGAAATTCAACGAATCTAAAAAAATTGAAATTTGTTGGAATTCGTCGAATTTCGATGGAAAATATCACGCCAAATATCAAGGTGAATTTGAATATCAAGGTGAATTAAAAAAAACATTTACTAAGTTCTTTTCAATGGAAAACTAAAAAAAATAAAATCTTTAATATTTTATATATATTAAATACATTGAAATATGTATAGGGACGCATATAATGGCGAATCTTATGTGAATTTCATTGGTAAATTCCAATTCAAATTGAATTTCATCATTTTCAAACTCAAATTTGAATTTGAACCATGTGGCTTAGGGTAAGAGCATGTTTAATGCTTTGGTTAAGTTATTTCAGAATTCTTATGCATCTCGATAGATGCTCTTGCAAAAATATGTTTTGGTGATTCGCATGAGCAAGATAGATACTATGGTAAACTACTTGACAAGATCAGTTAATTGAAGGGTTAGTTGTATGCCATTGGAACTAATATAGAGGATCAAGCGATGGTACCTATTTCCCTTAAATGGATTGCTCCTTCCTAGACACCGTTTGTTTACAATATTTTTTGCTTGGGAGAAACTTCCATATTTACCAAAGCTTTTGGTAGACCTTGTGGAGGGAAATCAAATTGTATCCATGTTCAAACTAACACGGGGAAGTAAATTCCATCTATTTTGTCAAAAAGATGAAGAAGGGTGGCAATAAAGGATTCAAGATGAAGTATGAGACATATTGGGAAGAAGGACAGGAAGAAGGACCTCAGGAAGGTTATGTGCTTTCAATGCCATGATATATGGCATTATGTAGTACATTATTCATTGAAGAAAAAGGGAAAGGGTGTGAAGTAGGTTATAGTCAAGATCGTAGCAAGAGTAGATGAGAGGAAATCTTAGATTGAGACTTCCTTTTCCATGACTTATTGTTTATCATATTGGTCAGTATGTGGAAAGTGGAGCTTCGTGACATATGACATTTGATAGGAAACTATTTAGTAAGATTCAAGAGCAAGACGGATATATGACAATGGATATAGGTGATGTTCTTCAGCAGGGTGCTATATTATTTGTTCTAGGTTTGAGGAAAACCCTCCTTTAAGTTTCTTGCATGAAAGATATACATTATAGAGTTTCGTTTCAAGGTAAATAGTGAACATCATTGACTGTAGTCTAATAAGTCTAAGTACTTTGTCTAAATGGGTGAGAGAGGGTCGTTATTGGTTACTTGTTAATCTAGTAGCTTCACACATTCTAGCAAGAGGTTGGTAGGGCCTTCTAATTCTATGAAGGGACATGTAGATCCAGGTTCTGATCCTTGCACTTTGACTTCGAGATGTTTCAGTGCATAGGGTTCTCCTCTCATGATCAGGGAGAATATGGATATTGTTGGTCTAGTGTCTAAAGAGCATGTAGGTGTGAGTGTACCACATATGATATATACATAACATTGGTTTCTTCCATCCATGAGACTTGTTACAACTTGATCTAGCACTTGGGTGGAAAACTCCCAATCCACTAGTGTTATGAGGGAAGAACTTGGAAGAAAGCACCATTGTAATATTAGTGCTGAATTCCCTCACTTTTGATCAACTCTCAAGTCTAAGTGGGGATTCCCTAGGGTTGATTAAATGTGAATTTATTGAAGAGATCCCGAGGGAGGGATTGATTGTAACTTAATTAAATGTGTGTGATTAGAGTGAAGTTAATTTCCCAAAAATAGTTCTTGAACATGTAAGATTAGAAATTCCAAATAAATCTAACACTTAACTTGAATTATCAACGATATCATTTGAATAAAATCCATGAACATTAAATTTCATCAATTCTAGAAATTAATATATACTTTATAGAAAATAAACTCATAAAAAATCAATACCAAATGTGCTTAAATAGTGGGTCCATTTGCTATATAAATACATCCAAAACTAAAATTAAATGTGGAATAAGTTGCTCAATTAATGACTTAGATTATATGAAGTTATGGTCGTTGAGGCCTTGCTTGAAAAGGTTTTATAAGGTTTCACTCAAGGTATTAGATTAATTAGATGAGATTCAAGATTTTTGGAATTATGAGAATCCCTTATCCAAATGTGGAATTGAATTAATGTTTTAATATTAATTCTTCATTAGAAATTTAGATAATAACTCAAACATATAAGAAATATCCCAAGAGTTATGCAAAATGAAAGTATTGCAATAGAAAACAAATCGCACACTAATTTCCAGATTTGAAAAGTGAACCACTAACCTAATAGATGTGTTTGACAAAACATGAAATTAGAATCCAAAATTAACAAAGTGAACACTAAAAAGATTTTTCATTTAGACTGTGATTGTTGTTATGTACTAAAGCAAACTAACTCAGAAATTTCCAGAATTCAATAAGAAATAAATAAAATGAATTTAAACCATGAAAACTGACAATTTCAAGATCATAGATGCCCATAAAATTTCAGAATTAAGTTTAGTACGTTGTTCTAAGATTCCAGAATTAACTAAGATGAACTATGAGCCATATAGCCACTTAAATCAGCTTTAAAAAAATAAGTGAAAACCCCATTAAATTAATGTGATTGTTCTAGCATGAAACCAAATTTAAAAATATTGTTTTAAAATTCCAGAATTAACTAAGATGAATTATGAGCCATATAGCCACTTAAATCAGCCTTAAAAAAAAAGTGAAAACCTCATTAAAATAATGTGATTGTTCTAGCATGAAACCAAATTTAAAAATATGGTTTTATGGAGTTATTTGGGTTGTTTTACTTGTGTTCTTTCAGTTATGAAATGAATACAAGACAAAAATAAAACTAATAAAATCAAATCTAAAAATGATGCTAAAGCATGAGAATTTACATTGTCTTGATGGAGGAGGAATCTAAAAATTATTGCTACCTTGAAGGAAACTAGATGTCACCATAAAAAAGTAAAAAGAAAATGTTTTTTCAAGTTTAGTGGTTGATGAAATGGAGTGGTATAATAGTGCCTTTGTTACTTGGGTAGATGGAATCCTATAAATAGTCCTCATTGACCTTATTTGAGAATACTCGGTTGATGTAAATTTCTAGTCACAACCCTAGATAAATTATTTCCTAGTGATTTCCTTCTTAAAGATTTAGTTACAACTCATTGAATAAAATATATTTAATTAAATAATTAACAATAAATAAAATCAGGAGAAGCAAATGAAACTAGTTTTAGATACACAATATATTTTCCCTTCAAATATGCTTTTCATTAAAAATAACATCCAAACATACAAGGGCTCCTTTATTGGGGAAATCTCCCATTGAGGAAGATAAACCCACACAACAAACTTGACTATTGTACGTACTGAATTGTATGACCTCCTTTAGAAAATTGTATAGCTTAAATTTGTGGCTGAAACAAACCCTGCTACTGCTTCCAATAGTACGACCTCCTCCTACTAGAATGTACGATCTACACTGATTTTCTGAGGTAAATAATGATCTCCTCTTTACTCATTTGGACTCTCACTTGTATCACATGCTATATGTGTTTCTCTTTCCCCATAGCCTATGGATTCCCATAAAAATTTAAAAATTAAGTTTAGTATGTTGTTTTAAAATTCCATAATTAACTAAGATGAATTATGAGCCACTTAAATTAGCCTTTAAAAACAAGTCAAAAACCCATTAATTTAATGTGATTATTCTAGCATGAAACCCAAATTTAAAAATATGGGTTTATGGAGTTATTTGGGTTGTTTTACTTGTTTTCTTTAGGTTAGGAAATGGATACAAAATAAAAATAAAACTAAATAAATCAATCCTAAAAATGATGCTAAAGCATGCGAATTTACATTGTCTTGATAGAGGAGGAAATATGAAAATTATTGCTACCTTGAAGGAAACTAGATTTCACCATAAAAAAAAGAAAGTAAAAAGAAGATTTCATCCATTGAGAATATATATATATATATATGATATTTCTATCTATTCACATATTGTAAGTACTGGATATTTGATTTCAGCATTTTATTTTTTGGGGATGGTTATTTCTAGATCTTAATTGTGTTCGTGATTTGACATAGTTAAGAGAAAATTGTTAAGGGAATTAACACTAATATTGAAAATAATAGTACATCCATCTATTGTTGTTGTGTTTTCTCTTATGTCTACTGGATAAGAATATTTTTCATATCTATTTTATGCATGTGACATTGCCTTATAGGGCTTGAAATATCATTGGAGTGAATGATACCTTTTATCCTTGAATTGCCATGAATTTCAGGGCTGCTAGACGTGAATTATTGTGATTGTTCTGTTGTTTTCTTAAACATTAATTTACAACACTCCTAATGGCTGAAAATTCCAGTTTTAAGATGCAAGGAACCTTCTCAAAAGAATCATAGTTTGTATATTTACATTAAATTCCTGGTCAAATGAAATTTCAACATTGTCTTATACCCAAAGCTGCTAGCATTGCAAATGAAAGCAAGTGCAAGGTTAAGGAGATTGTAGAAAATGATGTAGACGATGAACCTACTGCCACCAATTCTAGATAACAACATTCAAGTGATCTTCATATAGAAATATTAATTCAATTTCTCCATTGTATGTGCTCCATTTGCAACTTTTATTAGTATTTCATATATTCTCACCGAACGTTGGATTTCACAATTTATGAATTTAAAAAAAAAAGACCAAAGTTAAAGAAGAAGGACAACAACATACATAGAAGCAAAGTTAATAAATAAACTGTCATGAAATCCTGGATAACCACGATCGCAAAAATTGTTTGTGGTACAGAGAGTTCTTGAATATTGATGGTGTGGACAATAGCAGAACCCTAGTAAAAACATGAAGACATTACATAAAAAAAACAATTGAGACCAATTTCATTATTTTTGGGTTTAAATACGACATCATACCACTTGTGATAATCTTGTTTCCTCTGTTCATAACTTCATATTCTTCAGTATTTTAGCATTGTCACTGACAACAAATACTTTTTCAAGGTAGCGAAAAAAGAGATACATGGGTTATATTTGATAAGGAACAATGCCTTAATGAAATATGGTTAAATGATTATAAACAAAGAGATGTATTGGTCAAACTCAAAGATGAAGGTTGCCTTTAGTATAGGGAAACACACATGAGTGGATTACCTTTATCAACAAATGGTATTCAATTCATATGGTAGTGCAAGGTGTTACCATAAATCTCAGTCATTGCATGAATATGGCATTGGTCCTATAGTGTACTCCCTTGAGAAGGTGTGAGGTATGAAGAAAATGTCTTACAACTGAGATCATTATAAGTATCATCCATCGAAAAACATAACATGGAGTGCATAATCTCACCGTCAACCCGTTATAAGCATAATTATAGGTGCAAGTGTGAGTGTTAAATGGTTAGAAGTTCACTTTAATAATAGATCCCAACGTAGAAACTGAAGATAGAAAGGAACTTAAGACATATCATCTTGACTTTATCTATGATTAGTGAACTCCAGGGATGCGAGGATTGAGAGGTGAGTTTTGTTTTAGTATTATCTCTCCATGCATTCATATCCTAGTGGGTTTCTTAATTAAGAGAAAGAGTAGGGTGCATGCATGAAGAGGTACTTTGACACATGTTATTATAATAGTAGTTTCGAAGATTGGTGTTTTGGTCATTGACTAAGTGATTATGATATGTAGGATGAATTTCCACCTCTTGCTCTCCTCGACAATCTTAAAACCACTACTATCATACTTTGAGTAATAAAGGTCCCTTTAAATTTAAGAATGATTGAGTGATAATAAGGGTTTGTAGGTTCATTCCCTACTATGAGTCCTTCCCTATAGGATCTCTATGTTTGACACAATTATGAAGCATGGCATTTCAACCATACCTTATGTCCAATACTTTAATAAACATTTAGGGCACACAACCTTTGTCTACATATGGGTTTTGATGATCCCCATTCCACTATATACGTGGTAGTTACAACCATTGTATCGTAATGAAGTAAATTTATCATCAATGTTTATCTCCAATGCTTTTCTTGTTTTGAGTGCCTCTTTTGGGGAGAATCATTATCTTCCTAGGAGTCTAAAATAGTTTTGAAGTTTAATTATTCCATAATATTTCAAAGGCTTCACATCATGATCAAATTTCATTTCATGCAATGTATATGGTATTTATATTTGTACCCTCTACATAAATACATTCCCTTCACCATCATTACTCTTACTAGTATGGATAGCCCTAATTTTAAACCCAAAATATCAAGAAATATTTGACCTCTCTAAAGAAAACATCTCGATTGTAAACAATATTCTTAGTTACAGGAATCCAAAGCTTATAGCATTTCATACCATCTTTATAGCCAATAAAGATACACTTCTCAGCTTTTTTATCCAACTTGCTCCTTTTCTCCTTTGGAACATGTACATAAGCATCATGACCAAAAACTTTCATATGCTTAATAGAGGGATTCTTACCATTCCATACATCTTGTGGATTTTAATCAATCAATGTTGATTTGGGTGACCAATTTACCAAATAACATGTTGTCTCCAATGCTTCTGCCCAAAATTCTTGTCCTATCCCAGCATTAATTGGCATAATCCTCGCTTTTTTCATCAACATCTTATTCATCCTCTTAGCAATTCCATTCCGTGGAGGTGTGTATCGAGTATTCTTATGCCTTGCTATACCACACTTCTTATAGAATTCCTTGAATCCATTCCCGCATAACTCTCCACCATTATCCGTCCTCAACACCTTTATTTTCTTTTCTGACTCATTTTCTACAAGAGCCTTAAATTCTTTAAACTTAGCAAATACTTCGGATTTCTTTCGAAGGAAATAGATCCACGTGTTCCTTGAGAAATATTCTATAAATGAAACATAATACATATATTTTCCTAATGATGGAACATGAACAAGTCCAAACACATCACTATGTGTGAATTCTATAATTCGGTTTGTTCTTGTAGCACTAGATGAAAAGCTTACTCGATTTTTGTTTTCCATAAATGTTATGTTCACAGAAATCAAAATCTAGAGTGCAATCAGTCATACCTTTACCTTATAATGCTCGAAGTCCCTTTTCTCCGATATGCCCCAATTTTTGATGCCATAGCATTATCTTTTATCCTAATGCAGTTAGGGTTTTGTCATCTTTACCTCCTTCCTCAAGTACAATAGAACTGTTACATTCATCAATGATGGTTCTTCCCAATAGTTTGTACATATTTCCATACTGAACTCCCCTCATCAATACAATTGATCCTCGAACCATTTTGTAACCACCATCTCCACACACAATATTTACTCCTGCAACATCCATATTTCCAACATATATCAAGTTTCTTGCTATATTTGGAATGTGTGGCACCCTAGGTAGAGTTCTAATCCTTACATCCTTCAGTTTTAGCTTGAATATACCACATCCAATGATATTGTATGGTGAATCATATCCCAAGTACATATCTCCTCCATTGTACTTTTCATATTCACAGAACCACTCCCTATGAGGGGTCATATGACATGCTGCACCCGAGTCAATCAACCATATATCACATTCTGAATGATTACCTATGAAATATAGGTACACATTCCCTCCTTCTTTTGAGGAGGTCTTCACCTCCATGGAATGGGTATCCTTATATCCATTTTCTTTATAAACATTCTTAGATCTACAATCCTTTTTATAGTGCTCAACTTTACTGCATTTCTATCACTTCCTTATTCCTTTTCCTAGGGATTTAGATCTACCCTTAGATTTAAATCTCCCCACGGATCCTTTATTTTTGTTTCTCTCCTGAGGGAGACCTTTCACAAACAAGGCATCCATGCTATGATTACCTATGGTTTTCCGCCTCATCTCTTATGACAGTAGCGATGATACTATTTCATCAAATTTTATGGTCACTTGGCTAATACTACCTATTGCAACAATTAGGTTGTCCCAGGAATTTGGCAAAGAACACAATAATGTAATACATTTTATCTTCTTCAATCATTTTTATACCAACTGAGGTTATCTAACTTATAATAGTAATGTAGACAGTTAGATGCTATGTTACAGTGTCATTTTCATCCATTCTGAGATGAAACAGTTTCTTTTGCAGAAAACACTTGTTCATAAGGGATTTTGATTGATACAATCTCCCTAGTTTCCTCCAAAGTTTTACTACATTGTATTCACCAGATACGTTCAACAACATAGAGTCTAATAAGCATAATCGTATTGTACTCTTTTCCTTCTATCTAATTTATCCCAATCATCTTGTGAGGTTACAACGGGTTTAGTACCTGAATCCACAACAATCCACTGTTCCCGATCTACAAGAAGATCCTCCATTTTGAGCTTCCATAGCTCAAAATTATGGTCGTTAAATTTCTTAATCTCAATTCTCGAACTGCTCTCCATTCTCTTTCAATGCACAAATAAACACTGCAAATTTCCCATTGAACCTAGGTTTACCATAGACCCAAGATCTATCAACCATGTCGAACCCTCAACAGAAAAGGCATCCCACTAATGCCAATAATCAAGCTCTGATACAACATGTAACTTTTAAACCTATTTAGAGAATTAAATCATACATATTCTTTAAGAAAAACAAATATTACACCACAACATGCACAAATAATCACAGAGATTTACCCTGGAAACCCTTAACCAAGAAAACCAACAAAACTTGGAGCCACGCCTCTTATTTTATCATCATCATTATGAATCCCTCACAATACAATATAGGTATTTCATATACCCTAATCAATTAAACCAAATTAGAAAAATAGACCCCAATCCCTTAACTGGAAAAACCATCAAACCTTGGAGCCACACCTCCTATTCTCTCATCAACATTATGAATCCCTCACAATACAATATAGGTATTTCCTATCCTCCAATACCCTAATTGCTGACATGCACACCTCCCCTCCGCACGAACATGCAAATAATATAACATATACCCAACAACCCTTGTGATTCTTATTCTAAATGAATTTATATATGATGTTGATGTGCTTGGAGTTATCATGAAACATTGGTTTCTCATATAGTTTGATACAACTATGATTATCACAGTAAATCATTGTGGTATCCAACTCTTGATCAAATAATATTGCAATCAACTAAAAAATTCATATGGCCTCATAACTAGTAGTATTATATGTCATATAATCTACCTCCATTAAACCGAGTGCCACAAAAGGATGCTTCGTCCTGTTGAACCAGGATATCATTGCTGATCCCAAGCAAAAACAACACTCGTAGGTTCTCTTCTTGTTCGATGCATTACTTGCCCAATTTGACTACGTATACCCTTAAAAATTCACCTTACTAGATCCCATATATATTGAATCATTATTTATTGTTCCCTTCAAGTATCTGAGCACGTGTTTAGTTGTTACCAATGCTCCTACCTCGGCTCCGACATGAACTGTCTCAAGGTGTTCACTACAAAAATTATATTTAGCCTGGTGTTGACCAGATACATCAAGTAACCTATGAGATACCTATACAACTTGGGATTCTAAATATCTTAAGATGAAGTTGTTACCTTATTTAAATTATTTATCATAGTCATGGCCATAGGTCTCCAATCTTCCATATGAAACCTATTCATAATGTAGATCACATACTTACCCTACGAAAGGAAAATTGCCTCTAGTCTCTTCCAAACCTCCAACCCCAATAAGTAATGCATCATGTCAATCTCCTTAATATTTAACTCAATATTCAACGACCATATCTTTCATGAATCCTAAAATGAACCTCTTTGAACTTATAAGAAACAAGTCATCTACATACAACATCAAAAAAGTCTATCAAACCCAACAATATTAAAATATGAGTTAGCATATGCTTCACTTTTAGTGAATCCCTTACTTTATAGGTATCCATTAAGATTGGAATACCATGCTCTTAGTGCCTGCTTTAGTCCATACAAGGCCTTTTTAAGACTCTAAACGTCAAACTCTTTACAACTAATCTCAAATCCTTGAGGTTGCTATATGTACACTTTTTCCTGAATTATCCAATTGAGGATCACTTTCTTCACATCCATTTGATGTATCATCCATCCCTTAATGGAAAATAAAAACATCAATTCTCTAATGGAAGTTTACTTAGTGACTAGTGAAAAAGTGTCCTCATAGTTCACTCCCTTTTTCTTAGAGAACCCTCTCGCCACAAACCTCACTTTGTATTTCTCCATGTTGTTATATGTCGCATTCTTGAATCCTGTACATCCACTTGGAACTCCCTATTGATTTACCCTCTAGTTTTGGCACTATGTCCCATATATCATTCTTCATGATGGAGGTGTACTCCTTAACCATGACATCCCTCCAAATTTGTTGGTATGTTGCCTCTTGAAAACTAGATAGCCTATAAGTAGGAGCCTCAACCTACTCTTGAGTATCCCTCAATGTTTGGGTGAACCATCGAGTTCTCTTGACAAAATTTCTAGCAATTTGTGTATCCTATTTTGTGCCTAAGGGTCTACCCTGAACTAAAATTCAATGGTGACCTTAACTAAACCTTTGAATCGTCTTGATCCTCATCCTTTGTCACATAATAGGCCCATGAGACTTCCTAGATGCAAAGTATTCCTCAAAATTTACATCCCTACTTTCAACTCTAATTCTCTACATTGGAAAAAAAGACTTTCCAGGTCTTTGAAGTCTCATGTAACCAACAAACAAACCCTTCTCATTTGAAATCTCCAACTTGATTCTCTTCTCTACTTGTATATGGATATAAATTGTACAACCAAAAATGTGGAAATGATTCATCTTTGGCTTCAAACCAGTGAATGCCTCCTTTGATGTCTCATCCTCCAAGAACTGTGAGGAGACCTATCTTGGATGCATATTGCTATGTTGCATGTTTTTTTCCATAGAAACATTGACAAATCTTGTTCATGAATCATGGCCTTAGCAACCCTTACGATGGATCGATTCTTCTGTGTTACAATCACGTTCTCCTATGGGTTGTATAGAATAGTCAACTCCCTCTTGATTCTTGCATCCTTGTAGAAAATCTTGAACCCCTTGGAAGCATACTCACCCTCGTTGTTCGATTTCAAACTTTGATCTTCTTTTTTTTCTAGTTTTTGACTAAATCTTTCAAGTATTGAAATGTGCTAAAGACCTCATCCTTGTACTGTAGAAAGTAGATCCAATTTTTTTGAGGGAAATCATAAATGAAGGAATCATAGTACATTATTGATGTTTTTAACATTAGGCCACATGCATATGAATGCACTAGGTATATAATTCCCTTATACCTATGCTCATTTATGGGGAAAGCAAACTTGGCATACTTTCCAAGAAAGCACGCTTAGCATACTCCCCACTTGTCAATACTAAAATTTGGAAGACCTGTTACTATATCCTTGATAATAGGCAATGCACTATGATGCAAGTTCTCCATCCTCTTGTGCCACAATTCACACAAGTGCTCCATGTTATGAACTAGGGCTCTAATAGGTGCACCCTATAACTCATATAAGTTTCCTCCCTTAACCATTATCACTTGAGTCGATTTTGGGCTATAACTTTTCATCTTATAATAACTCTTTGGTTCTTAGACTCTATTTTCAAATCCCTTATCTTCCATTATTGAAACTAAAAGAAAATTATTTCTAAGAATTGGAACAAAATAAATATACTCAAAGTTTAAAAAGTTACCTAATCGGAGTTAGAAAGGAATGGTACCAACCCTTGCTACTAGATATTTGGCATCATTACCAAGATTGATTTGAGATCCTGAGATGTACTCTTTTAGACTTGAAAATAACTCTCATGTTGATTCCATATACCTAGATGCCCCATTGTCTACATACCAAGCATTCCTCTAAACAATACTGGTAGTTTGTTAGAAAGGCAAGATACCATCGAAAAAAAATCTCCCTCGCTCTTAACTGTAAAATGCACTTCCATTTGTTTTTAAAAATATTATATTGAGTATTTATTTTAAGGTGTCATATGAAAACATATCTCTATTAAATTAGGCTGTAAAATTCACCTCCATTTCCTACTTTAAATTAGAATAAATCCAAACCCTATGGACCTATATTGAAGTTAGATTAATTAAATTCCAATGTCATTAGACCTACATTGGTTGGAACCTACTTGCATGATGGAATTAATAGGGGATATTTGTGCATACTTTTCATTTACATGATGTAAGATGTGATTTTTCTCTTAATAGTTTTCTTTCAAGTGTGTGAAATTGGAAAGACAATTACGGGCTAAAAATAACCATCCCAGGGAGATAAAATGTTTAAATCACCATATATATATGCTCAATGAATGAAGTACACATATACCATAGCCTCCTCTCAAGACTAGGAAAAAATCCAACCACCCAAGATGCACGAGCTAGGGTTTATTAAACAAACCCTAGCTCTAAGTGCAAGAATCCCTCCAATATTATCTCCAAGGTAAGACATCCTCTTTTTCCCCACATACATCAAAGGGTTTCCAAACCCTAATTCTTTAGCCTCCAAGGGATGAAACTATAGCCCTAGAATACAAGATGCTCCAAGAGACCAAGAAACCCTGGTACTCAAGGTAGAGAGATAATATTTACAAAGAATATTCTTAAGAGAGATAAATCATCCATATCCTTCTCATATGCTTCATTAGAGTTTACTCACGATCCCTAGAAGATCGCTAAGAGAGCACTTCAAAAACAGATAAAAATGATTGTGTGATTTGTTGTTTAATGGAAATACTCTCTCCATCCTCTATATAAATGAGAGGTAGAGGAAAAAAATATAACATAATATGGCATAAGCATTACAATCAAACATTTTGAATATTAGTAAGCCACACACAAGTGAAATGCTCCACTCCTAGAGTAGAAGTTTCAATATCCAATGACGATGATGCACACAATAATGACCCAAGGTGATGTAGCTATGTAAGGAGAGTTCACATCATTACATCCTAAACATCCATAGACTCCATCCATCCTCTAAATCCAAGTACTCTATTGGGGGATCTACACCCTACAAGCACATTGTCAAAGCCCTAGGCGTCCTCAATCCATATTTAACCCTCTAAACATGAAACTAAGAGAGCACTTAAAAAAGAGATAAAAATGAATTTGTGATGTGTTGTTTGGAAATAATCTCTCCATCCTCTATATATATGAGAGGTGAAGGAGGAAAAAAATATAACATAAGTTGGCATAAGCATTACAATCAAACATTTTGAATATTAGTAATCCACACACAAGTGAAATGCTCCACTCCTAGAGTGCAAGTTTCATTATGCAATGACGATCATGTGCACAATAATGACCCAAGGTGATGTAGCTATGTAAGGAGAGTCCACATCATTCCATCCTAAAAATTCATAGACTCCATTCATCCTCTAAGTCCAAGTACTCTATTGGGGCATCTACACCCTACAAGCACATTATCGAAGCCCTAGGCGTCCTCAAGCCATCTTTAACCCTCTAAACATGAAACCAAGTTTCCACATGCTATCCAGGGCTTGTAGCTCTCCATAGGGAAAATCTGCTAATATCCTGTAGAGCATTCTTCCACTAAGTGAATCCTATAAGTGGCCATCATGCAGGACACCCACCATTTAGTAAAGATATCACCAGTGCCCCAATATAAGATAAGATCATTTTATTAATTTCTAATGAATGACCACAAAATTAAGTTAATGGGTAACATTCTACCATGTTCTACAATGTATTCTAAATAAGAAAAATGTAGAGAGAAATAAGCAAAAATGAGAGTGAAAAAGGGAATATTTTCGTAATTTTGTGATAACTTTTGGTCCCAAACTTGGAATGGGGAGATATTGGTACCATTAGAAAGGTCTCGTTGAGGGATAAAACTTTTTGTTTTGAGCTTCACAAGATTCCTCACGTTTTGGCTGGGGTGTGATTTTTTGTAAATCTGGCCATAAGGAATCTTAAAAAGCATCTTTTCAAAGATGGTTTTCGAAAAGCATCTTTAAGAATATGCTTTTAAATATTATTTTCTAAGAGCATATTTGAGAATTTTCTTCTCAAAAATCATCTTTGAAAATATGCTTTTTAAGATTCCTTATGCCCAAATTTATAAAAATGCACGCCCCAACCAAGCCGTGAGGAATCTTGCGATTCTCAAAACACAAAATTTGTATCCCTCGACAAGATATTTCCAATGGTACCAAGAGATACCTAATTCGAGTTTTGGATCAATTTTTTTGAAAAAATACCATAATATTCTATTTTTCTCTCTCGTTTTTGCTTATATCTCTCTACCTATTTCTTATTTAGGATACATTTTGGGCTTGGTAATTACTTAATGATGTTTGGTACCATGATGCCAATACAAAGTGGGATCACTCAGGAGGATCCTAAAAATATCAAGATGCAGAAAGAAAAGTATCAGTCTAATATAAATACCATAAAACTAACACCAAAGATGGAGACCCAATACACTAGAGAGATATAGAGGTAATGGAACTAGAATTCGTGAGACAAAATGTGTATATTTGTCATGAATCATTGGAACCATCTCTCCTAACATCTCAAGATTGATAGGGGAATCTCAAAATAGTACTCCATGAGGAGAAAGATTTGGAGGAAATATAAGGGTTAACGCTTCACTACCTTGAGTGGGGGTCCTTTTGCTATGACCTATAAGAAATCATTTGGATACTAGAATGGGGAAAAGAATATCCATGTCACTAATGTCTAGTGGAATTCGAGGCGGTCCTCTACATCCTAATTGGTTTGGGGTCGAAAGTAGTGAAAACATCCATTTGTCTCTTGACTCCCCAAGAATACAGAGCATAGGAAAAATGAAGTAATTTGTTGAGTGGTGGTTGGTCTAGAATATGCATGTTGCTAGAGAACATGGGAGTGAAGTTATAAGGCCTCGTGCAAGTATAAGGAAATACATATCTAGCTAGAATACCTAAATAAATTGGTCATATTATGAAGCTCCCTAAGAAGAAGCTTCCTGAAAAGAAGCCCCCTAAAAACACAATGGAACCACCCTCAAATCTTATAGTAAATAGGACAACAAAATATGAAGTGTTCCTAGGTCTCAACCTCTTGAAGGTGCCATGCCTGATACATATTGTCTGATCAGTTAGTCTGGTGATACATCTCCACCCTGAGACAATGAGGACCCACTTTAAACTAGCCTAAAGGAATACTAAGAGCATGAGTGCAATGGAAGAATGTATAGTGGGACTAAACTATAAGTTCTCCCATGATATACATGAAGTGATCAATTTAAAAGGCCATATTTGGACATATCTCACCCCAAGAGTTTTTCCAAGTGACCTATACAAACTACCTATAAATGTCTATTAGGTGATTATATTTAACTCTTACTTGGTTGGAAATATATATCCATGTGTTTCTAGGGAATACCTAAATGGAGGAAGTTAGTCCATCACAATACCAACAAACTCCAAAATATTTGAGAGCCCCACATACTAGCACTGAGTATGGCGTGAAAGGTTAGTTGAGGAAATGGAATCTAATAAGGAGTAGTACAAGTATGGGTACTAGTCCTGCCCCTTCAATGATTCGATGAAGATCTGAAAGTGGTGTAAGAGTGAGACAAGGTTGAACAGAGTGTCAATCCAAAAAGGGTCGAGAATCGAACTCCGCAAGTATGGTGGGTGGAGGTACTATTTGTTTTCATATGATGATGCAACAAAAGAGGATGATATACACTCTTAGATAAATCCCAATTAGAGTCTAGAAGACAATACCCCCAAACCTCTTGGATGAGAGTGTTCATGAGAGACATATTGGATGATCTGTCCTAAAAATTGTGATAGAAACACAATCTCTATAGAAGGGCTAAGGATCTATATACCTTGTTGGCTCGGGGCTAATAAGAATTCCACAAATTGAAATGAGATCCTGTGAATTGTACCCCCAAATAGGTATATGTGCTCCCTTTTAAAAAATCAATGAAGATATGAGAGGATATTCTTTAATCTATTAAATGTCATGACCTTGGTTTTACCTAATTTTACCATAAAATAATGAATATTGCATAAAAATGAAGGCATTTAGCTATCTCTACAACCCCTCCGTATATCAGGCCAAGTGGATCACATCATCAACAAAGAGCAAGATAGAGATCAAGATCTGTTGGAGAAATAAACCATCTTTGTATTGAATGTGCTCTTATAAAAAGGACTCCAGCTCATTGATGTTAAACTGAAATGGAGTAGAGGATATGGGACATCCCTACTTGACCCCACCAGTACTCTTGATAAAATATAATACCTTGTGGGATATGAAAAGACGACCAAGAATCGAGCCATATAATCACATGGTGGTGATAAAAAGGGTCTCAAAAATGCCAATGTCTATGAGCCTCTAGAACAATACCTCTTTGAGGATGGAGTTGTACACTTTTTGGAAGTATAAAAAGAAACAATAAACTTTTGAAGAGAAATAGCATGCCTCCTTGATGATGGCTCAAAGTGTGAGAATATAGTCAATGGTTTGTTGTGCTGGTCCAAATCTAGCATGCCCTCTAGCTCTAAGATGTGTTCACTCAAGCTTTATAGAAACTTGCATGTGGAGGACTAAAGCATATAGTTTTGAGAGAAAGTGTTGCCAACCATGGTTGTTTTGTAGTTGTCAGGATTTGCACTAGGGATCAATTTGTAGATCGAGTGAATAATATGATGTGACCAAGGTTTTGGAAACCCTATATGGAGCACATGGTTAAACAAATCATCCATGTGACAATCTAGTGTGTGGAGGACATGTTTGAATACTTCAACTTGGGACCCATCCTCATCCGTTGCTTTGATGGAACTCATTACCAAGATTTCCTCTTGGATTTCATGGGAAGTAAATAAGTAGAAAGAAGGGGTGGGTGAGGGAAATTGTATAAGGGGATTTCCCAAGAAATCATGGAGGGAGGTGTAGGAGAACATGGATTTTGGATCAAGATCGAGTGAGAGATGGGAGTAGATTCCTCCATTGCATAGAGAAAGGGATATATGACTACTATTTGGGTATGTCTATTTAATGATTAGAGATGACATTTGAGGCTATTGATGTGACTTGTTCATGCTACCTAACTACCAAAAAAATTGCTTTAGGACTATTTTGGGGATGAGGTGTACATAGAAAAACCTAATTTCACTCAAATACGAGGAATGATTTTTTTCATCACTATTTATGTTTCCATGATGGATATTAGGTGTTGTTAGGGGGTTGAGACATGAATGGGATTAGCTCAAATGACCTCAAAAATGTTGTTTTATCCTTAGAATCATACTAGATTAATAATTAGTCCTATTACTGCTAACTTAAGGGATGAATGTGTCCACAAAATACCCATAAATAGTCTAGACCTGCCCAAAAATGTTCCTTCTGTCCAAATTTGTGCTCTGAATTTATTTTAAGGTGATTTTCATGGGTTCTTACTGTTGCAAAGGGACACAACAATCATAGGTTTTCTACATAAAAGATTTCTTAAATTGTTTGAAGACAAAACAGACCCATAATTTCCATCAAATAAGAATATCATTGCTACTTTAAGACTTAGACACACCTTTAATGCGTAAATTTCTATAGATAATGCACATATATGTCCTAAAAAATTTCAAGGTGATGGAAATTGTCCCAACCATGCCCATAAATCCTAAAAAAATCCCTAAAAAGTGGAAACCCATGCAAATACGGGGTAACATGAACTAAGTGAAGGGATATCTTATGATGTTGCATGAGCTAATGATTTAGAAAAATGGTGATGCTCAAAAATGTGTGTAATTCCTTATCTTCACAATAACTTGAATAACAAAACACTCATATCCAAGGAAAGGGTTTATAGTGAAACAAGATGGATTTTGGAAATCCTAACCCTGCCATAACCTACATAGCAATTATACCACGTTAAATGGCTCCCAGTGTTATTAAGATAGAATTGAAATTGGTTTTCTTACACAATTAGATTGACATCGAAAGAATTGTTACCGCTTGAAATTCAGGTACCAAAACTCTTACCCAAAGAAATAATATGAAATGGAACACATGAAAATTGAATGACCAACTTCATTACAACATGTTTAGACCAATGTGCAACCACAAAAGCGTTTCATTTTGAAGAACTCAAGTGAAACAACCTTTAGATTAAGATTTTCATTTCCCGAGCTACATGAAAGTATTACTAAATAATGTAGGCATCCCCTTTACATGGTACCACATGGATACAATGGGATCTTGTAGAACTTCCATCACCTCTCCATTGTATATTAAAAATATACCTACAGATGAATCCTGCACAACTTCCATCCTCTATATGCCAAAAACAACCCTACAAATTTGACTGCAAAGAATGGAGCCAGGGCATAGGTGCATGGGAAAGGGAAAAGTGAAGTACAAGGATACTAGTGAGGATGAGACACTTGGCATACTAGAGGGTTTCTCATTATGGGAGGATCCACTGCACCTTGAGACTACAAAGGACATAGAGTTACTTGATGATGTAAATATAACCATTGCTGCTTTCAAGAGTTCCTTGGTATTATAATTTTAGGATTAGGGGAATTTTGGAGGGGTAGAGAGTTACAAAACTCATTGATGGTGGCCTACCCACAACTTCATAGATGCAACACCTGTCTCTAGGAGGTACATTACCATAGAATAATTTGAGGTTTTTGATGTAGTGGTAGCATATGGGTACACCATGACTTGTACTCAGAGATCAGAGGGTTGAGTATGATGATGGGAAACTATACATTGACCTATGACTTCTATATAGTGGATTTGGAAGATACTAATATGGTATTGGAAGTCTAATGACTGTATTCACTTGGAGAATTCAAAATGAATTATCATATCATGAGGATGGAGCTCTTGGACAAAGGGGGTGAATGAGTTGTTCTGAGAGACATGGCAACATGTGATCTGAGGATTGTGTCTAGCAGATGCATGGAGGCCATCTATAGACAAGGAGACATAGGATTGCTTTGGGATATAGGTTCATGTGGCATCAATAAATTGATGGATATGGTACCGTATATAGGATACAAGAGGATACATGAGGATTTCATAGTGTGTAGTAGTATACAAGGACACATAGTGGCACATGATGATGTCAAGTAGAGAGTCGAAGAATTTTCCTCTATAATAACTCTTAACAAAGATCTCGAGCATATACATGAGTTTGGTTTACCTAGGATCAATGAGTGGATGGGTGAGACTTATATAGTAGTAGATCCCTTAATGATATTTATTTATTTGGATTAGCATCATATGAGGCTTAGGGATCATGATGCTCACATGTATGCTTCTAAACTTCATTATGGATTCTAGGGCATGCCCTTAGGGATGACCAACACACTAGATGCTTCGTAGTCTCACATGCAGTGACTGAGATGTCTATTGTTGTTATATATAAATACTTGGGAAAGTCACCTAAGCTAGTTGGATGAGACTAGTGACAGTATGGCCATGACAGAGGTATTTTATTTGGACCAGGTGATTGGGAATACAATATAGATTTATAGGGATAACAACTGGCAAAGCAGGGGATGACATCGTCTCCTATAAAGATCGCACATGTTTGTACCCTAAGGGGAGAGGATCATGAGGGATCAACAAGATTCACATTTGGAAGGACATTCTTGATACTTGCATGAATATGAGATACAACAGGTGGTAGAGATATTCTCCAAGGAGGTGCTTAGACCACATGGGTTACTTAAGCACGTATATAGTGATTGGGGTAGCATATTTCTCGATGTGGTTTTGAAGAAGATGAACATATTAGCATGCTCAAAGTTGATTCTTGGTACTTAGTTCCCACCAACTAGTTGTATTTCGAGGGCTTCACTCAATAGGGATCTAATGATTATGATCATGGAACAACACCAGTTTGTAGGAATTGGGTTTTGTGGAGTTATTATTTGGTGGTGGCATCCAAGCATTCATACGAGTGATGGATTGATTCACGCTATAGAGGTGATTGACATAATTATATCAGTGATTGGTATGCTATATTTCTAGGATGACATTAGAGGATAGGTTGGGACTCCTTAATGGAAGGGAAAGCTTTATTTCTTGTCATGCAGGGTCAAGAATAACAGTGGAGTCGATACATATGAGGTGGAAAATCGTAGTTTTTTGGATTTTATTCTTGGGATGCTTCTGCTTATATCCATGGAGGAGTGGTATTTTGAGGAGTTTATGCAGCTTATTATTGTTTGACTTAACAGTCATATGGATTATTGTGTTAACACTTGGAATACCAACGCTATGGGTAGAGATTTTTTCACATATTACAAGATAGTGTCAGATCCCAATGGGATGACCAGATTTGAGATAGCCCTTACATTTATTTAATCTTAGTGTTTTTGGAGAGGAGGATGGAGACGTGGCATGAAAATTGGATGGTTGTGATTAGAGTGATTTAGATTCAACATGGTGGTCCCTTTATAAACCCTGATATTTACATATTGGACAGTTCTACGATTGACACAGAGGCGAGATCCAATTTCTAGTTTCATAATATGGATTCCATAGTTGAGTGTTTCCTTGAGGGGTTGATCTAGTTGTTGTAACATTAGGATGCATTATTGATTGACAATGTACATGAAGGTTCTTGCGCCATCACTTCGCCAAATCATGGATCAAGTGGAAAAAACTTCACCTATTTCTAGTTAATTTGGGACCCTGGTATTATTTTAAGTTTTAGATTGGTTCATTCAATGGAGTGTCAGGTTATGGTGCCATTGCTTGTGGATAAGCAATATTGGGAAGGGAGTATCGTGATGTCCCTTTCCCAATTATCATTAAAAGTGGTTATCTTATGTCACTTAGGCCTAAAATTGTTATATTATTAAAGTGACATTTTAGATGGTTTTGAGGTGTTTAATGTTATTTACCATGGTATGTAGACCAAAGAAATATTGGAGGAGGGGCATCACATCATTAGAGGATATATTGATTTGATATTGATTTCTTGTGACAATTTGGAGGACCCAAAATTTTTCTTGGGGTTTGGAAAAAACCCTCCATTCACATTTAGTTTCGGTAGTGAGAATGTACCTTAAATAAACCTTTGAACTTTTTGGGAATATTTGAGCCATTGGATTTCTAGTTGAGGTATTGATCTACATCTTGAGGAGTTCCAAGGAGCTTGATCCATTCCTTGAGAATTCCAAATTTAGTAGGAAGGTTGAATTGACAGTTTAGGTTGAAATATTTTGTAAGGGATAAATCACATTCTTAAGGGTTGAAGTACACTATGGATATTTGGCATTAGAGATACTGAGACACATGTAAATGGGGGCTATATTATACCAAGGTAATGATATTTGTGAAGGTCGATTTATATCGTGAAGACCGATTCTTTTGGGGGGCGGTTAAACCAATTTCTTAGAGGATCAATTGCTACGTGTGGGTGATGGATTTCAATCCAAGATAGTTGGAAACTCATCAGAAGAAGCCAAACTGAAAAGAATTGTTATTGATTTTGTGAACGACCACTTAATCTCACACATTGATTATAATACGTGAAGTACGATCTAAGTCATAAGATTCGAAAAGTTTTATTGATGAGGTTTCAAATTCATCGAAATTAAAAAAATGAAATTTGTTGGAATTTGTCAAATTTCATTGGTGAATCTCATGCCGAATATCAAGGTGAATTTGAATCTCAATATACATTTCAAGGTGAATTAAAAAAAAACAATTTTTTTCCCATTAATTAAGTGCTTTTCAATGGAAAATTAAAAAAATTCAGATTTTTAAATATTTTATATATATTAAAAACATTGAAATATGTATATGGACAAATATAATGGCGAATCTTATTTGAATTTCAATAGTAAATTCCAATTCAAATTGAATTTCATCCTTGTCAAACTCAAATTCGAATTTGAACTATGTGTCTTAGGGTAAGAGCATGTTCAATGCTTTGGTTAAGTCTCATGTTTAATGGTAAGAGATGATTGCGATGTTGGATACTTTTTCCCATAGAAACATTGACAAATATTGTTCATGAATCATGACCTTAGCAAACCTTATGATGGATCGGTTCTTCTGCGATAGAATCTCATTCTCCCATGGGTTGTATAAAACAGTCAACTCCCTCTTGATTCTTGCGTCCTTGTAGAAAATATTGAACTCCTTGGAAGTATACTCAACCCCGTTGTTTGGTTTCAAACTTTGATATTATTTTTTGGTATAGTTTTCTACTGAAGCTTTGAACTATTGAAACCTGCTAAAGATCTCATCCTTGTACTTTGGAAAGTAGATCCAAATTTTGTGGGAGAACTCATAAATTAAGGAAACATAGTACATGCTTATTAATATTGATGTTGTTAACATCGATCCACATGTTTATGAATGCACTAGTCTATAAATACCCTTAGACCTATGCTCATTTATTGGGAAAGCAGACTTGGCATAATTGCCAAGCACGCATGCTGAACATACTCCCCATTGGTCAATGTTGAGATTTGGAAGACATGTCACTATATCCTTGAGAATATGAAATGCACTATGATGCAAGTTATCCATCCCCTTGTGCCACAATTCACACAAGTTCTCCATGTTATGAACTGGGGATCGAATAGGTTCACCCTGTAACTCATATAAGTTTCCTTCCTTAACCCTTATCACTTGAGTTGATTTTGGGATATACTCCTTTCATTTAATAAGAAATATTTGGTTCTTAAACTCTATTTGAAAATCCCTTATTTTCCATCATTGAAATTGAAAGTAAATTATTTCTAAGACTTGGAACAAAATATATATCCTCAAAGTTTGAAAAGTTACCTAATTGGAGTTGGAAAGGAATGGTACCAACCCTTGCTACTAGATATTTGGCATCATTACCAAGATCAATTTGAGATCCTGAGATTTACTCTTTTAGACTTGAAAATAACTATCATGTTGGTGTCATATACCTAGATTCCCCACTATCCACATACCAAGCATTCCCCAAAACCATACTGGTAGTTTGTTAAAAAGGAAATATACCATCGAAAAGACATCTCCCTAACGCTTAACTGTAAAATGCACTTACATTTGGTTTTAAAAATATTATATTGATTATTTATTCTAAGGTGGCATATGAAAACATATCTCTATTACATTAGGCTATAAAATGCACCTCCTTTTCCTACCTGAAATTAGAATAAATCCAAAGCCTATGGACCCCATATTGCAGTTAGAATAACTAAATTCCTATTTCATTGGACCTATATTGGTTGGAACCTACTTGCATGATGGAATTACTCTTAATAGTTTTATTTCAAGTGTGTGAAATTGGAAACACAATTAAGAGCTAAAAATAACCATCCCAGGAAGATAAAATGTTGAAATCACCATATATATATGCTCAATGAAGGAAGTACACATATACCATAGCCTCCTCTCAAGGACAAGACAAAATCCAACCACCCAAGATTCCCTAGCTAGGGTTAGTCAACAAACCCTAGCTCCAAGTGCAAGAATCCCTCCAACACTATCCCTAAGGCAATACATCCTCTTTTTCCCCACATACATAGAAGAGTTTCCAAACCCTAATTCTCTAACCTCCAAGGGATGAAATTGTAGCCCTAGAACACAATATGCTCCAAGAGACCAAGAAACCCTAATACTCAATATAGAGAGATCATATTTACAAATAAGATTCTAAAGAGAGATAAATCATTCGTCTCCTCATTATATGCTTCGATAGGGTTTCCTCATGATTCCTACAAGATCGGTAAGAGAGAACTTCAAAAATAGATAAAAATGAATATGTGATTTGTGGTTTGGAAAGATTCTCTCCATACTCTATATATATGATAAGTAAAGGATGCAAAAATTATAACATGGGTTGGCCTAAGCATTACAATAAAACCTACTAAATATCAGCAAGCCACACACAAGTGAAATGCTCCACTCCTAAAGTATAAGTGTTAATATCCAATGACAATGATGTGCACAATAGTGACCCAAGGTGATGTAGTTATGCAAGGAGAGTCCACATCATTCCATCCTAAACATCCATAAACTCTATCTATCCTCTAAAGCCAAGTACTCTATTGGGGAATCTGCACCCTACAAGAACATTATCCAATCCCTAGGCATCCTCAAGCCATATTTAACCCTCTAAACATGAAACCAAGTTGCCACATGCCATCTAGGTCTTGTATCTCTCCATAGTGCACAAATCTCCCCATATCCTATAGGGAATTCTTCCACTAAGTCAATCCTATAAGTGGCCATCACGCAGGGTGCCCACCATTTAGGAAAGATATCATCAATGCCCCAAGATAAGATTAGATAATTTTATTAATGTATAATGAATGACCACAAAAGTAAGTTAATGGGTAACATAATACCCTCTTCTATAATGTATTCTACATAATAAAAAGATAGAGAGAGAGATAAACAAAAATGAGAGAGAAAAAAATGAATAATACGGTAATTTTGTGATAACTTTTGATCCCAAACTCAGATTGGGGATATATTTCTACCATTGGAAAGGTATTGTCGAGGGATACAAATTTTGTGTTTTGAGATTCACGATATTCCTCGGTTAGGCTGGGGCATGCGTTTTTTTAAATATGGGCATAAGGAATCCTAAAAAGCATCTTTTCAAAGATGCTTTTCAAAAAGAATCTTTGAGAATATGCCTTTTGAAAAGCATATTTGAGAAGATGCTTTTAAAGATACTTCTCGAAAAGCATCTTTAAAAATATTCTTTTTAAGATTCCTTATGCCCAAATTTATAAAAATGCACACCCCACTCAAACCATAAGGAATCGCGTGAATCCAAAAACAAAAAAATTGTATCCCTCGATGAGAATTTTCCAATGGTACCAAGAGATCCATAATACGAGTTTGGTATAAAAAAATTATCACAAAAATACTGTAATACTATCTTTTTCTCTCTCAGTTTTGCTTATATCTCTTTACCTTTTTCTTATTTAGGATACATTTTGGGCTTGGTGATTCCTTATTGATGTTTGGTACAACTATGTCAATACAAAGTGGGATCACTAAGGAGGCTCCTACAAAAATCAAGATGCAGAAATAAAAGTATGACTATAATCTAAATACTAGAAAACTAACACCAAAGATCGAGACCCAATCCACTAGAGAGATGTATAGAGGTAATGGAATTAGATTCCGTGATAAAAAATGTGTATGTTTGTCATGGCTCATTGGAACCATCTCTCCTAACATTTTAGGCCGAATAGGGGAATCTCAAAATATTACTCCATAAAGAGAAAGAGTTGGATGATATAGAAGGGGTAACGTTTCTCTACCTTGAGTGGGGAGCCTTCTGCTATGACCTATAAGAAATCGTTTGAATACTAGCATGGGGACAAGAATAGCCATTTCACTAATGTCTAGTGGAATTCAAGGTGGTCCTCTACATCAAAAATGGTTTGGGGTATGAAGTAGTGTCAACATCCATTTGTCTCTTGATTCCCCAAGAATATGGAGCATAGGACAAAAGGAAGTAATTTGTTGAGTGGAGGTTGATATAGAATGTGAATGTTGTTAGAGAACATGTGAGTGGAGGAATAAGGTCACTTGCAAGTATAAGGAAATACATATATTTTTGGGATACCTAAATAAATTGGTGAGAATATGAATCTCCCTGAGAAGAAGCTCCCTAAAAAGAGAATGGAACCACCCTCGAATATTGTAGTAAATAGGACAACAAAATATGAAGTGTTCCTCAGTATCAACCTCTCGAAGGTGACATGCCTAGTAGATATTATCTGATCAGTTAGTTTGGTGACCCGTCTCCACCCCGAGATGATGAGAACCCACTTTAAACTGGCCTAAAGGAATACAAAGAGTGTGTGTGCAATGAAAGAATGTATAGTGGGACTAAACAATGAGGTCTCCCCTAGTATACATGAAGTGCTCAGTTTAAAAGGACATATTTGGATATATATCACCCCAATAGTTGTTCCAAGTGACATACAAAAACTACCTATGGATGTCACCTTAGGTGATTATGTTTAACTCTTGCTTAGTTGGAAATAGATAGACATGTGCTCCCAAGGAATACCTAAATGGAGGAAGTCAATCCATCATAATACCAACAAACTCTAAAATATTCAAGGGCCCCACATATTAGCACCGAGTGTGGCCTAGAAGGCTAGTCGATTCAATGGAATCTAATGAGGAGTAGGCCAAGTATGGGTACCATTCCTCCCCTCTCGATGATTCGATGAAGCTCTGAAAGTGGTGTAAGGGTGAGACAAGGTTGCACATAGTGTCAAGACAAAGGTTCAGGAATTGAACTCCACAAGTATGGTGGGTGACTATTTGTTTGCATATGATGATTGAATGAAAAAGGAGGAACTACACTCTCCGCTAAACCCCAATTAGAGTCTAGTAGATAAGGCTCCAAAAACCTCTTGGATTAGAGTGTCCATGAGAGACATATTGGATGACATATCCTAAAAAGTGTGTTAGAAACATGATCTCTCTAGAAGGGCTAAGGATCTATAGACCTTGTTGACTCGGGGCTAATAAGCATGCTACAAATTGAAATGAGATCCTGTGAATTGTACCCACATATAGTTATATGTGATCCCTTCTAGAAAAGAAATGAATATATGAGAGGATATTATTTAATTTGTTAAATATCATGATCTTGGTTTTACCTAGGTTTACCATAAACTTATGAAGATTGCATAAAAGGTGAAGGGATATAGCTATCTCTGCAACCCCTCCGTAGATGAGGCCAAGTGGATCACACCATTAATAAAGAGAAATATAGATATCAAGACTTGTTGGAGAAATAAACCATCTTTGTACTGGATGTGCTCCTATAAAAAGGACCCCAACTTATTGATGTTGATCCCAAATAGAGTAGAGGATACAGGACATCACTGCTTGAACCCCACTGGTATTCTTGATAAAATATAATACCCCATGGGTTATGAAAATATGCCCAAGAAATGAGCCATTTAATCACATGATGGCGATTAGAAGGGTCTTGAAAATGCCAATGTCTATAATCCTTTAGAACAATACCTCTTCGAGGATGGATTTGAGCACTTTTCGAAAGTCTAGAAAGAAACAATATACTTTTAAAGAGCGATGGCATACCTCCTTGATGATGGCTCAAAGAATGAGAATCTAGTCAGTGGTTTGTTGTGTTGGTCCGAATCTAGCCTTCCCTCTAACTCTAATATGTCTTCACTCAAGATTTCTAGAAAGTTGCATGTGGAGAATTGAAGCATAGAATTTTGAGAGAAAGTGTGGCCAACCATGATCATTTTGTAGTTGTTGATATTTGCACTAGAGATCAGTTTGTAGATCAAGTGAATAATGTGATGTGACCAAGGTTTTGGAAACCCTATATGGACCACATGATTAAAAAAATTGGCCATGTGACAATCTAGTGTGTGTAGGCCATGTTTAGGGACTTCAAATTGGAACCCATCCTCATATTTTACTTTGTTGAAACTCATTACCTCTATTTCCACCTAGATTTCATGGGAAGTAAATAACTAGAAAGAAGGGGTGGGTGAGGGAAATTGGATAAGGGGCTTCCCTAAGGAATCATAGAGGGAGGTCTAGGAGAACATGGGTTTTGGATCAAAATCGAGTGGGATATGGGAATAGATTTCTCCATCAAATAGAGAAAGGGATCTAGGACTACTATTAGGGTATGTTGTTTTAAATATTAGAGATGAGGTTTGAGGCTATTGATGTGACTTGTTCATGCTACTTGACTACCAAAAAACTACTTTAGGACTGTTTTAGGGATGAGGTGTACACAGAAAATCCCTAATTACACTCAAATACGAGGAATGCTTTTTTTCACTATTTATGTTTCCATGATGGAGATTAGGTGTTGTTAGGGGGATGAGACATGCATGGAATTAGCCTGGATGACCTCAATAGTGTTTTTTTATACTTAGAATCATTCTAGATTAAGAATTAGGCCTATTACTGCTAACTTAAGGGTTGAAGGAGTCCACAAAATACCCATAAATAGTTCAGACCTTCCCAAAAATGCTCCTTCTGTCCAAATTCATGTCCGTAATTTATTTTAAGGTGATTTTCATGAGTGCCTACTATTGCAAAGGGAGACGATAATCATGGGTTTGCGCCATAAAATGTTTCTTAAATTGTTTGAATACAAAAGCCCCAAAACTACAATCAAATTGGAAAATAATTGATACTTGAAGTCTTAGACACACCCTTAATGTCTTAATTGCTATACTGAATGCACATGTATGTCCTAAAAGTGCTCAAGCTGATGGAAATTGTCCCAATGATGCCCATAAATCCTCAAAAAATCCCTAAAAACTAGAAACCCATGCAAATACAGGGTAACATGAACTAAGTGAAGGGATCTCTTATGATGTTGCATGAGCTAATGATTTAGCAAAATGGTGATGTTTAAAAATGTGTATAATTCCTTGTTTTCACAATAACTTGAATAACAAAACACCCATATCAAAGGAAATGGTTTCTAGTGTTCTCAAGATGCATTTTGGAAATCTTTGCCTTTCCATAGCCTACATAGCAATCATCCCACGCTAAATGGATCTCAGTGTTATCAACATAGAATTTAAACTAGATTTTTTACACAATTATATTGACATGCAAAGAACTAATACCGCTTAAAATTTAGGTATCACAACTTTTACCCAAATAAATAATATGACATGGAACACAGGAAAATTGAATAGTCAAATTCAATACAACATGTTTAGACCAATGTGCAACCACAAAAGCATTTCATTTTGCAGAACTCAAGTTAAACAACCTTTAGATTAAGATTTTAATTTCTTGAGCTACATGAAAGTATTACTAAATAATGTAGGCATCCCATTTGCATGGCACCACATGGATACAATGGGAGCCTACACAACTTCCCTCACCTCTCCATTGTATACTAAAAATGGCCCTATAGATGGATCTTGCACAACTTCCATCCTCTATATGCCAAAAGCAACCCTACAAATTAACAACATTAACAATAGAAAAGTGACAACATGTGCAGAAGACAAACATGAGGATTAGAGTGGGAAAAAACCCTTAAAGGAATACTGGAATGGACACCTAAATTAAAATAGAGAAAAAACCCTAGTTGAAGAACCCAGATTAGAGTGAGTAAAACCCCAATGGGGTGAAAAAACATTATGATATGTAGAGCTTCCAAAACCATAAATTTTTTAGTATACAGATGTGTCAAAAACCATGAAAAAAAGACTTTCTATTATGTATATTTGTCAAAAACCATACAAAAAATGTATTTATCTATATTGTGAGACTAAATGGACCAGTATAGATAAAAAAAATGTGAGAATATAAAATCACTGTAACTCCCTTACATCACACATCCACTTGTCCTCATAACAAGTAGGTGTTATGTGTTAAACACAATGCTCATAAAAGATTTTCCTTATTACTAAGTTGGATAAGGTTTGTGGTGGGTTAAACTTGTAGAATTGGTAGTGTAGCTTTCCTAATGTCTCCTATTTCTTATATAGGACTAGCATTGAATTTATTAGATGTTAAGTTGCTAAATTGTGGTCTCATTTTGAAATTGCATAGATTTTATTAAGTTTCTAATCTGATGCGGTCAGTGAGAAAATAATGTACTTTTTATTGCATTTTATTATATGTTTCTAATGGATTTAGGCAATACAATAGTTGACCTTTTGTTGTAATACATATTTTTCATGGATATATCTACTCATGTTATGACTTTTTTATGCAGGAACTCAATGTTATGGAGGCCAAAGAACAAGCCACGTAAAGAAAATTGTATATAATTCCAAGGGAACTACTTTGGAGAATGATAGCCAGTAGTAAAATAGGCACATATGCCCCTAATGCATGCAAACGATTTTGCAAAAGAGAAATGAATCCAGAGAGCAGAGAAAAAATGAGAAGCCGTGCATTATGCAAAGGAAAACTAGATTTATATAGGAATTCCATTGAATTCATGACTACTAAATCCTTCTCTCAGTGGAAACTGCATCGATTTTAATAAATTACTTCTTTGATGTACGCAGTAAGAAAATAGTGTATGTTTCAATTGCATTATATCGAATATTTATAATTATTTCTGCAATACAGTAGTTTATGATTTTCTAATATATATTTTCATGGATATATATGCTTGACTTATGATTTTTTATATGCAAGTGCTTAGTCTTATGGAGGATAAAAATAAGGCCAAGTAAAGAAGACCAAATATAATGCCAAGGAAACTACGCATGGGAAATTTAGCCAAGTAGTGAATTTGATTTCTTAGAGAGAAAATTGGATACATTGATAAACTAATAGAAAATCCACGCAAAAATAACTAAAGAGCTTAAATTTTAACTTCATAGAAAAATCATAAGATCTTCTTCAAGTAGGTTTTTTGATAAATTTGTATGTTTTATTGTTAGTATTTAAGAGTTATTAGAGTTGTTCTTGTTCCTGGTTCTTATAAATAGCTTTGGGAATTGTAAATAAAGAATGTATTGGTACCATTTATGCCTTCATATGATATATGTACATGGAATATCTCTTGTTTCAAAAGATGAAATGATGAATTAATTTTTAGTTGATTTATATGTAATTATTTTGTTGTTATTATACATTTTGTGGGATTGTCATAAATTTAGATGTTTAATTGTGATTGAAAAATACTTGAAGGAATGGGTGCTTGAATTGATTTCAAGATGCCGAGAATATGGTTTTTTTAAATTAATTTACAACATTTTAAAATTATTTTTTGAAAATTCTTGTTGGATCAGTTTGTAGAATTGTAACTTCAAAGAATCGTTACACCTATGAACATAGGTAGAGTGTATAGGAGTCATTTCATGATAAAATATTGAGAAACTATTTTTATGGTTGTATTTCATTTTGATAATAAATGGTTATAAGTAACCGGTCCTCGAAGAATCCCTTGGAAAAATTATATTTTGACTTGCAATTTTTCAATTGATATTTATCAAATAACTTTTTGATTTGACATCATCAATTTTGGCTTGCAATTTTTCAATTCATATCTCAAACAACCTTTTCATTTGACATTTACAATGAAATATGTTGATATTTCATTATTGATTCTTAAGTTTGAACAAAAGCATAGAATTTATTTGCAAATTTTTTATTCAAAACTCTCAAACAACCTTTGACTTGACGTCATTCATGAAATATGTCAATGGATACTTCACTATTCATTATGAACAAAACATTAAAAATTAAATGCAACTTTTGTATTAAGCAATTGTTTCAAAAACAAATATCTATGGAATTTTTATAAATATTATGTATTATGTTTAAATCTTACATGGTTCCAAATAAATCAATAACACTATTTAGATGATGAATTTCTTTAATGATTCTAATTTTTTCATGGGCATGATTGATTGTTCAAACATTATAAAAATATTGCCGAAACTTTCTGAACCTTGATAAGAATAAAACACTTTGGTTCTATTTCAAATATGCAAGACCCATATCATATTGTGTATTTATCCTTGGCATTGTCAAAATTATGCTTATAGTTGAGTAAAAATGGGCCCATATGTATCAAGCAAGTGTTTCAAAAACAAATATATATGAATTTTTTATAAATAGTATATAGTCTATCTTTGAATCTTATATGGTTCCAAATAAATCAACAACACTATTTAGATGATGCATGTTTTTAATAATTTTAAAGTTTTCATGGGCATGATTGATTATTCAAGAATGATTTAAATATTGCACTAAATTTTTTGAATCTTGATAGGAGTAAAACACTTAATTTCTATTTAAAATATGTAAGGCCCATATATGTGATGCCCCTTTCCTAGTGATCATTCCCAGTGGTTATCTTATATCACTTAGGCCTAAAATTGTTATATTATTAAAGTGACATTTTAGATGGTATTGAGGTGTTCCATGGTAGGGAGTCTAGAGAAAGATTAATGGAGGGGAAGTGCCTCATTAGAGGATATGGTGATTTGAAATTGATTTCTTGTGACTGTTTAGGGGACCTAGAGTTTTCATTAGGGATTGGAAAAAACCCTCCATTCTCATTTAGTTTCAGTAGTGAGAATATACCCTAGCTAAAACCTTGATCTTTCGGGGATTCATTGAACCATTTAATTTCCATTTGAGCTATTAATCTACATATTGAGGAGTTGCAAGGTGCTTGAACTATTCCTTGAGAAGGTTGAATTCAATAAGAAGGCCACATTGATAGTTTAGGACGACATCACCTTTTTAAGGGTAAAAAAACACTATGGATATTTGGCATTGGAGAGACCGAGACATTAGTTGTAGCTAGGGTTGTATTCTCCCAAGGTCATCATATTTGTGAAGGTTGATTTCTATTGTGAAGACCAATTATTTTGGGGGAGATTGAAACAATTACTTAGAGGATCAATTGCTAAGTGTGGGTGATTTATTTCATGGGGCTTAAGTGCAATTGGAGGGATTAATATTCACAGGGGACAAGGTTATCTTCTAGAGGGAAGGTTGATCTCGTTGGGATGATTTCATCTATTGCAATATCTTAAAGGAAACCAAGTTCACTACTGAACCTGCCATCTATTGCAGAGAATCGAGTAAATTAAGACTAAAATCATGAAAGGAATTAGGTTCAAGCTTGAGGATCATGTTATATTTGTTGGAGGAATCTCATGGGTCGATATCCAGTTGGTGCCAACTTCCTTGTTGTATTGAGTCATCTTGTGTGGGTTGAAACATTAGGTGAAGACAAGCTACTAGAAAGGTTGAATTCATCTGCAACAAAAGCTGCAGTTGGAGAACATTGGCACCATTACCCAAGTTTCCTTATATGTGTTTTTAGTGCACCTTAGGTTCTATATAAACCAATAGATTATTGTGTTCTAGCCATCCATGTTCATCATAAAGCCAATGTTGTCTCTCTCTTATGTGTGTGATTGCAAAGTGTTTGACTAAATATCTATGAGGGTGCATATTGCTTAATAAAGTTATAAACCAATCTAATTCAAACGATTTAACAAAATCACAAAACCAATATTGCTACCAAACCAAAATAATTTCACAATACATTTGAGTGCGGGACATTATAGCGGTGTCAAGATTGGTGATCTTGTCATGTGTGATTGCATGAGACATTGATGGTACAAGGTAAGGGTGGAATACCCCTCATAAGATCACATTCTTCAGAAGAGGAAGTAGATATGGGAGATAGGAATGAGCAATTTGGAGGTGGTTGGAATGACAGAGAGGAGGAGCCAGGGGGAAGCACCGGGGATATCTTAAATGATGTGGCAAGAGGAAAGTGGTACTTGGTGCATATGTTTACTTAGTTTTTTTCTACCTAATCCAACCAAATAATGGAAACATTATATGAGACTAGTGACATTATGGCCATGATAGAGGTATTTTATTTGGACCAGGTGATTGGTGCACATAGTGCACAAGAGGAGATCTAGGGCATATAATATCGATTCATAGGGATAACAACCGATGGAGTGGGGGATGACACCGTCTCCTATAAAGATAGCACATGTTTGGACCTTGAGTCCTCAATTAGGGAGAGGATCATGAGGGATCAACAAGATTCATATTTGGAAGCAAAGTCTGGATAATTTCATGAGTATGAGATACTGAAGGTGGTAGAGATATTCTCCAAGGATGTGCTTAGACCACATAGGTTACTTAAGCACATAGATAGTTATTGGGATATCATATTTCTCGATGTGGCTTTGAAGAAGTTGACCATATTAGAATGCTCAAAGTTGATTCTTGGTACTTGGTTTCCACCAGATGATTGTATTTTAGGGGCTTGACTCAATAGGGATCCAATGATTATGAGCATCGAACAACAAAAGTCTGTAGGAGTTGGGTTTTGTGGACTTACTATTTGGAGGTGGCATTCGAGCATTCATTTGAGCGATGGATTGCTTCACATTGTAGAGGTGATTGACATAATTACATCAGTGATCGTCCTGCTATATTTTTGGGATGACATTAGAGGAGAGTTTGGGACTCCTTTATGGCATCACAAGCTTTCTTTCTTGGCATGTAGGATCAGTCTAATAGTGGAGTTGATATAGATGATATAGCCATCCGTATTTTTTTGGATTTTATTCTTCGTATGCTTCAACTTATATACATGGAGGAGTGGTATTTTGAGGATTTTATGCAGCTTATGATTTCTTGGCTTAATAGTCAAATGGAATCTTGTGTTAACACTTGGCAGACCAACGCTATGGCTAGAGGATTTTTCACATATTACAAGCTAGTGTGGGACCCCTATGGTATGAGCGGATTTGAGATATCCCTTACAGTTATTTCAACTTAGTGTTTCAGGGGAGGAGGATGCAGGTGTGGCATGAAAATTAGATGGTTATGATTAGAGTGATGCAGCTTCAACATGATGGTCCCTTTTTAAACCCTGATATTTCAATATTGGACAGTTCTACGACTGACACAGAGGCGAGAGCCATTTTTTGTTTTCATAATATGAATTCCATACTCATAGTTGAGTGGTTCCTTGAGGGGTTGACCGATTTGTTGCAACATCAAGATGGATTACTTATTAACAATGTCTAGGAAGTTTCTTGTGCCAACACTTGGACAAATCATGCATCGAGTTGAAAACGTTTCACATCTTTCTAGTTAGTTTGGGACTCTAGTATTATTTAAATTTTTATACCAGTTCATTCGATGGAGCATCATCTTATGGTGGCATTTCTTGTGGATATGAAATATTGGGAAGGGAGGACTGTGATGTCCCTTTCCCAGTGATCATTACAAGTGGTTATCTTATGTCACTTAGGCCTACATTTTTTATATTATTAAAATGAAATTTTAGATGGTATTGAGGTGTTCCATGGTATTTACCATTGTATGCATGCCAAAGAAATACTATAGTAGGGGCATTGCCTCATTAGACGATATGTTGATTTGATATTGATTTCTTGTGACTATTTGTGGGACCCAGATTTTTTGTTGGGGTTTGGAAAAATCCCTCCATTCTCATTTAGTTTCGGTAGTGAGAATATACCTTAGATAAACCCTTGAAATATTTGTGAACCATTGAGCCATTTTCTTTCCATTTTAGTTATTACCAGGTGCTTGAGGCATTCCTTGAGAATGGAAAATTCAGTGGGAAGGTTTAATTGATAGTTTAGGCCGAAATATTGTTTAAGGGATAAATCAAATTCTTAATGGTTGAAGCACACTCTATATATTTGGCATTAGAGAGACTAAGACACTTGTGGATGGGGCTGAATTATACCAAGGTTGTGATATTTATGAAGGTTGATTTCTATCGTGAAGAGTGATTCTTTAGGGGGGAGGTTAAACCAATTTCTTAGAGGATCGATTTCTAAGCGTGGGTGATCGATTTCATGGGGCTTGAGTGAAATTGGAGGGATTCATCTTCATATGGGACAATATTATCTGTTGGAGGGAAGGCCAGTCTCATTGGCCTAATTTCATCTGTTGGAAACATCATCTCTTGAAGGAAATCGAGTTCAATATTGAACCTATCATCTATTGTAGAGAGCATAATCAATTGAGATTGAAATCATGAAAGGAAGAAGGGTTATTCTTGATGGTTGACTCATTTCCATGTCCTCCTCCTCCCCCTCCTCTCCTCCTTCTCTTGGTACTACTATGCCCCCTCCTCTTCCTCCTCCTACTCCCCTCATGTCTCCCACCATACTCCTACCTCTCCTCCTACTTCTCTCCTATTCCTCCTCCTTCCTCCTCCTCCCCCTTCCCCTCCCACTCCCTCCTCCTCCCCCTATTCCTCTTAGACA
>LPNX011055435.1:138242-193035 GCA_001517045.1 Pseudotsuga menziesii | reverse complement strand
CCCCCCCCCCCCCTCGCCTCTCTCTCTCATCCTCTTTCTCTCCTTCATGTCCCTCTTCGCCTCCTCCCCCTCGCCCATCCTCCTCCCCTTTGTTTCCCCCTCCGCTTCCCTTCCCTCTCCTTGTCCTACTCTTCCTCCTCTCCCTCCTCCTATTCCTACTCCTCCTCCGCCTACCTCCCCGCTTGCCTCGCTCTCCCTCCATCCTCCTCCTCCTCCTCCTCCTCCCCATGTAAAAGTATGGTAGGTACATGGCATACTACATGCATGGCAAGTCCAAATTACAAAAAAACATATATTTATATATTAAAATATATATATATTAATTTTGCTTCTCTGTAAAGAAATGTATAAAATCAAATACAAAGGGTGAGTACATGGTATACTGCATATTTTTTTCATTTTAAAAATTAATACTATATATGCGGCATGTCCAAATAATGAAAGCATATATTTAAAGAGAAAGACATAAATTCAAATACAAGGACCTACATTTATATACTTGTAAAGAAAATCATATGTATATATACACCATAATATGTCAAATGGATGTAGCTTGGGTGGTTGGGAGGAATGAATGTTACCCTCCCCACCCAGGTTCCACTCTTATAAGTGACATGATGCTCTTGTGGAGCCATTGTAATAAATGTGTGAATGAGGAAGGCATACACTCACTAAGTGGTGGTCACATGTATGAATAATTTCAAAATTTTTTTGACATCTTGCTACTGATCGCAGAGGCGGCATAATTAGTAATATGAGGCTTTTTTTAGGATGAAGGATTTTTTTAGGATGAAGGGTTTTTAGGATGGAGGATAGTGGATGAACCAAGTAATGGATGATACACGTTGTGGTCATGAACCATAATTATTAGAGTTTTGGAAACATAAAAAAATATAAGGTAGACTAGGGTAAACTTTTAATTGAAATTAGAAAATGCTAGACTATTGCAGGGCAGAGCATATCAAGTTTATAAATAAATTAGTAAAGAAGGCAGCCATACATACTATTATTTAGAGAAAGCATTGATCTCCATTGTATAGAAGGCATCTCAACTGCATGTAGCAGAGCTCCTTTTAGAGCATATCAGAGTAGATTTTTTAAACCAATTCGCCTCCAATGCAGTGCACTCCACCCTCCTCTGCTATCATATGCAGACTCAACAAAGACTCATACACAGACAAACTCATGTCTCAGACATAGACCAGAGAAACACATACATATAGAAAGTGCTTCCAATGTAACCCACAACAACAGTAAAAGGTAGGAGAAAAATGTTCTAAAACTATAAAAGATTGAGATATATATAGGCAATTCCCTCGAGTAGAGGAATTGCTCCTACTTCCACTTTCAAGGCGGTCGACTGGGTTGCAAATGAGAAAACTTGCATCTCTCTCTCTAAACTAACTTATTTTCTCTTCAACGGATAGAAAAGCGCTCTTTCCTCTCTGAACCGACCACTTTTCTCTTCAGCGGATAGAACAAATGCTCTTTCCTCTCTTTTCCAAATGAGGCAAATTGATTTTCCATTTCTTAAATCACTGCCTTTCTCTCTCTGAGCTAACAGATTTCGCTTTTCTGTCCCTAAACTGACTGCTTTTCCCTTTGCTTTTCCGTCCTTGAACTCCTACTTTTTCTTCCCTGAGTTGACAGACAAATGAGTGAAATTAAGACAATTTAACTTCTCTAGAATGGAGAAAGAGAAGATCAAACCTAAAATTGCCTGCTACCAGGAATTAGACAACAATAAGGATTGAAGCCTTCGTGGCGTATTTATAGATGTGGGCATGCTGCACCTGAACTGCTTTGTGGCATGAAATAACCAAGTATGTGCTCTTTTGCCATGATGAAATGTATTGTACTGCGTGGCTTCTTTTCAAGGCTCTTAATGAAAATTGTTTTAGAATATTGAGGTTTTCATTTAAGGCTGCAATGAATTAGTAAGATTCTATCAGCCCCAGTGAGAATAATATGGTAGAAGAAAATAATAAATTTGTCATATTTATATCCAAATGAAGTAGAGTTATAATCAGATGTTGTATCCCAATGCTTTTTTGTTTCGATTGTCTCTTGTGAGGACATTAGCTATCTAGTTGGTACTCTAGAATGTGTGTGAAATTTAATTCTTCTATCAACATTCAAAGGCTTCACACAATCATCAAATTGGGTTTCATGTAGCATAGATGGTCTTGATCTTTGCACACTCTGCATAAATAGATGCCCTTCACCTTCATAACTCTTACGATCTGGATAGCCCTTATTTTAGATGCAAAACTATCAAGAACCTTTCAAGAACTCTTTGGTTTTCATCTGTAAAATCTTCATTATGATATTATTTTCGGTATACACATCTTTCTCGTTATCAATGTACTTTTGATTAACATAGTGCTGAAAATGCTAGATTTGGAAATCTTCATTCCCAAAGTTTCTATACCCCATAAGTGTACTTGGTCACTTGTACTGCCAGAGAAATTCCTCTTCTGCTCATTTCATCATCATCAGAGTCCTCAAACAGTGGTTGAATAGCTTTGTGGGAGGAAGAATGCTCACTTGAATTTGATGCACTGTTTTATATTGACATCTTGACTCAGGCTTCAACCTAATCAAGAACATTGGCTTCACATTCTTCTAGAATATAACTGTATTCATCATGATATTATTGGTTCGATTTGTTCACAGAAGATCAACCATCTTTTGACCAGGAAGCTTGATCTCCCAAACATTCTTCTCCACTTTTGGAACTAGACCTTCCTTTTTTACTATAACAAACTTTTTTAGACCCCAAACCGGCACTACAAACAACATCTCTTCCATTTCATATCCTTGAGATTTTAAATTTTAAGTTGTTGATCATTCATTCTAGACCTAGTGTCTTTATTACCACTTTCCAATATGTTAACAGGTGTTCCATATTTCCTTTCATTTTGATTCCTTAAAAGTTCTCCATGAAGCTCATCTTCACTTAGAAAAAATGATTTAAGTACATTCCCGAGCCAAGATACCACTCTTGGAAAATATAGATGAGCGAAATAATAAATATATGCACTAATGAGCATGTATTCAATTAGGTTTCCTAAAAATTCCATTCAATATTATTTTCACAGGAAATTTCTTTCATCAATCAAATTTTTATAGGCTTGGCTACATGTCTATTGTCTCCACAGTCAAGACACAATTCAACTGCAGATGTTGTCTCCACAGTCAAGACACAATTCAACTACAAATGTAGTAACTGCTTTTTTTGTATCAAACTCTTATTGCTCTAGAAAGTCTTGGTGTAGTAAAAACCAAACTAGCTATTGCTTTTATAAAATCATTGGGGCATGCCCTAAAGTAGTTGATAAACAATTAACATATTGTCATAAGTGTTAAGTAAAGGCAATGCTGAGATATTTTATTGTGTCTATGCTTTTTAAATATAGTAAAGTGCAATATAATCATGTAATAAAACACTGGTTTTTACTTACTTTTTGTTTTCATTTGCTAACGTTTTTTTCAGTTATCACCTCACAAAACCCTTAAATGAGAATATATGTGTGCAGTATATCTTGTTCTCCGAGAACATGCTACACTTATAGACAAAAAATAAAGAAGCATGCTACACTTATTAACAAAAATGAAAGAATAATTTTGGAATTCTTTAGAAGATTTAATGGTTATGGCCTATATCCACAAACATAGAATTAGATTGTGTTCCCTATAATTGTTATCATGTAGATGCATCTTTATAAACCATTGTTTCCTTATAACATTGTCTCCATTTCCCATCTGGTCAACCTTTTAGCAGAAACCTGTGTTTTAAAAACCGCTCAGACCGGAACCGAAACTAGCCGGTCTGACTAGTTAACACCCTGGGCGGTTCGAACCGGGCCAAAAACTGGACTAGAGACCGGTTCAGTAATGAACCGGCCGGTCAGCTTGGAAATGCCTCTTCGGCTGGGCATTTGGAATTTGAAGGCGATTTTGCTCCGGAGAGACTTGTCCGTTGTTGCGATGCATGGTTTGGGAAGGGTCGACTAAATAACGATGTCATTGGCATTTTGCAATGATCAAGAAATTAAATATTATTGTTGGATGTTAATTTAAATATTTTTTAGTTTTACTAGTAAAGTAAAATTCCACTTTGATCCATTTATTTTTTTTTCGAAACAAAAAAATTATTCAAGTTGTTTTTAACATCTTGAAATGCATATTTCTTATGACTAAAGTTCATCAAAATTATATTAAATTTAGGGAAGAATTACAACATAAATTTTAGTCTTTTATCTTCCTGAAGGCACTTTGTCCTCTCTTTTTGGAGTTATTTTAAAATGGGCTAAAATCTAAGACAACAAAGTTCTTATAATCAAAACTTTAGTTAAAAAATTAACTTATCAAATTTTTACCAAATTGAAAGAATTTCTACCTGAATTTGTTTCTTTATTAATTTATTAGTTTTATTAACAAAAACATTTTGTTCTCTCTTTTAGGTGCCAGGTGGCTGTTAAAAAACCCAATTTTTTAATTTTTTAATGAGGCGGCATAATAGCTGAATATCATAGTAATATGAGCATTTTTTTTAGGATGGAGGGTTTTTGAGGATGGAGGATAGCGGATGAACCAGGTAATGGATGATACACATTGTGGTCATGAACTAGAATTATTAGAGTTATGGAAACAAAAAAAAATCAAGGCAAGGTTGATAAGGTAGACTAGGGTAAAGCTGTAATTGAAATTACAAAACGATAGACTATTGCAGGGCAGAGAATATCAAGTTTTTAAATAAATTAGTAAAGAAGGCAGCCATACATACTATTATTTAGAGAAAGCACTGATCTCCATTGTATAGAAGGCAGCTCAACCGCATCCAACAACGGTCCTTCTAGAGCAGAGCAGAGTAGATTTTTGAAACAAATTCGCCTCAAGTGCAGTGCACTCCACCCTCCTCCGCTATCATATACAGACTCAGGTCTCAAACACAGACCAGAGAAACACATACTTACAGAAAGTGCTTCCAATGCAACCCACAACAACAGTAAAGAGTAGGAGAAAAATGTTCTAAAAGTGTGTAAGATTGAGATATATATAGCCAATTCCCTCAAGTAGAGGCATTTCTCCTACTTCTGCTTTCAAGGCGGCTGACGAGGTTGCAAATGAGACAACTTGCTTCTCGCTCTCTAAACTAACTGATAGAAAAGCGCATTTCCTCTCTGAACCAACCGTTTTTCTCTTCAGTGGACACAACAAACAGTCTTTCTCTCTTTTGCAGATGAGGAAAATTGCTTTTCCATTTCTGAAATCACTGCTTTTCTCTCTCTGAGCTAACATATTTCGCTTTTTCATCCCTGAACTGACTGCTTTTCCATCCTTGAACTCCTGCTTTTCCTCCTTGAGTTGATAAACAGATGAGTGAAATTATGACCATTTAACTTCTCAAGAATGGAGAAAGAGAAGATCAAACCTAGAATTTCCTGCTGCCAGGAATTAGACAACAAGAAGGATTGAAGCCTCTGTGACGAATTTATAGACGCGGGCATGTTGCACCTGAACTTCTTTGTGGCATGAAATAACCAGGTATGTGCTCTTCTGCCATGATGAAATGTATTGTACTGCACAGCTTCTTTTCAAGGCTCTTAATGAAAATTGTTTTAGAATATTGAGCTTTATGTTTAAGGCTGTAGTGAATTTGTACGATGCTATCATCCCTAGTGAGAAGAATATGGTGGCAGAAAACAATAAAGTTGTCATCTTTGTATCTTAATGAAGTAGAGTTATAATCAGATGTTTTATCTCCAATTCTTTTTTGTTTTGAATGTCTCTTGTGAGGACATTAACTATATCTGTTTGGTAGTCTAGAATGTGTGTGAAATTTAATTCTTCTATCAACATTCAACGGCTTCACCCAATCATCAAATTTTGTTTCATGTAGCATATATGGTCTTGATCTTTGCACACTCTCCATAAATAGATGCTCTTCACCTTCATAACTCTTTCCAGGATGGATAGCCCTTATTTTAGATGCAATACTACCATGGACTCTTCAGAAACTCTTTGGTTTTCATCTGTAAAATCTTCATTATAATTTTTTTTTTTTCTGTATACAACCTTTTTATACACATTTTTATCGTTATCAGGGTACTTTTGATTACCATAGTGTTGAAAATGCTGGATTTGGGAATCTTCATTCCCAAAGTTTCTATACCCCATAAGTGTACTTGGTCACTTGGACTCCCAAAGAAATTCCACTCCTGCTCATTTCATCATCATCAGATTCCTCAAACAGTANCATTCCCAAAGTTTCTATACCCCATAAGTGTACTTGGTCACTTGGACTCCCAAAGAAATTCCACTCCTGCTCATTTCATCATCATCAGATTCCTCAAACAGTGGTTGACTAACTTTGTGGGAGGAAGAATGCTCACTTGAATTTGATGCACTGTTTGATATCAACATCTTGACTTGGTCTTCAACCTAATCGTCAAAATGAACATTGGCTTCATATTCTTCTAGACTATGACTGTATTCATCATGATGTTGTTGGTTGGATTTATTCACACAAGACCAACCATCTTTTGACCAAGATGTAATGTCCTCTTCTTCTTAGGCATTGAGGATCGACCCGCTAACCTATGTGATTCCTGTAGGTTCGAGCGGGTACTGACATTCAAGGAATAAGTCGAAGACTAATGCCATATATAGAAGATCTAGTGCATCAATATTATATCACCATTGGGTCAAAGAGGGCCACCAGAGCCAAGGGCCGCCTGCATGCATGACATTTGATCATTATTTAATGATGCATGCGCCCGATTAAGTCTCCATGTGCATGCATGCAATTCAACTGCAAATTAGAAGTTAAAGTGACCTAATTAGGTCAAAATTTAGGGTTTTCATAGTTGAAAGTTATAAAAGAAAAATAAAGTGAATGGAGAAGACACTTATGATTATTATTGATTTGGAGCTTCTTAAGTAGTAGCACAATGTGCGGCCACGGCAGTTGGGGTTGAAGACGACGTCTTCAGCTAACGAGGTTTTGGTAGTGAAATATCTACCCTAGTCTCATTTAGGGTAAACCATCCAGGTTCACCATCCACTTTTCAACTTATTCATCCAGTTGCACTTATCCAGTATCCATCGGAGATTGTTTGCAGGAACACATGTGCAACCATAGGGGGGTTTAGCTAGAAAACCCCACATCATTCGTTGGGTCCTCAGATATCTATTTTTCTTTAGAATACTGGATCCATTCTCATCATCGGTATCATCCTCTAGTACCCAGTGATAATCAGCTTCCATTTTTCTCATTCGGAGCAGTTCTCAGCAGTTTGGGAATCAGGGGGTGTGAGCAGCTAAACCTCCAGTTCAATTCACTAGCCTGCTTGTTGATCTCAGAAATTATGCATGTGTCATTCATCCTCTCTGGCATGAAAAGACTACCACTCTTGCAAATTCTCACCTACATCAGACACTTCCTTCACTGAAAATGTCACCTTTAGCTGATTAAGGGTTCGTGCTGCTGGGGTATTACCAGAGGCAAGGAGCATCGGTCCTTCACCAGATCAGTTCTTACTGTATGAATATTCTCTCTGGAGCATCATCAACCAAATTATCAGTGGTAATTGTTGATCTATCATCATAAAATTCTCTGCCCTAGTTAGCTATAAAATAGGGCCATTTCTCTGGCCCTTTGCATGCAAATTTATTTTCAATATTATTGTACATCGGGAGGCTTAAGCAAGACCTAGTGAAGAAAACAGTTGAATATCCATATGTGGGATATTACAGTAGTATCAGAGCTATTTTCCTTGCCATATGTGGGCATGCAAAAATTATAAATGAATTCAAGAGACCCATACAACATTACTCACAGGAGATAGAGGTATAGAGACAGAGAAGAGGAGTTAGAGGACATAGATTTGGGGAACATAGAGTATCAGTTTGGAAAAGGCAAATAAACAATGGCTGATGATGATAAAACAACTTTCAATAGACTCATATCATCCATAAAAGAACTCACTACTGGGAAAAAAGAAATGATGAGCACCTTTAGGCAAATGACTGAGAAGAATGGGCCCACCCCAAACAGTCCATTATTTCCCAACAGTGATAGGGTATCCACCAGCAATAGTAGGGAGCACTTATATACCAACATGTAGAGCCATCCCCATGTATACAAGCCTTTTCTACCTACCATGCCTCAATTCTTAGATAGTCTAGCTGCAGTGCCTCGAGCACAAGCAGAACCAGAAGAACCCATGAGTGCCTATCTAAGAGAATATAGAGCTTTAGGAGAGGACTTCCATTCAGCCATGACCTTCACTGACTTCTGCCACTTTAAAAAGTAATAACAAAACCAAAGCTTACAATAGGCCATTCACCCAAAACTATGATTTACAACGCATCGTAGGGAAACTAACTATCCCTACTTTTGAGGGCACCCAGGGTGGCCCAGCTAGGAATTGGGTGCAGAAGTTGGATACACACTTCCAGCTCAACCCCATGATTGAGACATATGCCATTAAATTGGATACTTTTCATTTTGAGGTAGAATCACATGAGTGGTGGTACCACGGGTTAGTGACATTGGGTCACAACACCATCACCTCATCCCTAGATTTTACATAGAGGCTCATTAAGCGGTTTGATCAGAAGGATTCGGAGGTACACTTTAGGGAGCTGGCATAGCTCAAGCAGACAGGTAGTACAAATGCATTTATTTCTAAGTTTCAGAAGATAGCAGTCATGGTCACAGATATATCAAAGAGCAGGTTGATTATGTTGTTCACTGAGGCTCTCACTGAACCCTTACGGGGATGGGTCAAGTCTTATAGGCCCACCACCCTAACAGATGCCATTAGCTGGACTAGATACTTGCAAGATGTAGTGCCCAAAAATAGGTTTCCTCCCAGGACCAATTTTCCTATTAAAGATAAAGAAAGGAAACCCTTCCAGAAAGAATGTCCCAAGAAATAATGGATGGAAAATGATACCCGATAGGACCTTAGAAGAAAAAATTTATGTTTCACTTTCCAGGAACCATGGATACTAGGTCCCAAAATTTCAGGAAAAGGAAAGGCCTACTACATAGAGGCTTATTCTGACAGTGAGGAGGATGAGGATTACCAGGATCGGGAATAGGGAGAGACAACAGAGACAGTTGACTAGGGACATGCCTCAGGAGGTACCATTTCTACCATGACAGGGGTTCCTAGATTCCAGACTCTTCGGATCAGAGATACCATACAGGGTCACAGAGTGGGAGTACTAATAGATGGTGGGGAATCCCACAAATTTATTGATGTTGCATGGGTTAAAAATAAATACATTCAGACTGAGAGCTTTGATGGGTTTTCGATAGCAGCAATAGGTCACACCATGGAGTGTAGTCGAAGGATTCCTAAATTAAAAGTAATGCTTGGGAATTATACAGTAATAGAGACATTCTATGTGGTAGATGTACTTGACATGAATGTGGTACTAGGAGTTCAGTGGCTATATTCCATAGGGAAGTATTCCACAAATTACCAGACCATGGATATGGAGTTTACAAGAGAAGAAGGACAGAAGGTAGTATTGAGAGGGATGAATACCTATCCTTCCACATCAGTGACATCACATAGGATGGAGGTAGTACTCCAGCAGGGAGATATTGAGTGGGTTGTAGAGTGTATGGTTACCTTCAGGAAACCACCAGATGAGGCCACACAACATCCAATAGACATAGAGGCCTTACTGCAGAAGCACAAGGCAGTGTCGAAGACCTTCCAGTAGGTCGACCTCCAGATAGGGGATTTGATCACATTATAGAGTTAGAGGAGGGGACCCAAGTAGTTATTACCACTCCTTACAGACATCCCAAGAGGTATAAAGATGATATAGAGAGTATAATCAAGGAACTACTCAAGCTGGGGTACATCAAACCTAGCCCCAGTCCCTTTGCATCTTCAGTAGTGCTAGTGAAGAAAAAATATGGAACCTTACGCATGTGCATTGATTATAGGGCACTCAATAAGAAGAACATAAAGAACAGGTATCCCATCCCTAGGATTGATGAGTTAATGGATGAACTACAGGGGGAAAAGTACTTTTCCAAAATTGATCTCTGGTCAGGGTATCATCAGATTCCAGTCAGGGAACAGGATGTTCCAAAGACCGGTTTCCGTTGCCACTACGTACATTATGAGTTTCTAGTGATGCCATTTGGGCTCACTAATGCATCAACTAATTTTGAGTCATGCATGAACCATATCTTCAAGATGCAATTACGTAAATATATTTTGGTAATCTTCGACGACATATTGATATACAGTCGAACCTGGTAAGAACATTTAAGACATCTTGATGAAGTACTTGGTATTCTATAGGAGCAGTCACTATATGCCAAAATGTCCAAGTGTGAGTTTGGCATGCAAGAGATGTTGTACTTAGGACATGTGATAGGGGCCAATGGGGTCCAAGTGCACTTAGAGAAGATTCAAGCAATTTTGGATTGGCCTACACCCAAAAATGTGATAGAACTGAGGGGATTTTTGGGCCTTTGCACCTACTATAGGAGGTATGTTAGTGGATTCTCACAGATGACTACACCCCTCACAGATCTTACCAAGAAGGGGGCATTCAGTTGGTCTGAGGAATCACAACAAACATTCAAGAAAATGAAGAAGGTAATGAGTTCATGCCTAGTATTAGCTTTACTAGACTTTTCTCAATCCTTTGTGTTAGAATGTGATGCTTCAAGAGAGGGTATTGGGGCAGTTTTGATGCAGAACAACCACACCATTGCATTTGAGAGCGGGAAGCTCAAAGAATATGAGTGCCACTATTCGATATATGACAAAGAGATGTTAGCCATCCTCCATGCACTAACCAAGTTCAGGAAGTACTTAGTGGGTGCCAGGTTCAAGGTTAAGACATATCACAATAGCTTGAAATACTTCCTAGAGCAAAAAGAGCTAAACGAGAGACAATAGAAATGGGTAATCAAAATTCAGGCCTATGATTTCAAGATTGAGTACATAAAGGAGAAGAACAATGTAGTGGCTAATGCACTTTCTAAACGACCAGCTACTTTATCCCTTATGAGCATCTCATCAGATTGGAGGTCTCATATTTTGGTTGAGTACTCCAAAGATAAGTTTGCTTGTGAGCTATTGGATGGATAGATTTAGGATGATAGGTATAGGGTCATTGATGACATAATATACTACAAAAACATAATCTTCTTGGTTCCAGAGTCTCCCCTTAAGAAGAAAATTTTACAGGCATTACACGATTCACCATTAACAGGGCATCAGGGGTTTCTCAAGACCTACAAATAGATTAGAGAAAGGTTCTCATGGAAGGGCCTCAAGAAAGATGTGATACAACATGTGAGGGAGTATAGCTTGTGCCAACAAAACAAAATAGAGCACACCCACCTGGCTGGTTTACTACATCCCTTACCTATTCCCGAGCAGAAATGGGAGAGCATCTCTATGAAATTCATTACTGGGCTGCCCAAGGTTTAAGGCAAGGACTGCTTGTACATAGTAGTGGACAGATTGACCAAGTCTGCTCACTTCTTTGCCATATTCTCAAATTATTCACCAGCACAGGTAGCAGAACTATTTTTCAAAGAGGTATTTAGACTCCATAGGTTACCCATGACCATTGTCAGTGACAAGGACAACAAATTCATAGGAGCCTTTTGGCAAGAGCTTTTCCGGCTAGTGGGGACCAAGTTAGCCATGAGCACAAGTTATCATTCACAAAGTGACAGGAAGGCAGAGATTGTCAACAAGTGGATTGAGGGATACTTGAGAAATTATGTATCAGGTCAGCAGAGGACATGGATCAAATGGTTACACTTGTGTGAACATTGTTACAACACCACCTACCATATGACCATTGGGATGACCCCTTTCTGGGACCTGTATGGGTTTGATGCTTCCACTTTCACAGATCGGATATTTGGCGATAGTAGGCCCCCCAAGGCCAAAGAGTGGATTCAAGAGGGTTAAGATATCCTCAAGATACTTGGGGAGAATATACAAGTTGCTCAGAATCAACAAAAGATATATGCGGACAGACACAAGGTTGAGCGAAGTTTTGAGGTGGGAGACTTCGTTTATTTACGCCTCCAACCTCGCTTCTATGATCCATACAAGATATTCAGAAGGTTGGAGAGGTAGAATATGAGCTATAACTACCCCCATAGAGCAAGATTCAAAACATATTTCATGTCTCCAACCTCAAGAAGGCAGTCGGTCAACATATTGTTACATCTTCTGAGCTGCCTCCCCTTGATGATGAGGGGTAATTGATTCTGATTCTGGATCGCATCCTAGAGGTGCGAGAGTGGAAACTGAGGAACATAATCATCAAAGACTACTTGGTTCAGTGGAAAGATCAGCCTATAGAGGAGGCCACTTGGGAGGCAAAACAGGTATTATAGCACCTGTCTTTACAGTTTCTTGAGGACAAGCAAATTCGAGTTGGGAGGACTGTAATGTCCTCTTCTGCTTAGGAATTGAGGACTTTCCCACTAACCTATGTTATTCCTGTAGGTTTGAGCAGGTACTAACAGTCAAGGAATCAGCCGAAGACTGGTGCCATATACAAAAGATCTAGGGCATCAATATTATATCACCATTGGGTCAAAGAGGACCACCAGAGCCAAAGGCCACCTGCATGCATGACATCTGAGCATTATTTAATGATGCATGCACCCGATTAAGTCTCCATGCGCATGCATGCAAGTCAACTGCAAATTAGAATTTAAAGTGACCTAATTAGGTCAAAAGTTAGGGTTTTCACAGTTGAAAGTTATAAAATAAAGATAAAGTGAATGGAGAAGACACTTATGATTATTATTGATTTGGAGCTTCTTGGGTAGCAGCATAGCGTGTGGCCATGGTAGTTGGAGTTGAATACGACGTCTTCATCTAACTAGGTTTTGGTAGTGAAATATCTGCCCTAGTCTCATTCAGGGTAAACCATCCAGGTTCACCATCCTCTCTTCAACTTATTCATCTAGTTGCAGTTATCCAATATCCATTAGAGATTGTTTGCAGGGACAAGTGTGTAGCCGTAGGGGGGTTTTTAGCTGGAAAACACCACATCATTCACTAGGTCCTCATATCTCCATTTTTCTTCAGAATACTAGCACCATCCTCATCATCATTATCATCCTCTAGTACTTGGTGATTATGAGCTTCTAGTTTGCTCATATAGAGCAGTTCTCAGCAGTTTGGGAATCAAGGGGCGTGAGAAGCTAAACCTCCAGTTCGATTCGCTAGCCTGCTTGTTGATCTCATAACTTATGCATGTGTTAGTCATCCTCTCCAGCATGGGAATACTAGTATAGTCATACCCAGTATAGTCACATAGACGAAAGACACACAGCCATGTTGGGGTAAGAATACAATCATGTTGAGCAGTGAGATACTCGGTCACTCTGGGAAAGGATACAATCACATTGAGATGTGACACATAGTCACACGGAGTAGTGACACACTGTTTGGGATCAAATTCACACTGGTAGGGATATAGTCACGCTCAGTAGTGACAACCAGTCACACTAAAAGGAGACAAACCTCCATGCTACACAGTGACCCACAATCACACTGATCAGTGACAAAATAGTCATGTTGAGCACTGACCCATAGTCATGTTAAGAGGGGACAAACATTCACACGGGAAAGAGAATACACTCACGCTGGAGGGTTACAGTCACATTGAGCAGTGAGTGACATGGTCACGCTGAATAGAGAGAGAACTGTCACATTGGCAAGAGAGAATGGTCACGCTGCACAGAGAGAGCATTGTCACACTAGCAGGAGAGAATGGTCATGTTGCACAGGGAGAGGGAGAGGACTCTCATGCTAGCAAGAAAAAGACACGGCCATGCTAAACAGATAATAGAACAGTCATGCTAGCAGGAGAGAACATTCACACTGCAAGAGAACACCGATCATGCTAGCAAGAGAGAAACAGTCACACTAAGTACACAATCAAGCAGAGGAAGAGTGAGACATGACCACATTGGAGATCACGTTAGAGCAGGGTGAGACATGATCACACGGGAGAGAGAAAATAGTCACGTTGAAAGGGATTCTCTTGACGTCAAGCAAGCAATAGGATTTAAGGTTGATGATGAATTGAATTCAGATACAAGTTTAAATGCAACCTTTTAAATTTATAAACTTGACAAACCTTAAGATAGGGTAGTAAAGGTACAAAAGTAAAATATAAAATAACATGGTACAAAATAAAAACCATAAAATATCTAACAAAGTGGTCCAATTGTCTAATAATAAAATGGTCCAATGGTCTTGTAAAAAATAAAACCATAAAAAAGAATGGTCCAATGGTCTAAAAATAAAAACCATAAAGTAAAAGTTATCATAACAAAGGTACACACAATAAGAGTGTTAGGATCAAGTAAGAAGATAAAGGACCATAAGTCAACCAAAGGTTTCATATAAGAAGGTAAGACAAACCTCATACCCCCAAGACCAAGGTGTATCATAAGGGTGGACAAACAACTCCTTTTACCCATAGGACCAACAACAGTCTACACAGGAAGCAAACCTCCCAAACAATCCAAATTTTTCACAACAATCAAAAGAAGATAAGCAACATCCCCAAGAAAGTTACCAGCAACAAACAATAGTGAAGGGCAGTCCACAATAGAAGGTGGAATCCCTAGGGAGACAAGCAACACCCTCAACACAATCCACTCAGGAAATGACAACTTCCACACGGTAAAAGATAGTCCATGACTCACATGTGTGGGAGAGAATATGTTAAAGTACAATAGTTGACAAAATATATAACAATTGGTAAGTTATCACACTTGAGAGGGGCGCTAGCACATAAGACCAACAAGGGAGGGGTCAACATAAGACTAATCCAACACAAGGCTAACAAGAAGGGGAAAACAACCCTTTTATCCACAAGTCTACAAGGTGTAAGTTGTAACAACAAGGTGGGAAAACAACCTTTCTAACCACAAGTAACAACAAAGTGGGAAAACAACTAAACAAGGGCGAAAACAATCTTTTATCTCACTCTCTCTCTCAATGTATGTGGTCCACAATTGTTCTTTACAATAACTGAAAGTTTATCATCACCACATACGGAAGGTTCACACTAGATGATGTGATCCTATGGTCCTCTTGACTACTCCTAAAGGTCAAATTCCAGTAACTTTATCAAGGGGTTGCCAGTCCCTTGATGAAACAACCTAGCTCAACCATATAGGAAAGGAGGGCATCACACATCATCCTCTTGGTTAACTGACCAAGATCCACCTAGTTAACTAACCAGGAATACACTTGCGGGACCTACTTGGTCCCTGGCCAAGAATTTTCCTGGTCCCAAACTAGGATGTCTTTGTCTCAGCATGCAACATTTGATGGGTCCTCATGACCAAGAAACTGTCTGGTCCATGACTAGAATGCCCTAGCCACATGCTAGGGAATTTTCCATGGCTCCAACTTGCTTGTTCCCATACCAAGAACTCGAGTAGACTGTTGGAGGCTCTAGATACCTTCTAGGGACTTACACTGCTTGGTTAATTGACCGGTAACCCTAGTTAACTGACTAGGATGCCATCCTCTCAAAGAATGGCTCTCGTGGCTGCATTATATTTATCAATGAAACCCTTGGTTGTTTGGCTCAAAGAATTCCTCAAACCATTTGTGAATTTGAAAAGCTCAAAAGGTGAATCTTCAAGTGCATTGGTAAATATTGTTTCATAGATTAGTCTTGTTAGTTATATAAAGGCTTTAACCAACCCTTGTTGAATTCAAGCAAGACGTATTGGTACATGGAATTTCAGTTGGATAGAGTGCTTCTCTGAGAAAAAATCACCCCTGACCTTCCCTCCGCCTCCCCAATATCAACTCATTGATTTGTATGTGTAAAGATGGCACCTCCGCCATCTGATGCCTTACAAGGTACAAGAGATTAAGATGATGGCCCACATAGTATACATGAATGTTGGATTTGAAGGTAGATTGTTGAGTGATCTTTGAAGTACTTGGAGGATAACACCTGTTTTTTTTTAAATGTTTATTTTAGTCATGTCCGTTGGTATTATCAAGCTCTTGTAATGACATTGTATCATTGGACCAATGAAGATCACTAATCTTCAATTTTCTTTAGTTAAAAAAAATTTACTTTGCTTGAAATTTCAATTTGTGAAAAATGCTTCCTTCATTTGAATATATGCAAAATATACACAAATAGAGCAAGTTTACACAAAATAAGTGGGCCATGTGGTTGACCAACACATGATAAAAATAGTAAGCTTAAAAATGCAATTAAAGCTACCAAAATCGACTCAGATCATCTAGTATAAAGATATTTCCTCTTGTACATAATATTAATCATTTTAATCGAATATCCTCATAGAGCGACTTGGCCAAAATCATTTAAATCAAATATATTCATAGAGCCACTTGTTCAAATAACAAAAATATTCAAGTCTAAAAAAAGATGTCATTAAGACATAGCAAGTTGGCAGTGCAAGGGTTAGAAATTTATCATTTAATAGCCATATTGGAAGGCTATGTTGAGTTGTGGTGATGCTTTGTTTTCTTCCACGTGACTCTACCAACTTTGTATCTTGGCCTTCATTTGCTATGATGAGTTTATCAAGAACGAATGGAAAGGGAAATCAAGTAGTAGTAGGAGGCTCCCAAATTTTGGTGTTGTTACCAGCTAAGTTGCAATAAGTTGGATTTCTAAACAAGCCACTAAATATGAACAATTACTTGTTCAAATTTCAAGTTTAGAATTCCATACAAGCCCTTTTTAGGCCATTTAAAAAAAAAAATTAACGCGTTCATACCCCATGGGGAATTGTAATAAAATGAGTTAGCATATGAATTTATGTAAAAGGTTTAGTTTCTTAGGACTTAGTCATCAATGCATTATTCTAGGGTATTTTTTCCTTGTTAATTATCTATCGTTTTTAAGCAATAAATAATTTTCGAGTTTTTCACCCAAGCCTCCAAAGTTGAAATAATTGCCTTGGTAGTTATGCCTTGGGAGGTTATTAAAACCTATGTGTCAATGTATATTACCATGCTAATCATTATTTTGAGTCATTATGACCATGTCCTAAGTCCCCCATAGGTTTTTTTTAATTTCCGCAAAAAAATTATTATTATTTTCTATTTTTACAGGCTTATTTTTAATAAGTTAATTGTAAAAGTCCAAAAGGTCGTAAAAGTGTGGCTAGGAGGTTGTTTTTTCCATGGGGGTGCTCATTTTATAACTAAAAGCACCCACTCAACCCCTAGACCCACTTTCCTAACTATTCGAGTAATTATTTAACTCCAAAATTAATAATTACTTGAAAAACCCAAAAAATGAAATATTTAAAAAATTCGGCAATTAAAAAATTAAAAGAAACTTACCGAAATTGAATTTTGTGACTTGGAAAATTAAAGTGGCAAGTACTCGGCAAGTTGGGAAAGACAAATGTTTCCATTTTCCACAGAACATTTCATTGGATGTTTCCTCATGTTGAGAGACGCGCACTTCTCCAAGTGGGGGCACAAATCCCAAGAAATGATAGTATGTTGTGTGAGTTGGCTGAGTATTGGGTTATGTGGCTTTCATATTTTGGAAGTTGTTATCCTTATTGCCTTTATCCAACTCATGCCAACCCTCTTCCACTCCATTCCCAACTCATCCAAGCTAGCGCATCCTTAAGGATGGTGTGCCCCCTCTTGCTTGTCGGGTTCTCTATATAAGCAAGCTCTCATTCCTCATTAGAGAAGGAAGAAATTGTATGGAACTTATGATTTTGTATCTTGTAATCGTTTATTGAATTTATTGAATGAAATCAAAAGGATTTGGAGCCATACTTGTGTCGGGCATTAGTGTGTGGTGATTTCTTGTGCTACATGAGGTATAACCGTATCAATTTATTTTTACATGCTTTGTTGTTCTAACAGCTCTTTGAAGGATTAATGATAATTGGTAGAAGAGGATAAATAAGTAGTTTCTTATTCATTTCTTTGAGTTATTTATGTGGATAGATCGTATAATTCTATGCTTCACTTGTTTGTATGCATGCTTTCTAATCTTTTGCATAGGTACTCCCAGATATAACACTTTGGTGTAGTCATTGTTCAAATTGTGCAGGGATATCCAACATAAAGGAGTGTTGGTTCTTGTTTGATTCAATCACACCTCTATGTTTATTTGAAGATATCTTAATCCCTCCACTCTCCACTTGAAGACTCCATTGCCCAAGTTTCTTGAATCGAGGCTTTTCTTACTATCTTCTCATTTAAATTCATACTATTTCTCGTTACTTTACTTGTACTAATTATGAAGGATTTTGAAATATTTAAATTAGATCTTAGGAATACTCTTTAGTATAAGTTCTTAAAAGATAAGATCTAAAGCGTTTGAAGTTTAAATTTTTTTATAGGTCTAAACTTAAGCAAGTGCTTGTAATTAATTTTTATGCTAAATTTTTTACGTCTTTAATTGATTGATCCGTCATTTTTAGCATAACATTGCTCGCTATTTTGTAGAAGAAGGTGATCGAGTAGAGAGGCACTCAGGAAATTTTGAAGATCTAATCCATCTGGAGATCCCTTTTCTGACATTTTCTTCTTTGGCCATTTTTCTGAGGCCTTAAACTTGTAAATTTGTGTTTCCTATTCTACAAAGGAACACACATATTTATTTATGTTATTCATTGTAAAAAAGAGAAGCAAGTGGGAAGCCAAGTTCTTACACCCCATCTCCCTAGGGGGGATTTGCACTTTTTTATTTTAATTTTAATTTTTTTTTATTTCCATTAAGTAAAATTAACGAATCCGGCTGTGTTCTCGGTAATGAGAGTATCGGCACTGTGATTTAAATAACTAAAATCTAGTCTATATTTTTTATAATAAACAAGGCTTCAATTCTCGTATGCTCTTGTGACCACTGCGGGCCATTGTCTTGATTGGTGGGACAATCAGAAAGGGATTGGAGTGACTAGTAATTAGTTGAACTTTTCAATCAACCCGTAAAGTGAAAATCCGACACTTTTGGTATTATTAAGTTGTGAGGAAATTCTACAAGTGAAGCGGGAACTACTAGAAAGTGATCGTGAGCCCCCATTAGGCTACACCCTTGTTGATATAGTGTTGAACACAACCCCATGACTCCATATATCCCACATGTCATTGTGAGAACCACTTCTTAGTAAATCTAGACAAATTCCTTGTATCCCGTATATCTGGAATACCATTTTTCCCTTTTAATAATCAGATCATTACCACACTTTAAATAAAATTTACCAAGAATCAACCCATTCCTTAATCACTCATCTAATTAATTTAAAAGGAACCGACCGAGACAACTGCAATACTTATTGAGACATCACTAGCAACCCACATTTACGCAGACACTCCAAGAAAACTGGTCTTTATTGCATCATTTATTTATGAGCATTTAAGTTAATTCATGTGTTAAGTGAATGTTGTTTATATACTGGTGATTTAATTTTTTTTTGCAAAGTTATCTTAGTTGTAACATTTTATATAATTATATCTCCTAGACTAGCTATTTTATTAATAGATTAAACAACCTTAGTTTATTTTTACTTGGGACCAACCCCCTTGGCTTCACTAGGAGAGAGCCTAGACGGAGGAGTCAAGATCAAGTGACATCACTCAACTCTTGCTTGCTCCCAAGGTCACACTTAGTGGCTTGAATATTTTTTCCACATGACCTGAGGTGCGAATTAGGCGGCACGAGGTGCGAATTAGGCGGCAACAGGTGCATGGTGCCCCTTCCCAATACTTTAGGAGTTGGCATAGATGCACCATGTCTAGCTCCACCTTTTAGACATGCATGGTGATTTGTAATGAAATATTAACACATACAAGTGTATTCTCTACACAATAAGAATTTTCATTTGCTTGGGCCTAATGAAACATTGTTGCACTATTTTTTTGTTGATTATAAATAAATCTTAAATCTAATAAGTTATAAGGAAACATGAAACTCTATGAACGTGGGTAGTTTTCCCCTTAGTAGGGAAAAATTCAATTAGAGGGAAGTAGGGAGTAGATGACAAAAGTTAAAAACCTACTTCTCATCTGACTTGGAAAAGCAATATAACCAGAAAAGTTGTTTGAGGATCTTTCATTGCTTGTAACCAAGAACAAGTTTGAGGGATTCCATGATGTCTATGGCCAAGATAAGGGCCCAAGCAAAGAAGGCATTTTTTTGGGCTCCAGTAAAGGTTTCTTGACGTTGTGAACTATGAAAAGCCAACTACACTGCTTAGGCCCGAGTCTCCAAAGTTTATTCAAATCAACATCCAACAAAAGTTTGTGACATAACCACTTATAAGCATAATGATCTATATTTATTTAAGGCCTTGGCCTTATTCCAATTCTAGGTTCTTCCACCAATTAATGGGTAATTGAAGTCCCAACTTCTATAGGAAGAATTCATAAATATGCCTACTTATCACGTCAAAACCAACCTGTCAAGGTTGGTGAGTCTAAGGAACTCCTTTGGCTTTGGATTTTGGCTTTGGTAAAAAATACCGAGTCTAAATTTTGCGTGCGTGGCTGAAATATTTTTCTGAGATTGAAAAGTTAGGTTGCTATGAAAATTTTTGAGTTTGCAAAAGCTGAAATTATCTCATGTGTTTCAATTTTTCAAGTTAAAATTTTTAATTTTTCATGAACATGCATACTAGGGTTTGGGCATTGAACCATATGCAGTGAATTGAAACTGAAACCGGGTTGGGGTTACAAAATTTTCATATTGTACATCAAGAAATAAAAAATAAAAAAATTTAGATTTCTGCAGTGATTTATGAATAAGTACTACAAAGTAGAAAAAAAACATACTTGTAACTATAAATCAGACTTGGAAGTTGGCACGAACATGTACTCCTTTTTCACCATCATCGTAGCTGCTTTGCAAACTGGAGCTGCATCAGTAACAACTTGAACAACATTGGTTGGCACCATCTCTGCAATGGCATGCCATAATTGGTTGTTCAAGACCAAAGTGTTCTTTTCTTGACCAGAGCATTCAATGGCCCTTGGAAAATATGGACCGAAAATGGAAGAGATGATGTTTGTCAATGTACGATTCTAACAATTAGTCCAATCATCCATGATAATGGAGCACCCATCTACACTCTAAGATCCCTTCAATGTTTCCATTGTCTTCTAAAGATGATTTTTCTACTTGTCCACCAACATAGTTCGAAGCTTCTCATAACTAGATGGCTTATACCCCATAGGTCCATCATTAATTGCATGAAATATTTGCTCAGATTATGGTGAGCAGGCTATATTTAAAGAAATCCCACTTCAAGAAAAATTCTTGCTATTGCATGATCAGCACCCCCCTGGATTTAACATCAAACGTGTCATAAATGCCACTAAGTTTTAGTCTTTTGTGTATAGGTTTAGTGCTTTTTGATGATCTTGATGGCACATGCTCTCTTCATCATTCGATGGCATTTCATCCTCATTGGTCTCATCCACACTAACTTGAGGCCTTGAGATTTCCTTGCCTTCTTTACCCTCAACACCATGTTTCTATTTTTGTGCACTAGGGAGTCTAGAGGGATCCTTCGGATCTCCAGTACAAGCTTCAACAACCATCCTTGGAATATTCATGAAATGAGCTTTCACTCTAGTATAGTTTCCTTTCCATTCATCCTTGCAAAATTGACATTTTATTATGGTTGTCCCCACTAAAGCCTTTTCTATTTTTCTCTTCTCCGCATGTTTCCACAATGGATATTGTGGATTACCTAAAGATATTTTTCCTTTGGAGAAATATGGAAAAGAAAGAGAATAATAAGAAAGAGTTGAAACTTGAAATCTGGAAATGAAATGAAAATTTATAATTGCCAAATACCACTGCAGCCTATTGGACTATCTTGTTTCCCCTCACTGTTGGTCATTGTTTTCCTTTCTTCTCTTTGTTGGATAATGGACAACACCTACTCATAGTTGAACTAAGCTCCCTGTTCACTATTGATATTGGTTCTGATTGCTTGGATGTATGCACAATTGAAAGTTTGAAATGGTCACCAAATACAAGCCACGACCTCACCTATTCAATGCAAATGCATGGACAAAAATAACATTCAATGGGGTTGAGTTCCTTGTGTTTAGGTATTTGGGAGAGGGACCCCCCAACCCTCTCCTCACTTCAAAATTAAAAAAAATGCCAAATTTGAAGTCTGCAGACATCTTTTTGCTAGCCGAATATACTCATGAAGTACCCCAAATTGGGGTATTTGGTTGTTTTTGGAGTACATGTACTAGTCATCCAGTACTTTTGAGCCTTATCGGGTACTTTTCAGGTATGCCCAAATTTACCCATTCTCGTATCCGTACAATGACACGTGTGCCAGGTATTGGTATGGGTCCTTGACACCTAGTTATGGGTACCCTAGTAACTTAGTGTGCTAGGGTTCATGAGGAAACCCTAGTGGAGCATATGAGAAGGTGGATGATTTCTCTATTGTGAGATTCTTCTTTGTACATCTGATCTCTCTCTCTTGGGCATTAGGGTTTCTTGGTCTCTTGGAGCATCTTGGATTCTAGGATTAGGGTTTCAACCCTTGGAGATCAGAAATTAGGGTTTGGATGCCCCTGGATATATTTCAGGAAGAAGAGGAGGACGTATGCCCATGGAGATAGTGTTCAAAACAGGAGGAGGACGTATGCAAGGGTTTGTCAACTAACCCTAGCCAGGGCATCTTGGGTGGCTGCATTTTTTCCTAGCCTTGAGAGGAGGCTATGGTATGGGTGTACTTCTTCATTCATTGAGCATATATATATGTGTGTGTGTGTGTGTGTGTGTGTGTGTGTGTGTGAGAGAGAGAGAGAGAGAGAGAGAGAGAGAGAGAGAGAGATTTCCAGCTGGCCACATATTGTATATATTGCATATTTGATTTCATCATTTTATCTTCTTAGGATTATTATTTCTAGCTCTTAATTGTTTTGCTAATTTGACAAACTTAAGAGGAAATTGTTAAGGGACTTAACGCTAAGTTTGAATATAATAGTACAACTATTTATTGCTATTATGTCTATTGTATAACAAGAGTTTTCAGATCTGGTTTATGCATGTCAAGTTTCCCTGGAGAATTGGAAACTCATTGGAGTGATTGGTATCTTTTTTACTTGAATTATTGTGAATTTTGAGGCTACTAGAAGTGAATTGTTGCGATTGTTTTGCCACTATTTTACACAATAATTTACAACAATCCTAAAGTCTAAAAATTCTAGGTTTGAAAAACGAGGAAAACCTTCTCGAAAGAAGATGAATTTTCATATTCACATTAATTGCCCGATGCAAATGAAATTTCAACATGTTATCAACGTGGTTGTATTTGAAATCACTCTTGAGTAAGATGGAGTTGTATTTCAAATAGTGCTTAACTAAGACACCTACTTCTAATTACGGTCATTGGGTGAGAAACCCTAGGTTTCTTGGGATAAACACCTCCACCCTTGGAAGATTTTTTTTGTCTACTTCATATATTTCTAATTTTTTCAATTTAGAATTTTTTAGGATGTGTAATGTTACTCTTAGTGTAAGAGAGAGTGACAGGTTGCATGGAGGTTCAATTTTGTTCCATGGAAGCTTAAGCTTCAGATCCTTACGGAGGAGGCTCATCTTTGAGAGCGTGTTGAAAATAACATTTTAGAACCTATCGATTCAACATAGTTGGTGATTCATTAGAAGAAGGAAGCTATAGTGATGAGAATTATTCTTGATTTTGTGAAGGATCACTTCATCTCACACATTGTTGATAAGATGTTAGGTATGAGCTAAGTCATAAGATTCAACGAGTTTTATTGATGAGGTTTGAAATTCATCAAACTTAAAAAAATTGAAATTTGTTGGAGTTCGTCGAATTTCAAAGGAAAATTTTAAAGGAGAATCTTAAGTCAAATCTCAAGGTAAATTTGAAGGCTAATTCAAATTTCAAGACGAATTTGGATCTCAAGACACTTTTCACGGTGAATTTAAAAATATATCAACAATTTTTCATTACTATGTTCTTTTTAATGGAAAAACAAATAAAATACAGTTTTTTAATTATCTTATGTATATTAAAAATCTTGAAATATGTCTATAGATGAATCTAATGGCAAATCTTATCCGAATCTCATTAGTAAATTTAAATTCAAATCAAATTTGAACCTGAAATGTGTGACATAGGGTGAGAGCATGTTTAATGATTTGGTTAAGTTATTCCATAATTCTTGTGCCTCTCGATAGATGCTCTTACAAAACAATCTTTTAGCGATTCGCATGAGCAAGAGATATACTATGGTTAACTAGTTGACCAATATCAATGAATTGAAGGAATAGTTAGATGCCATGGAACTAAGATAGAGGATCAAGAGATAGTTGTTATTTCCCTCAAAGGGCTTGGTCCTTCCTAGAAACCTTTTGTGTATGGTATTTGTGCTTGGGAGAAACTTCCATATTTCCCAAAGCCTTGCGTCACTCTCGTGGAATAAGAGATTAGATCGTAGTCATGTTCAAAATAACATAGGGAAGTACATGCCATTGATTTTTTCGGAAAGATGAAGAATAGTGGTAGGAAAGGATTCAAGATGAAGGATGGGACATAGGACATATAGGGAAGAAGGACCTTAGTAAGGTAATGTGATTTCAATTTCACGAGATATGACATCATGTAGGATAGTGTCCATTGAAGAAGAAAGGAAAAGACGTGAAGTAGGTTGCAGTCAAGATTTTAACAAGAGTAGACGAGATGACCTCTTAGTTTGAGGCTTCTTTTTCCATGGATTCTTGTTTATCAACTAACATTGTGTCTAGTGTTGGTTGGTATGAGGATAATGGATCATTGAGACATATGACGTTTGATAGGCCACTATTCAATAAGATTCAATAGCAAGAGGGAGATATGACCATGGATCTTGGTGATGATGCCACGTACTCGGTTAAATGAGTTGGCTCCATTTCATTTCAGATGCCCTCAGATGATGTTCTTGATCTGGGTGATATTTTATTTGTTCTGGTTTTGAGGAAAATTCTCCTTTTATTTTCTTGCATGACAGATATACATTGGAGACTTGCTTTTCAGGGATAACAATGCGGCATCACTGATTGTAGTTTAGCAAGTCTAAGAACTTTGGCTAAGTCTAAGAACTTTGGCTAGAGGGGTGAGAGAGGGTGGCCTTTATAGGTTACTGGTTAATCTAGTAGCACTCACACATTCTAGCAGGAGGTTGGTAGGACCTTCTATTTCTCAAAATGCACATGTAGAGCTATGTTTTGATCCTTGCACTCTGATGCAATATCTTTCAATGCGTAAGCCCTAGGGTTCTCCTCTCATGATCAGAGAGAATTCAGAGATTGATGATCTAGTGGCTCAAGAGCATGTAGGGGTGAGTGTACCTTCTAGGATATATATAGCATTGGTTTCTTCCAACCACGATACTTGTTACAACTTGATCTAGCATTTGGGTGGAAAACTCCCAATCCACTAGTGTCATCAATGAGCAACTTTGGAAGAAAGCACCACTGTCACCTCAGTGCTAACTTCCCTCACTTTTAACCAGCTCTCAAGGTCAAAGGGGGATTCCCTAGGGTTTATTAGATGTGGATTTATTGAATAAAGCTAACAATATTGATTCTAACTTAAATAAATGTGTGTGATTAGACTAAAGTTAATTTCCCCAAAATAGTGCTTGAACATGTAAGAATAGAAATGCCAAATAATCAAACACTTAATTGGATAACTCAGATAACATTTGAATAAAAACCATGAACATTAAGATCATCAATTCTGGAAATTAATATATACTTCATATAAAGTAAACTCATAGTAAATCAATACTAATTGTTGTTAAACACTTGGTTCATTTGTTGCAATATAAATACATACAAAAATGGAATTAAAGGTGGAATAAGTTGCCCAATTAATGGATTAGATTACGTTACCGCTCAAACTAGCAGTCCTTTCAAACCATGATTATGTTGACCAAAGGGCTGGTTACAGTAAGCAAGGAGGACTTAGGTCTAATGTCACCACAACCTAACTCCTCAACTTCCTTGGGTAACTCCTAAAGCAACGAGAGAGTCCCTAATGGAGGAAGAACGCCTGCAAATATCCTTCTACAAGTCTTATGGCTAAGATTAGTGCCTTATATGGAGTCAACGGTAGAAAATAAAGAGACATACATAGGAGTTAATTCAATCTACTAGTCAATATCAATAAATAACACCACTTCAATACATTTCAAAAATACCAAGGCAGGATTTCACAATTCCCAAGGAACCACCTCTGAAAAGTGCGCTTTGAAGGGGAGATGCTCAAGTGGGCTTAGTGTGCACTTGATAGCCATTCAGAACTGCAAGAACCTTACAGAAACCCTATTTTAAGTAGTTTCAACTTTCACATTTTCCCAAGAAACCTTGTTGGGATACCCAAATAAATTGGTGAGAGTATGAAGCTCCCTGAGAAGAATCTCCCTAAAAAGAGAATGGAACCACCCTCGAATATTGTAGTAAATAGGACAACAAAAGATGAAGTGTTCCTCGATATTGAACTCTCAAAGGGGACATCCCTAGTAGATCTTATCTGAGCAGTTAGTTTGGTAATCCGTCTCCACCCTGAGATGATGAGAACCCACTTTAAATTGGGCTAAAGGAATATAAAGAGTGTGTGTGCAATGAAAGAATGTATAATGGGACCGAGAAATGAGGTCTCCCCTCGTATACATGAAGTGCCCAGTTTAAAATTACATATTTGGACATATCTCACCCCAATAGTTGTTCCAAGTGACATACACAAACTACCTATAGATGTCATCTTAGGTGATTATGTTTAACTCCTACTTAATTGGAAAAAGATAGACATGTGCTCCCAAGGAATACCTAAACGGAGAAAGTTAGTCCATCACAATACCAACATACTCTAAAATATTGAGATCCCCACATATTAGCACTGAGTGTTTCTTGGAAGGCTAGTTGAGGCAATGGAATCTAATGAGGAGTAGGCCAAGTATGGGTACCCGTCCTTCCCCTCGATGGGTCGATGAAGCTCTGAAAGTGGTGTAAGAGTGAGACAAGGTTGAACATAGTGTCAAGCCAAAATGTTCAGGAATCAAACTCCACAAGTACGATGGGTGGAAGTACTATTTGTTTGTATATGATGATTGAACAAAAAAGGAGGATCTACGCTCTCTTCTAAACCCCAATTAGAGTCTAGTAGACAAGGCTCCAAACCCTCTTGGATTAGAGTTTCCATGAGAGACATATTGGATGATACATCCTAAAAAGTGTGTTAGAAACATTATCCCTCTAGAAGGGCTAAGGATATATAGACCTTGTTGACTTGGGGATAATAGTCATGCTACAAATTGAAATGAGATCCTGTGAATTATACCCCCATATAGGTATATGTGACCCCTTATAAAAAAGAAATGAAGATCTGAGAGGAGATTATTCAATATATTAAATATCATGATCTTTGTTTTACCTAGGTTTACCGTAAAATGATGAAGATTGCATAAAAGGAGAAGGGATATAGCTATCTCTACAACCCCTCCGTAGATGAGTCCAAGTGGATCACATCATCAACAAAGAACAAGATAGATATCAAGACTTGTTGGAGAAATAAACCATCTTCGTAATGGATGTGCTCCTATAAAAAGGACTCCAACTCATTGATGTCGATCCCAAATAGAGTAGAGGATACATGACATCCCTACTTGACCCCATTAGTACTCTTGATAAAATATAATACCCCATGGGTTATGAAAATATGACCAAGAACTAAGCCATATAATCACATGATGGCGATCATAAAGGTCTCGAAAATGCCAATGTCTATAAGCCTTTAGAACAATACCTCTCTGAGGATGGAGTTGAGCACTTTTCAAAAGTCTACAAAGAAACAATAAAATTTTTAAGAGTGAGGGCATGCTTCCTTGATGATGGCTCATAGCGTGAGAATCTAGTCAATGGTTTGTTGTGTTGGTCCAAATCTATCCTTCCCTCTAGATCTAAGATGTATTCACTCAATATTTCTAGAAACTTGCATGTGGAGGACTGAAGCATAGAGTTTTGAGAGAAAGTGTGGCCAACCATGATCATTTTGTAGTTGTTTATATTTGCACTAGGGATCAATTTGTAGATCAGGTTACTAATATTATGTGAACAAGGTTTTGGAAACCCTATATGGACCACATGGTTAAACAAATCGGCCATGTGACAATCTAGTGTGTGTAGGCCATGTTTAAAGACTTCAACTTGCAACCCATTCCCATCTGTTGCCTTGTTGAAACTCATTACCTAGATTTACTCCTGGATTTCATGGGAAGTAAATAAGTATAAAGAAGGGGTGGGTGAGGGAAATTGGATAAGGGGCTTTCCAAAGGAATCATTGAGGGAGGTGTGGGAGAACATGGGTTTTGGATCAAGATTAAGTGGGATATGGGAATATATTTCTCCATCAAATAGAGAAAGGGATATAGGACTACTATTAGGGTATGTTGTTTTAAATATTAGAGATGAGGTTTGAGGGGATGTGACTTGTTCATGCTACCCAACTGACAAAAAACTTCTTTAGGACTATTTTAGGGATGAGGTGTACACAAAAAATCTGTATTTACGCTCAAATATGAGGAATGATTTTTTCATCCTTATTTATGTTTCCATGATGGATATTAGGTGTTGTTAGGGGGATGATACATGCATGGAATTAGTTCAGATGACCTCAATAGTGTTGTTTTATCCTTAGAATCATCCTAAATTAATAATTAGGCCTATTACTGCTAACTTAAGGGTTGAAGGAGTCCAAAAAATACCCATAAATAGTCTGGACCTGCCCAAAATTTTCCTTCTATCCAAATTCGTGCCCATAATTTATTTTAAAGGTGATTTTCATGAGTGCCTACTATTGCAAAGGGACACAATAATCATAGGTTTGCGCTAGAAAAGAGTTCTTAAATTGTTTGAAGACAAAACAGGCCCATAACTACCATCAAATAGGAAAATAATTTCTACTTGAAGTCTTAGACACACCCTTAATTCCTTAATTGCTATACTGAATGCACATATATGTCCTAAAAGTGCTCAAGGTGATGGAAATTGTCCCAACGATGCCCATAAATCCTCAACAAATCCCTAAAAATTGGCAACCCATGCAAATACGGGGTAACATGAACTAAGTGAAGGGATCTCTTATGATGTTGCATGAGTTAATGATTTAGCAAAATGGTGATGTTTAAAAATGTGTGTAATTCCTTGTCTTCACAATAACCTGAATAACAAAACACTCATATTGAAGGAAATGGTTTCTAGTTTTCTCAAGATGGATTTTGGAAATCTTTGCCTTTCCATAACCTACATAGCAATCATCCCACATTAAATGTCTCTCAGTGTTATCAAGATAGAATTTAAATTGGATTTTCTACACAATTAGATTGACATCCAAAGAATTACTATCGCTTAAAATTCAGGTATCACAACTTTTACCCGAAGAAATAATATGACATGGAACACAGGAAAATTGAATGGTAAAATTCAATACAACATGTTTAGGCCAATGTGAAACCACAAAAGCATTTCATTTTGCATAACTCAAGTTAAACAACCTGTAGATTAAGATTTTAATTTCTTGAGCTACATGAAAGTATTACTGAATAATGTAGACACCCCCTTTGCATGGCACCACATGGATACAATGGGAGCCTGCACAACTTCCCTCACCTCTCCATTGTATACTAAAAATATCCCTATAGATGGATCCTGCACAACTTCCATCCTCTATATGCCAAAAACAACCCTACAAATTAACAACATTAACAACAGATATGTGACAACAAGCACAAAAGACGAACACAAGGATTATAGTGGGAAAAAACCCTTAAAAAAGTACTGGAATGAACACTTAAATTAAAATGGAGAAAACACCCTAGTCGAAGCACCCAGATTAGAGTGAGTAAAACCCCAATGGGGTAAAAAAAATTATGATATGTAGAGCTACCAAAACCATCAAATTTTTATTATACAGATGTGTCAAAAACCATTAAAAAAAGACTTTCTATTATGTATATTTGTCAAAAACCATACAAAAATGGTATTTATCTATATCATGAGACTAAACAGATGAGTGTAGATCAAAGAAAATGTGAGAATATAGAATCATTGTAACTCCCTTACATCACACATCCACTTGTCCTCATAACAAGTAGGTGTTATGTGTGAAACACAATGCTCATAAAATTTTTTCCTTGTTACAAAGTTGGATAAGGTCTGTGGTGCATTGCATTTATAGAATTGGTAGTGTAGCTTTCCTAATGTCTCGTAATTCTTATATAGGACTTGCATTGAATTGATTAGATGTTAAGTTGATAAAGCATGGTCTCATTTTGAAATTGCATAGAGTTTATTAAGTTTCTAATCTGATGCGGTCGGTGAGAAAATAGTGTACTTTTTATTCCATTTTATTATATGTTTCTAATTGATTCAGGCAATACAATAGTTGACCTTTTGTTGTAATATATATTTTTGTGGATATATCTACTCATGTTATGATTTTTTTTATGCAGGAACTCGATGTTATGGAGGCCAAAGAACAAGCCATATAATTCCAAGGGAACTACTTTGGGGAATGGTAGCCAAGCAGTGAAATAGGCACAGATGCCCCTAATGCATGCAAAATATTTTTCAAAAGAGAAATGAATCCAGAGAGTAGAGAAAAAACGATAATCCATGCATTGTGAAAAGGAAAAGGAGATTTATATAGGAATTTCGTTGAATTCATGACTACTAAATCCTGCTCTTAGTGGAAACTGCATCATTTTTAATAAGTTTATTCTTTGATGTTCTCAATAAGAAAATAATGTATGTTTCAATTGCATTATATCGAATATTTAGAATTATTTCTGCAACACAGTAGTTTATGATTTTCTAATATATCTTTTCATGGATATATATGCTCGACTTATGATTTTTTATATGCAAGTGCTTAGTCTTATAGAGGATAAAAATAAGGCCAACCAAAGAAGACCAGATATAATGCCAAGGAAACTACGCATGGGAAATTTAGCCAAGTAGTGAATTTGATGTCTTAGAGAGACAATTGGATGCATTGATAAACTAATAGAAAATCCACGCAAAAATAATCAAAGAGCTTAAAATTTAACTTCATAGAAAAATCATAAGATCTTCTTCAAGTAGGTTTTTTGATAAATTTGTATGTTTTATTGTTAGTATTTAAGAGTTATTAGAGTTGTTCTTGTTTGTAGTTCTTGTAAATAGCTTTGGGAATTATAAATAAAGAATGTATTGGTACCATTTATGCCTTCATATGATATATCTACATGGAATATCTCTTGTTTCAAAAGACGAAATGATGAATTGTTTAAATTATGAATTAATTTTTAGTTGATTTATATGTAATTATTTTGTTGTTATTATACATTTTGTGGGGTTGTCATAAATTTAGATGTTTAATGGTCATTGAAAAATACTTGAAGGAATGGGTGCTTGAATTGATTTCAAGATGCCGAGAATATGGTTTTTTGAAATTAATTTACAACATTTTAAAATTATTTCTTGAAATTTCTTGTTAAATTAGTTTGTGGAATTGTAACTTAAAAGAATGGTTACACCTATGATCATAAGTAGAGTGTATAGGAGTCATTTTGTGATAAAATATTGAGACACTATTTTTATGGTTGTATGTAATTTTGATAATAAATGGTTATAAGTAATTGGTCCTAGAAGAGTCCCTTGGAAAAATTGTATTTTGACTTGCAATTTTTCAATTCATATTTATCAAATAACTTTTTGATTTGACATCATCAATTTTGGCTTGCAATTTTTCAATTCAAATATCTCAAACAACCTTTTCATTTGACATTTACAATGAAATATGTTGATATTTTATTATTGATTCTTAATTTTGAACAAAAGCATATAATTTATTTGCAAAATTTCAATTCAAATCTCTCAAACAACCTTTGATTTGACGTCATTAACGAAATATGTCAATGGATACTTCACTATTCATTATGAACAAAAACATTAAAAATTAAATGCAACTTTTGTATTAAACAATTGTTCAAAAACAAATATCTATGGAATTTTTATAAATATTATATATTATGTTTAAATCTTATATGGTTCCAAATAAGTCAATAACATTATTTACGTGTGCATTTCTTTAATAATTCTATTTTTTTTCATGGGCATGATTGATTGTTCAAACATGATATACATATTGCCCAAACTTTATGAACCTTGATAAGAATAAAACACTTTAGTCCTATTTCAAAGATGCAAGACCCATTTCATATTGTGGATTTATCCTTGGCATTGTCAGAATTATGCTTATAGTTGAGTAAAATGGGCCCATATGTATCAAGCAAGTGTTTCAAAAACAAATATTTTAAGTAATTTTTATAAATAGTATATAGTCTATATTTGAATCTTATATGGTTCCAAATAAAACAATAACACTATTTAGGCGATGCATATTTTTAATAATTTGAAGTTTTCATGGGCATGATTGATTATTCAAGAATGGTTTAAATATTGCACTAAAAATTTTGAACCTTGATAGGAGTAAAACACTTAAGTTCTCTTTCAAAGATATAAGGCCCATATATGTGATGTCCCTTTCCTAGTGATCATTCCTGGTGGTTATCTGATATCACTTAGGCCTAAAATTGTTATATTATTAAAGTGACATTTTAGATGGTATTGAGGTGTTCCATGGTAGGGAGTCTAGAGAAAGATTAACGGAGGGGAAGTGCCTCATTGGAGGATATGATGATTTAAAATTGATTTCTTGTGACCATTTAGGGGACCTAGAGTTTTCGTTAGGGATTGGAAAAACCCCTCCATTCTCATTTAGTTTCAGTAGTGAGAATATACCCTAGCTAAAACCTTGATATTTCGGGGATTCATTGAACCATTTAATTTCTATTTGAGCTATTGATCTACATATTGAGGAGTTGCAAGGTGCTTTAACTATTCCTTGAGAAGCTTGAATTCGATACGAAGGTCAAATTGATAGTTTAGGCCGAAATCACATTTTTAAGGGTAAAAAAACACTATGGATATTTGGCATTGGAGAGACCGAGACATTAATTGTAGCTGGGGTCATATTCTCCCAAGGTCGTCATATTTGTGAAGGTTGATTTCTATTGTGAAGACCAATTCTTTGGGGGGAGATGGAAACAACTGCTTAGAGGATCAATTGCTAAGTGTGGGTGATTGATTTCATGGGGCTTGAGTGCAATTGGAGGGATCAATATTCACAGGGGACAAGGTTATCTGCTAGAGGGAAGGCTGATCTCATTGGGATGATTTCATCTATTGTAGTCTCTTGAAGGAAACCGAGTTGACTATTGAACTTGCCATCTATTGCAGAGAATCGAGTAAATTAAGATTGAAGTAATGAAAGGAATCAGGGTCAAGCTTGAGGATCATGTTATATTTGTTGGAGGAATCTCAGGGGTCGATATCCAATTGGGGCCAACTTCCTTGTTGTATCAATTCATCTTGTGTGGGTTGAAACAATAGGTGAAGACACGATACTAGAAAGGTTGAACTCATTTGCAACAAAAGTTACAGTTGGAGAACATTGGTACCATTACCCAACTTCCTTATATGTGTTTTTAGTGCACCTTAGGTTCTATATAAACCAATAGATTATTGTGTTCTAGCCATCCATGTTCATAATAAAGCCAATGTTGTCTCTCTCTTATCTGTGTGATTGCAAAGTGTTTGACTAAATCTCTATGAGGGTGCATATTGCTTAAGAAGGTTATAAATCAATCTAATTCAAACCATTTAACAAAATCACAAAACCAATATTGCTACCAAACCAAAATAATCTCACAGTACATTTGAGTACAGGACATTATAGTGGTATCAAGATTGGTGATCTTGTCACATGTGATTGCATGAGACATTGATGGTACAGGGTAAGGGTGCAATACCCCTCATAAGATCATATTCTTCAGAAGAGGAAGTAGATATGGGAGATAGGAATGAGCCACTTGGAGGTGGTTGGAAGGAGGAGGCAGGGGGGAGCACTAGGAATATCTTGAATGATGTGGCAAGAAGAAAGTGGTACTTGGTACAGATGTTTACTTAGTTTTTTTCTACCCAATCCAACCAAATAATGGAAACATTATATGAGACTAGTGACATTATGGCCATGACAAAGGTCTTTTGTTTGGACCAGGTGATTGGTGCACATAATGCACAAGAGTGGCACAAGAGGAGATCTAGGGCATATAATATAGATTCATACGGATAACAACCGACAGAGTAGGGGATGGCACCGTCTCCTATAAACATCGCACATGTTTGGACCCTAAGTCCTCAATTAGGGAGAGGATAATGAGGGATCAACAAGATTCAAATTTGGAAGGACATTCTCAATACTTTCATGAGTATGAGATATTGAAGGTGGTGGAGGTATTCTCCAAGGAGGTGGTTAGACCACATATGTTACTTAAGCACATGGATAGTGATTGGGATAGCATATTTCTCTATGTGGTTTTGAAGAAGCTGAACATATTAGCATGCTCAAAGTTGATTCTTGGCACTTAGTTTCCACCAGACAATTGTATTTTGGGGGCTTGACTCAGACATTCATACAAGCGATGGATTTCTTCACATTGTAGAGGTGATTGACATAGTTATATCAGTGATTGGTCTACTATATTTTTGGAATGACATTAGGGGGAAGGTTGGGACTCCTTTATGGCTGGGAAATATTTCTTTATTGGAATGCAGGATTCGTCTAACAGTGGGGTTGATACAAATGAGATGGCCAACCGTATTTTTTTGTATTTTATTCTTTGGGTGCTTTGACTTATAACCATGGAGGAGTGGTATTTTCAGGAGTTTATGCAGCTTATGATTGCTTGGCTTAATAGTCAGATGGACTGTTGTGCTAACACTTGGCAGACCAACGCTATGGGTAGAGGATTTTTCACATATTACAAGTCAGTGTGGGACCCCAATGGTATGAGCAGATTTGAGATATCCCTTATAGTTATTTCAACTTAGTGTTTCAGGAGAGGAGGATGCAGGCGTGGCATGAAACTTTGATGGTTATTATTAGAGTGATGCAACTTCAACATGATGGTCCCTTTATAAACCATGATATTTCAATATTGGACAATTCTACGGCTGACACAAAGGAGAGAGACGGTTTTTGATTTCATAATATGAATTCCATACTCATAGTTGAGCTGTTCCTTGAGGGGTTGACCGAGTTGTTGCAACTTCAAGATGCATTACTTATTGACAATGTCCAAGAAGGTTCTTGTGCCAACACTTAACCAAATCATGCATCAAGTTGAAAATGTTTCACCTCTTTCTAGTTAGTTTGGGACTCTGGTATTACTTCAAGTTTTAGACTGGTTCATTCGATGGAGCATCATGTTATGGTGGCATTGCTTGTGGATAAAAAATATTGGGAAGGGAGGACCGTGATGTCCCTCTCACAGTGATCATTACAAGTGGTTATCTTATGTCAGTTAGGCTAAAATTGTTATATTATTAAAGTGACATTTTAGATGGTATTGAGGTGTTCCATGGTATTTACCATTGTATGTAGTCCAAAGAAATATTAGAGTAGGGGCATCGCCTCATTGGAGGATATGTTGATTTGATACTAATTTCTTATGACTGTTTGGGGGACCTAGATTTTTGTTGGGGTTTGGAAAAATCCCTCCATTCTCATTTAGTTTCGATAGTGAGAATCTACCTTAGATAAACCCTTGAACTTTTTGGGAACCATTGAGCCATTTACTTTCCATTTGAGCTATTGATATACATCTTGAGGAGTTATAAGGTGCTTGAGCCATTTACTTTCCATTTGAGCTATTGATATACATCTTGAGGAGTTATAAGGTGCTTGAGCCATTCCTTGAGAATGACAAATTTAGTAGGAAGGTTTAATTGATAGTTTAGGCTGAAATATTTTTTAAGGGATAAATCAACTTCTTGAGGGTTGAAGTACACTCTGTATGTTTGGCATTAGAGAGACTGAGACACTTGTAGCTGGGGCTAAATTATACCAAGGTTGTGATCTTTGTGAAGGTTGATTTCTATCGTGAAGACTGATTCTTTAGGGGGGAGGTTAAACCAATTTCTTAGAGGATCGATTGCTAAGTGTGGGTGATCGATTTCATGGGGCTTGAGTGAAATTGGAGGGATTCATCTTCATACGGGACAAGATTATCTGCTAGAGGGAAGGCCAATCTCATTGGCCCAATTTCATCTATTGTAAACATCATCTCTTGAAGGCAACCAAGTTCATTGCTGAACCTGTCATCTATTGTAGATAACATAATCAATTGAGATTGAAATGATGAAAGGAAGAAGGGTTAGACTTGAGGGTTTATTCATTTCCCTATCCTCCTCCTCTTCCCACTACCCCTCCTCCTCCTCCTCCCCTCCCTCCTTCCCCTCTCCCTCTGTCCCCTCCTCCTCCCTTCCCTTTCCCCACTCTCTCTCATCCTCTTCCTCTCCTTCATGTCCCTCTTCGCCTCCTCCCCCTCGCCCATCCTCCTCCCCTTTGTTTCCCCTCCGCTTCCCTTCCCTCTCCTCGTCCTCGTCCTCTTCCCCACCTCCCCCTACTCTTCCTCCTCTCCTTCCTCCTATTCCTACTCCTCCGCCTCCCTCTCTCCCTCCCTCCCTCCTCCTCCCCATGTAAAAGTATGGTAGGTACATGGCATAGTGCATACATGGCAAGTCTAAATTACGAAAAACATATATTTATATATTAAAAAATATATATTAATTTTACTTCTACGTAAAGAAATGTATAAAATCAAATACAAAGGGTGAGTACACGGTATAGTGCATATTTTTCTCATTTTAAAAATTAATACTATATATGCGGCATGTCCAAATTACGAAAGCATGTATAGAAAGAGAAAGACATAAATTCAAATACAATGACCTACATTTATATACTTGTAAAAAAATTCTTATGTATACATACATCTTAAAATTTTTATATATAATATATACAGAAAAAAACATAAAATCAAAGACGAAGACCTAATTAAAAATATATACATTAATTTTGTTTCTCTAAAGATTTATTAGAGGAAGGCATAAACTCAAAGGTTGAGGTAGGGAGCGATATCCGTCACTAAGTGGTGGTCACATGTCTGAATAATTTCAAAAGGTTTTTGACATATTGCTACTGGTCGCAGAGGTGGCATAATAGCTGAATATCATAGTAATATGACAATTTTTTTAGGATGGAGAGTGACATGAAGATATTTTTAGGATGGACGGTTTTTGAGGATGGAGGATAGCGGATGAACCAGGTAATGGATGATATACGTTGTGGTTATGAACCAGGATTATTAGAGTTTGGGAAACAGAAAAAAGTCAAGGCAAGGCTGATAAGGTAGACTAGGGTAAAGCTGTAATTGAAATTAGAAAACGCTAAATTGCAGGGCAGAGCATATCAAGTTTCCAAATATATTTGTAAAGGCGGCAGCCATACATACTATTATTTAGAGAAAGCACTGATCTCCATTGTATAGAAGGCAGCTCAACCGCATCCAGCAGAGCTCCTTTTAGAGCAGAGAAGAGTATATTTTTGAAATCAATTCGCCTCCAGTGCAGTGCACTCCACCCTCCTCCGCTATCATAGAGAGACTCAACAAAGACTCATACACAGACAGATTCATGTCTCAGACACAGACCGGAGAAACACACACATACAGAAAGTGCTTCCAGTGCAACCCACAACAACAGTAAAGGGTAGGAGAAAAATGTTCTAAAAGTATGTAAGATTGAGATATATATATGTAATTCCCTCGAGTAGAGGCATTTCTCCTACTTCCGCTTTCAAGGCGGCCGGCTGGGTTGCAAATGAGACAACTTGCGTCTCGCTCTCTAAAGTAACTGCTTTTCCTTTCAACGGATAGAAAAACGCACTTTCCTCTATGAACCGACCGCTTTCCTTTTCCGCGGAGAGAACAAACGCTCTTTCCTCTTTTTTGCAGATGAGGCAAATTGCTTTTCCATTTCTGAAATCACTGCTTTTCTCTCTCTGAGCTATAACAGATTTCGCTTTTCCGTACCTGAACTGACTGCTTTTCCCTTTGCTTTCCCGTCCCTGAACTCCTGCTTTTTCCTCCCTGGGTTGACAGACAGACGAGTGAAATTATGACCTTTGAACTTCTCGAGAATGGAGAAAGAGAAGATAAAACTTGAAATTGCCTGTGACCAGGAATTAGACAACAAGAAGGATTGAAGCCGCCGCAGCGAATTTATAGACGTGGGCATGCTGCACCTGAACTTCTTTGTGGCATGGAATAACCAGGTATGTGCTCTTCTGCCATGATGAAATGTATTGTACTGCACGGCTTCTTTTCAAGGCTCTTAATGAAAATTGTTTTAGAATATTGAGGTTTTCATTTAAGGCTGTAGTGAATTAGTAAGATGCTATCAGCCCCAATATGAAGAATATGGTAGCAGAAAACAATAAAGTTGTCATCTTTGTATCCTAATGAAGTAGAGTTATAATCAGATGCCGTATGTCCAATGCTTTTTTGTTTCGATTGTCTCTTGTGAGGACAATAGCTATCTGGTTGGTAGTCCAGAATGTGTGTGAAATTTAATTCTTCTATCAACATTCAAAGGCTTCACCCAATCATCAAATTGGGTTTCATGTAGCGTAGATGGTCTTGATCTTTGCACACTCTGCATAAATAGATGCCCTTCACCTTCATAACTCTTACCAGGCTGGATAGCCCTTATTTTAGATGCAAAACTATCAGGAACTCTTCAGGAACTCTTTGGTTTTCATCTGTAAAATCCATTATGATATTATTTTCTGTATACAACCTTTTTATACACATCTTTCTCGTTATCAAGGTACTTTTGATTACCATATTGCTGAAAATGCTGGATTTGGGAATCTTCATTCCCGAAGTTTCTATACCCCATAAGTGCACTTGGTCACTTGGACTGCCAGAGAAATTCCACTCCTGTTCATTTCATCATCATCAGAGTCCTCAAACAGTGGTTGACTACCTTTGTGGGAGGAAGAATGCTCACTTTTTGATATCAACATCTTGACTTGGGCTTCAACCTAATCGTCAAAAAGAACATTGGCTTCATATTCTTCTAGACTATGACTGTATTCATCATGATATTGTTGGTTGGATTTATTCACACCAGACCAACCATCTTTTGACCAAGAAGGTTGATCTCCCAAACATTCTTCTCCACTTTCTGAACCAGACCTTCCTTTTTGACTACAACAAACATTTTTAGAGCCCAAACTGGTGCTGCAAACAACATTTCTTCTGTTTCATATCCTTGAGGTTTTAAATTTTAAGTTGCTAATCATTCATTCTAGACCTGACGTCTTTATTACCACTTTCCAATCTGTTAACAGGTGGTCCATATTTCCTTTCATTTTGATTCCTTAAAAGTGCTTCATGAAGCTCATCTTCACCTTCAGAAATTAGTTCTTTGGAGTTATCTGTTTTTTATTATTTAGGTTTGTATTCCCGGATTCACTTTTTGCAATATCAACAGCAGCTCATACAGTTGCTGCCGCATAATGCTGCACACAGGGTTCCCCTGCAAGTATTTTCTCTAATTTCTCAACACACAGGCTGGACTCAACATAAGCTGACTCAAAAACTACTTGAGATGCATTGGCGAAATTGCTTTTTTCACATTTTCCTATTTTATACCCTTGAATTATGCAGCGGTAGTTTTGTGGCCATATCATGGCAGTTCATCTTACCTTCCATCTGTTGTCTGGCATTTAAATCGTCTTCACATATTCGAGGATCAGATTATCTCTCACTGTATGGGGACTCAAACCTTTCATGAACTTTAATGTACAACACAACTTCTTTTTCAAGTCTCTTACTAGGAATTGTTTTAAAATATCAAACTTTTCATTTAAGGTTGTAGTGAATTAGGAGGCAACTGTTAAACCCATGAGAAGAATAAGGCAACAGGCAACTTAAGAGTTATCAACTTTCTATCCAATCCTAATGAGGCGGAGTTATTATTGGATGTTGTATCTCCAATTCTTTTTTTGTTTTGAGTATCTCTTGTGAGGATAATTGCTACCAGGTTGGAAATCGAGAATGTCTGTGAAACTTAATTCTTCGATCATCATTGAAAGGCTTCACCTAATCATCAAATTGGGTTTCATGAAGCATAGATGGTCTTGATCTTTTTACACTCTGTATAAATAGATGTCCTTCACCTTCATAACTCTTACTAGGCTTGATAGCCCTTATTTATACCCAAAACTATCAGGGAGTATGTCACTTTCATCTGTAAAGTCTTCGTTATGTAATTCTTTTTTGTTGACAACCTTTTCATATGCATCATTCTCATTATCAAACTGGATCAACGAATCATCATTTCCAACGTTTCTATACCCCCTAATTGTACTTTGGTAACTTGGATTGCCAGAGAAATTTCTCTTGTGATCATCTTCATCATCATCAAAGTCATCAAACATTGGCTTACTAGCTTTGTGGGAGGAAGAATGCTCACTTGAGTTTGATTATTGATACACTGTTGGATATTGACCTCTTGAATTACAGTTCAGCCTTGTCCTCAAAAGGAGCATTGGTTTCAAACTTTTCTTGACTATGACTATACTCATCAAGATATTGTTTGTTGGGTTTATTCACACGAGACTGACCACATCCTCCTACCAAGAAATTTGATCCCTCGAGCATTCTTCTCCACTTTCAAAATCGGAACTTTCTTTATGACTAGGATGGACTTTTTCAAAGACCAAACTAGTGTTGGAAATGACATTTCCTCCATTTCTGTACTTGAACTTTTAATGTCAAGTGGCTGATCGTTCATTCTAGACCTGGTGTCATTACTATCTTCTTCCAATCTATTAACAGGTGTCCAATATTTCCCTTCATTTTGATCCCGTAAACTTGTATTCAGCTTTAGGCATTGGTTCTTTTGAGTTATCTTTAGTTCTAATTTAGTTTGTATTCCCAGATTCACTTTTTGCAAGATCAACAACATCTCATACAGCTACTGCTGCAGTTGACTCAAGGGTTCTTGAGCTGCATTAGTCATATCTGTGTGTTTCACATTTTCTTTATTTAAACCCATGATTACCCCAGTAGTAGTTTTTGTGGCCATATCATGGCAATTCATCTTACTTTCCATCTTGTTGTCTAGCATATAAATCATCTTCCCATATGTCAGGGTCATAATATCTTGCTGGACATGGACTCAAACCTTTCATGTGTAGAGTCTTGTGAAGAGGCGGTGAATCATATTTTACAACATCAGATTAAACTTCATGACCTAGCGTGGCACAAGGTTGAAATTTCTATTCAGTCATGTTCCTAACATAAAGTCAAGGATGGAGGAGAATGTTCATAGGTACCTGAAGCCTGCTGTGTGACAGTAGCATGTTCTTGTGACTGATGGTACCAAAAATCTTGTCTCTCATTTCCTGGTATGGAACCCTGAGTAGTACCATCTTCTGGGTTGAAAGTTTTCTAGCTTGCTCCAAAATGCCTTTTTGGTCCATTTTGTATATTGACTCTTGAGAATGTTATAACAACACAATCATGCTGAAGACATTGATAGAACCTAGAAAAAATGATTTAAGTACATTCCCGAGCCAAGATACCACTCTTGGAAAATATAGATGAACGAAATAATAAATATATGCACTAATAAGCATGTATTCATTTAGATTTAGCAGCTCAGTCTTGGTTTCCTAAATATTCCATTCAATATCATTTTCATAGGCAATTTCTTTCATCAATCAAATTTTTATAGGCTTGGCTACCTGTCTCTTGACTACACAGTCAAGACTCAAGACACAATTCAACTGCAGATGCAGTAACTGTTTTCTTTGTATCAAACTCTTATAGCTTTAGGAAGTCTTGGTACAATAAAAACCAAACTAGCTATTGCTTTTTTAAAATCATTGGGGCATGCCCTAAAGTAGTTGATAAACAATTAACATACTGTCATAATTTTTTTTTTGGACAGAAACGGTTAAGAGAATTTTATATAAAAAGGATAAAGCAAGGTTACAACACACACAAGAAGTGTGCTCCCACAGGAGGGCAGCATCCAAAACAACTTGCTCGTCTTTCTTGTACTTGTAGCTATCCCGAAAGAACCCTATTCTATGGAAGCTATACCTTCTTACAAATTGACCAAGAAGCCGAAGACAAAAACAAGACATGTTAAAAGCTAATAAGAAAGACAGCCACGATTAAGTCATCTTGTTGAAGCTTGATAGCCAAGATGCCAAGATGCCAAGGATGCCCGTTATTATTATCACAATCTTTTGACACAACCTGCTGGGTATTAAAAAAATGATTTTTAATATGTTTTCAGCACATGGGCAGCTCCCATCACCACATGCGATCCATTTCACCTTCTCCTGCCCCTTCAACCTCTAGTTTGACCACCGTTTGCAAATCCTACCATCGATTACTTGCCCTGCTGTCGATCCCAAGGAAGACACATTGAGGTTTGCATGTCCAACCATCAATTTATCTTGACGCATGATTTCAGTTTTCCCTCCAGCCAAATAGCGAGCCAACCATCTAGGATTTCGATTATCCGTCTTGTTAGCAGATGAAGAGCCGCATTATTTTTTGCATTGAAGAGCCGAATTCTTTTTTGTATTGTAGAGGATGGAGGTAATCGTTTTTGCATTGAAGAGTCGAGTTCTTCTTCTGCGCATGTGTAGCGGTGGAGACCAGCTTACAATAACAACAGTGTTGCTTTCCTGCAGCTCTGAAACGGTGATGGCCAGATTACAGGGACAGATTGCCTGCGCTGTCATTAGAGTTTCTGTGTGAGCATACCTTCCATTTACTATGTAATCCATACCTACATATTATGATAGAGATAGATTCTATTTAATGATAAACTACAGCTTAGGGGATCCAACTTATTCCTTTTCTTTCTTCATTACAGATAAGCTCTCCATGATCTAGTAACTCCTCGTTAGCCATTAAATCAGCCTGCTTATTGTTTGTTCTCAGGATATGAAAGAACTTAATAGATTTGAACTCCCTTCCTAGGCAGATCAGGATGTGATGCATTTTGATTGTCAGACTCTTGATCTTCTTATAAAACAATCTTGCTTCCCTTATGACCATGAGCGAGTCACCATAGACTACTAACTCTTCCATTCCACAACTGTTTGCGATCTCTAGCCCCTTGATTAGAGCAGGCCACTCAGCCCCATTATTGGATTTCCTTCCCAAGCCCCAGGCATACTCCTTCTGCTTGTTCCCTCTAGGATCGAAAATGACTCCCCTTGCCCCAACAAAGAGCAGGGAGTTACAACCCAGATTTATTCTCCAATTAGAAAAGCCTTCTTCATTCCCTTCATAACTAAGGCTTCCACCCACAGGGATTTTGCAGCAAGCATTACTTTCCTTGGGCTGGAGGCTGCCCCTTCAAACAGTTCTTTGTTTTTGGTTACCCAAATCTTCAAACAGTTCTTTGTTTCTGGTTACCCAGGCTCTTGTGAGATCCGACTTTTGAAGAAGGGAACCATGGTAATAGTCTTTCCAGCAGGCAAAGAGATCGTTCAAATTTGTTGGAAGAATCAAGTTTATATGTAACTCATATACAGCCTGAGACCAAACTTCTGTGGAAAACTTACATTCCAGAAAAAGATGATCAATGGTCTCTTCTTCCTCTTTACAGAGTACACAACGCGAAGGCCCTTAAATGCCTCTTTTTTTCAAATTCTCAGCAGTCAGAATTTTGCGGTGTGCTAATATCCAGAAGAAGACAATAATTTTTGGAAGATCATCATTGTACCAGACTTTGTTCCACTTGCTATTCGCACTGCTGATGTCTTCATTATTGGAGATTATTCAGTAGCCTTCCTTTACCGTGTAAATCCTCGATTTACCCCATCCTCTGCTATCCAAAAGCTGGCTGTGAACAGGCACAGAACCTTGGAGAATAGAGAAAAGAGCAGTAAAATCCAGTGTAAGATGCTCAGACACGTCCAAGGATTTCCATCCACCCCATCTTTCGTTCTTTTTCCAGGAAGATAGATCATAGAGGGTAAAAATGTTTAGATGATCTAACCATTGTTTGAGATCTGAGAAGGCCACCAGGTGGTCTACTGGAGAGACTGACCCCAAACGATCCTGCCAGATTCTGATTTGTTTACCATTAGTTGGGCTCCAGTGCAGATGATTTTTGATGATATGGGACGCCTTCTTGCAAAGTATCCAGATTGGAGACCCCTTCTCTATCAGTGGGTACTCATCCACACATCTTTTCCTTGCTCCCTTCATATACTTTTTCCAGAGAATCTCCTTCCACCAACCCTTTTCACAAGAGACAATCCTCCACAGAATTTTTGCTCCTAGAGCGAGATTCATCCTTGCTGGGTCCCTTATTCCAATCCCACCACAGTTTTTCGGGCTACATACCACGTCCTAGTTTACAAGGTGATTTTTTTTGTGCCATTTGACTTGCCCCTTTCCAAAGAAATTTTCTGATTTCCTTAGTGATTTCCTGCATAACTTTTATTGGAGCTAAAGAGATCGAGTAGGTATAAATTGGATAGGTAGCAAAGATAGAGTTTATAAGGACAAGCTTACCAGCAGGGTTGAGCCACCTTACTCCCCACGAGGAGATTTTTTTTCTTGATCTTCTCGACATTACTCTGCAAGTCAGCAAATTTTTTTTTACCTTTGAAGATAGGGGCCCCAAGATAGCTGAATGAGTTCCAATTTAGCTTTCCTTCGAAGCCAAGAATTCTGGAAATCCTTGCCATTGTCCTAGGTGGACAGTTCCAAGCATAAACCTTGGATTTTATCAGATTGACCTTGCTATTTGAGGCTATTAAGAAAGAGGACAAAGCTTCATTAAATCTCTCTGCAATCACCATGGAAACCCCACCAAGCAGAATTGTATCATCTGCGAACTGGGCATGCGTTGCAGCTTTGGTCCCCTGGACAATCTTTAAGCCTGTTAGCTTCTCGTCTTTCTGTAGTGCTTGGAACTTTTTTCTCAGTGACTCTGCTACTAATAGAAAGAAAAATGGTGACAAAGGGAAGCCTTGCCTAAGGCCCCGTGAGGCTTGGAAGAATTTAGCTAGTCTTCCATTAATCAACAAAGCAATCCACACACTGTTAATACAAGCTTTGATCCATCTAATAAACCGCTTTGATCCATCTAATAACTTCAAAAAGAAAAAAAAGGTTAACCTTATTAAATGCGTTAGCCATATTGAAATATCCCAAATACTGATATTTTCTATTTCTAAACAATTATGCGGATATAACTGGGCTTACAAACCGCCAGCCAAAAATCCCTATTTTATAGGAAAAATTAGGGTTAGGGTTTGTGAGATAGAATACACACTTACCACTGATAACCGGCTGAACTGCTACAGATGAAGTCTGCAAGTACTGAGAACTGGATCTGAGAAGAACTGATCTCTCCTGTCTTCGGTGAATGCTCCAGCAGCAAGACGCCCCCAAACAGAGAAAAAGGTGACGCCCTCAAGGAAGGAGGTGCCCGATGAACCCGTCGATTTGCAGGGCTGATAGCCTCGCTGTGCCGGAGAGATTGCCTGGCATATACTGCAGTTCTGAGCCCTCTAAGTGTGAAAGCGTCCTAGTTCTCTGAGGCCACTGCTCACGCCCCTGATGGTCTGGAAAGGCTGATGACTCCTTCGGATGAGCTCAGATGGAGCTGATAGTCACTGGGTACCGGAGTATGAAGCTGCTGGTGAGAATGACGCCTGAGTTTCGAAAGGAAACTGAGATCCGGATACGACTAGGACAGATGTTTCACTGTCGAAATCCTATTAGCTGAAGACTCCGTCTCCAACCCCAACTGCTGTGCTGCACGCTGTGCTGCTATCAAGTGCTCCCAAAATAATCAATAATCATAAGTGTCTTCTCCTCTTGCCTTTCCCTCTATTTATAAAGTTCAACTGTGCAAAACCTAATCTTTGACCTAATTAGGTCACTTTATTTTCTAATTTGCCGTTGACTTGCATGCTAAGAGCATGGTCATGTATGGAGCATGGAAAAGAGCATGGAGCATGGAAAAGAGCATGGTCATGCATGAAGATGGCCCTTGGCCCAAGTGGCCCTTCTTGACCCAATGAGGATGCCCTAGATCTTCTATGGATGGCATTAGTCCTGATCTGATTCCCTAGCTATCAGTAACCGCTCAAACCCACAGGAATCACATAGGTTAGCGGTATAGGCCTCAAGGCCTAAAAGGAAGGGGACATTACAGTCCTCCCCGCTCGAGATTGCTTGTCCTGAAGCAACTTCAAACTGGGGTGCTGCAATACCTGTTCACCCTCCCAAGTGGCATCCTCTGGCGGTAGTTCCTTCCATTGAACCAAATATTCTTTGATCACCCTGTTCCTGAGCTTCCTCTCTCTGGTCTGTATGATCCGTTCAGGAATCAGTATCAGCAGTCCTTCATCATCTAAAGGGGGCAATTCGGTAGATGGAGCAATGTGTTGCCCAAGGGTCTTCTTCAGGCTGGATACATGGAACACATTGTGGATTTTGCTTTCTCTAGGCAGCTCTAGCTCATATGCCACCTCTCCCACCTTCCGAATTATTTTGTATGGTCCATAGAAGCGGTGTTTTAATTTCTCTGCTCCTTTCTTTTTAAGTGACGACTGTCTGTAAGGCTGGAGCCTCAAGTAGACCAAATCCCCTACCTCAAAGCTCCGCTCAATCTTGTGTTTGTCGGCATACATCTTCTGTTGATTCTGGGCTGTCCGTAAATTCTCTTTCAAAACTTTCAGGATGTCCTGACTGTCTTGTATCCAATCCTTAGCCTTAAGAGCCCTGCTGTCTCCAAATGCCAGATCTACATAATCCAAGGCCTCATAACCGTATAATGCCTTAAAAGGAGTCATCCTAATAGACATGTGATAAGTAGTGTTGTAGCAGTACTCTCCTAAGTGTAGCCATTTGATCCATGTTCGCTGTTGCCCTGCTACATAGTTCCTGAGATAACCTTCGATCCACTTGTTGACGATTTCTGTTTGCCCGTCACTCTGGGGGTGATAGCTCGTACTAGTAGCCAGTTCGGTCCCCACCAATCTGAACAGTTCCTGCCAAAAGGCACCTGTGAACCTGCTATCCCGATCGCTGACAATGGTCTTAGGCAACCCATGTAACCTGAAAACTTCCTTGAAAAATAACTCCGCCACCTGAGCTGCCGAGTAGTCTGATGGTATCGAGAAGAAGTGTGCAAACTTGGTCAGTCTGTCAACCACCACATATAAACAATCTCGCCCTTGGACCTTGGGCAAGCCTGTAATGAAGTCCATGGAGATGCTCTCCCACTTCTGTTCTGGAATCGGTAGTGGCTGGAGTAGCCCTGCTGGATGTGTGTTCTCAACTTTGTTGTGCTGACAGATGCTACACTCCCGGACATGTTGCATAATCTCCCCCTTGAGGCCCTTCCATGAGAACCTCTCTCTGATCTGCCTGTAGGTCTTTAAGAACCCTTGATGCCCTGATAACGGGGAATCTTGGGCTGCCTGGATGATCTTCTTCCTCAATGTGGATTCTGGAACGAGATATATTCTGTCTTTGTAGTAGATGATGTCGTCCACAATCCTGTACCTGTCATCTTGAATGAATACTCCACTAAGAGAACTGCCCTCCAATCTGTGGATATACTACTGAGAGATAATGGGGATGGTCGCCTGGATAATGCATCAGCCACTACGTTATTCTTACCTTTCACATACTCGATCTCGAAATCATAGGCTTGTACCTTGCTGACCCATTTCTGTTGTCGCTCATTCAGTTCCTTCTGTTCCAAGAAATACTTGAGGCTGTTGTGATCTGTTTTGATTTTGAACTTACTGCCCACCAGGTACTGTCTGAATTTTGTGAGAGCATGCAAGATAGCTAGCATCTCTTTGTCATATATGGAATAATGGCGCTCGTAGTTCTTCAGTTTGCGGCTCTCGAATGCAATAGGGTGGTGATTCTGCATCAATACTGCCCCTAACCCTTCTCCTGAGGCATCACATTCTACTGTAAAGGGTTGTGAGAAGTCTGGCAATGCTAAAACTGGGCAAGAGCTCATGATAACCTTCATCTCCTCGAAAGTTTTCTGCGTTGAGTCTGTCCAAGTGAATGCCCCCTTCTTGGTGAGATCTGTGAGGGGTGCTGCAAACTGAGAGAATCCTTTAACGTACCGTCGGTAATAAGTGCACAGACCTAGGAACCCTCTCAATTCTGTCACTGTTTTTGGCACGGGCCAATCTCTGATAGCTCGGATTTTCTCCATGTCCACCTGTACTCCTTCTGCATTGATCACATGTCCTAAGTACAGCATTTCCTTCATTCCAAACTCACACTTGGACATTTTCGCGTAAAGCGACCGTTCCTCTAAAATACTCAACGTCTCGTCCAGGTGTTTCAAGTGCTCTTCCCATGTTTTGCTGTAAACCAAGATGTCATCAAAGAAGACAAGTAGAAACTTACGTAGCTGTGCCCTGAAGGTGTGGTTCATGCATGACTGGAAAGTAGCTGGAGCATTGGTAAGCCCGAAAGGCACGACCAAAAACTCATAGTGCCCAAAGTGACAGTGGAAAGCTGTTTTGGGAATGTCCTGGTCCCTTACTCTGTTCTGATGGTACCCCGAGCGAAGATCGATCTTGGAGAAGTATTGAGCTCCTCTAAGTTCATCCATGAGTTCGTCAATCCGGGGAATGGGATACCTGTTCTTGATGGTCTTTTTGTTAAGTGCTCGATAATCGATGCACATACGCAAAGTGCCATCCTTCTTCTTAACCAGAACTACTGAAGATGCAAAGGGGCTAGAACTGGGTCGTATGTAACCAAGCTTCAGTAATTCTTTAATGGTTTTCTCAATCTCATCATTGTACCTCTTAGGATGCCTGTAAGGAGTGGTGATGACGGCTTGTGTTCCCTCCTTTAGCTCGATGATGTGTTCAAAGCCCCGGTCTGGTGGTCTGCCTGATGGAAGGTCCCTAAAAACCTTTTCGTGTTTCTGTAGCAAGGCCTGAATTTCACTGGGGTGTTGTGATCTGGTCTCTGGGGGTTTCCTGAAGGTGACAAAACATTCTGCAGCCCATTCTATATCATCCTGTTGAAGCACTGCCTCCATTCTCTGTGACGAGACCGGTTTTGGGGGATAGGTGTTCATGCCCCTCAAAACTACCCGTTTGCCATCTGGCCCCTGAAACTCCATTTCCATTGCCCTGTAATCTGTAGTGTATTTTCCAATAGAGTAAAGCCACTGAACGCCCAACACCACATGAGTATCCGCTACATCCACTACATAGAAAGAGTCTGTCATCTGATAGTTGCCCAAGGCAACATTCAGTTTCGGGATCCAGTAGTTGCACTCCATGCTGGAGTTCCCAGCTACTGCTACAGTGAATCCCTCGAACTTCTCGGTTTGAATACCTCGTTTGGCTACCCAAGCGGAGTCGATGAAATTGTGGGTGGCTCCCCCATCAATCAGAACTCCTACTCTGTGACCTTGCACTACTCCCCTGACCCTGAGAGTATGGAACCTCGGTACTCCCGACAATGTAGCAATGACCCCTTCTGGTGCATCACCCTGATGTGATTCCTCTTCTGTGGCCTCCTGCTCATCGTCATCCTCGTCACTGTCTGAATACACCTCGATGTAGTGTGCCTTTGCCTTCCCTGAGCACCTGTGTCCTGGTACCCATGGTTCCTGGCAAGTGAAGCATAGCTTCTTCCTTCTCAAATCTTTCCTGGTGTCCTCATCTAACCAGGTTTTCTTGGGCACATCTTGCTGGAAAGGTTTCCTGTCCTTGTCCCTAACAGGAAAATTGGTTTTCATAGGGAACTTGTTTTTGGGGACTGAATCCTGAAGATCCCTTGCCCTGCTAATAACATCCTGCAAAGTGAGGGGTTTGTAGGCTTTCACCCATCCCCGTAGTGGCTCTATGAGGGCCTCAGTGAATAACATAGTCAGTCTGCTCTCTGACACATCTGTTACCATAACGGCTAGCCTCTGAAACTCTGAAATAAACGATTCTGTGCTACCTGTTTGCTTGAGTTGAGCCAACTCCCTGAAATGGATCTCTGGATCTTTCCTGTCAAACCTCTCCATGAGTTTCTGAGTGAACTCACCGTAAGAATGTATGGTATTGTGACCCAATGTCACCAGTCCGTGGTACCACCATTCGTGAGCTTCTCCGTCCAGGTGGAGTGTAGCCAACTTAATGGCGTCGGTCTCTGTCATGGGGTTGAGTTGGAAATAGGTATCCAACTTTTGGACCCATGTTCTCGCTGATCCTCCACGAGTCCCACCAAAGTTCGGGATGGTCAACCTGCCCAAGGTCTTCTGTAGCTCATAGTTGTGATTGAAACCCTTGTTGAAATTCCTGGGCCTGTTTCTACTCTTCATGTTGCAGAAATCTGAAAAAGACATGGCAGCATGAAAATCATCCCCCAAGTCTGTGTTCTCCTGCAAATAAGCCCCATAAGGCTCGCTGGGCTCTACCTGCCTGACCGGGCCCCCTACTGTATCTGCTAAGAAGTGAGGCATGGTAGGCCTGACAGTAGGTCTGCTGTATATGTGGGGAGTGTTCTGGATGTTGGTGTACGCCATCTTCCCACTGCCGCTGGAAGATCCCCTCTCTACTGGTGAGGGAGGTGCACTGCTGATACCTGGTTCCGATTTCGCTGACAGTCTACTGATGGCATTGAGGACTTCTTTTTGTCCTTTCGCTAAGTCTTGCAAAGCAGAGACCAAGTTGCGAAAGTCCATCCGATCCTCATCATCTCCCATTCCTTTTCCCCTATCCGCATGAATACCTGTCTGTTCCATGTCTGAATTGGTATCCTCTAGCTGGATATCTTCAAATTCTCCTGTGTATCTACTCTTCCTCCTCCTATAAGTTACAAAAGGATCTCCTTCTGTATTCATCTACTGTTCATCACTTAAGCCCACAGCTGGCCAAGAAAATTGCTTTGATACCACTGAAATATCCCAAATACTGATATTTTCTAGTTCTAAACAATTATGCGGATATAATTGGGCTTACAAACCGCCAGCCAAAAATCCCTATTTTATAGGAAAAATTAGGGTTAGGGTTTGTGAGATAGAATACACACTTACCACTGATAACCGGCTGAACTGCTACAGATGAAGTCTGCAAGTACTGAGAACTGGATCTGAGAAGAACTGATCTCTCTTGCCTCCGGTGAATGCTCCAGCAGCAAGACGCCCCCAAACAGAGAAAAAGGTGACGCCCTCAAGGAAGGAGGTGCCCGATGAACCCGCCGATTTGCAGGGCTGATAGCCTCGCTGTGTCGGAGAGATTGCCTGGAATATACTGCAGTTCTGAGCCCTCTAAGTGTGAAAGCGTCCTAGTTCTCTGAGGCCACTGCTCACGCCCCTGATGGTCTGGAAAGGCTGATGACTCCTTCGGATGAGCTCAGATGGAGCTGATAGTCACTGGGTACCGGAGTATGAAGCTGCTGGTGAGAATGACGCCTGAGTTTCGAAAGGAAACTGAGATCCGGATACGACTAGGACAGATGTTTCACTGTCGAAATCCTATTAGCTGAAGACTCCGTCTCCAACCCCAACTGCTGTGCTGCACGCTGTGCTGCTATCAAGTGCTCCCAAAATAATCAATAATCATAAGTGTCTTCTCCTCTTGCCTTTCCCTCTATTTATAAAGTTCAACTGTGCAAAACCTAATCTTTGACCTAATTAGGTCACTTTATTTTCTAATTTGCCGTTGACTTGCATGCTAAGAGCATGGTCATGTATGGAGCATGGAAAAGAGCATGGTCATGCATGAAGATGGCCTTTGGCCCAAGTGGCCCTTCTTGACCCAATGAGGATGCCCTAGATCTCCTATGGATGGCATCAGTCCTGATCTGATTCCCTAGCTATCAGTAACCCCTCAAACCCACAGGAATCACATAGGTTAGCGGTATAGGCCTCAAGGCCTAAAAGGAAGGGGACATTACTGTCCTCCCCGCTCGAGATTGCTTGTCCTGAAGCAACTTCAAACTGGGGTGCTGCAATACTTGTTCACCCTCCCAAGTGGCATCCTCTGGCGGTAGTTCCTTCCATTGAACCAAATATTCTTTGATCACCCTGTTCCTGAGCTTCCTCTCTCTGGTCTGTATGATCCGTTCAGGAATCAGTATCAGCAGTCCTTCATCATCTAAAGGGGGCAATTCGGTAGATGGAGCAATGTGTTGCCCAAGGGTCTTCTTCAGGCTGGATACATGGAACACATTGTGGATTTTGCTTTCTCTAGGCAGCTCTAGCTCATATGCCACCGCTCCCACCTTCCGAATTATTTTGTATGGTCCATAGAAGCGGGGTTTTAATTTCTCTGCTCCTTTCTTTTTAAGTGACGACTGTCTGTAAGGCTGGAGCCTTAAGTAGACCAAATCCCCTACCTCAAAGCTCCGCTCAATCCTGTGTTTGTCGGCATACATCTTCTGTTGATTCTGGGTTGTCCGTAAATTCTCTTTCAAAACTTTCAGGATGTCCTGACTGTCTTGTATCCAATCCTTAGCCTTAGGAGCCCTGCTGTCTCCAAATGCCAGATCTGCATAATCCAAGGCCTCATAACCGTATAATGCCTTAAAAGGAGTCATCCTAATAGACATGTGATAAGTAGTGTTGTAGCAGTACTCTCCTAAGTGTAGCCATTTGATCCATGTTCGCTGTTGCCCTGCTACATAGTTCCTGAGATAACCTTCGATCCACTTGTTGACGATTTCTGTTTGCCCGTCACTCTGGGGGTGATAGCTCGTACTAGTAGCCAGTTCGGTCCCCACCAATCTGAACAGTTCCTGCCAAAAGGCACCTGTGAACCTGCTATCTCGATCGCTGACAATGGTCTTAGGCAACCCATGTAACCTGAAAACTTCCTTGAAAAATAACTCCGCCACCTGAGCTGCCGAGTAGTCTGATGGTATCGAGAAGAAGTGTGCAAACTTGGTCAGTCTGTCAACCACCACATATAAACAATCTCGCCCTTGGACCTTGGGCAAGCCTGTAATGAAGTCCATGGAGATGCTCTCCCACTTCTGTTCTGGAATCGGTAGTGGCTGGAGTAGCCCTGCTGGATGTGTGTTCTCAACTTTGTTGTGCTGACAGATGCTACACTCCAGGACATGCTGCATAATCTCCCCCTTGAGGCCCTTCCATGAGAACCTCTCTCTGATCTGCCTGTAGGTCTTTAAGAACCCTTGATGCCCTGATAACGGGGAATCTTGAGCTGCCTGGATGATCTTCTTCCTCAATGTGGATTCTGGAACGAGATATATTCTGTCTTTGTAGTAGATGATGTCGTCCACAATCTTGTACCTGTCATCTTGAATGAATACTCCACTAAGAGAAGTGCCCTCCAATCTGTGGATATACTACTAAGAGATAATGGGGATGGTCGCCTGGATAATGCATCAGCCACTACGTTATTCTTACCTTTCACATACTCGATCTCGAAATCATAGGCTTGTACCTTGCTGACCCATTTCTGTTGTCGCTCATTCAGTTCCTTCTGTTCCAAGAAATACTTGAGGCTGTTGTGATCTGTTTTGATTTTGAACTTACTGCCCACCAGGTACTGTCTGAATTTTGTGAGAGCATGCAAGATAGCTAGCATCTCTTTGTCATATATGGAATAATGGCGCTCGTAGTTCTTCAGTTTGCGGCTCTCGAATGCAATAGGGTGGTGATTCTGCATCAATACTGCCCCTAACCCTTCTCCTGAGGCATCACATTCTACTGTAAAGGGTTGTGAGAAGTCTGGCAATGCTAAAACTGGGCAAGAGCTCATGATAACCTTCATCTCCTCGAAAGTTTTCTGCGTTGAGTCTGTCCAAGTGAATGCCCCCTTCTTGGTGAGATCTGTGAGGGGTGCTGCAAACTGAGAGAATCCTTTAACGTACCGCCGGTAATAAGTGCACAGACCTAGGAACCCTCTCAATTCTGTCACTGTTTTTGGCACGGGCCAATCTCTGATAGCTCGGATTTTCTCCATGTCCACCTGTACTCCTTCTGCATTGATCACATGTCCTAAGTACAGCATTTCCTTCATTCCAAACTCACACTTGGACATTTCGCGTAAAGCGACTGTTCCTCTAAAATACTCAACGTCTCGTCCAGGTGTTTCAAGTGCTCTTCCCATGTTTTGCTGTAAACCAAGATGTCATCAAAGAAGACAAGTAGAAACTTACGTAGCTGTGCCCTGAAGGTGTGGTTCATGCATGACTGGAAAGTAGCTGGAGCATTGGTAAGCCCGAAAGGCATGACCAAAAACTCATAGTGCCCAAAGTGACAGTAGAAAGCTGTTTTGGGAATGTCCTGGTCCCTTACCCTGTTCTGATGGTACCCCGAGCGAAGATCGATCTTGGAGAAGTATTGAGCTCCTCTAAGTTCATCCATGAGTTCGTCAATCCGGGGAATGGGATACCTGTTCTTGATGGTCTTTTTGTTAAGTGCTCGATAATCGATGCACATACGCAAAGTGCCATCCTTCTTCTTAACCAGAACTACTGAAGATGCAAAGGGGCTAGAACTGGGTCGTATGTAACCAAGCTTCAGTAATTCTTTAATGGTTTTCTCAATCTCATCTTTGTACCTCTTAGGATGCCTGTAAGGAGTGGTGATGACGGCTTGTGTTCCCTCCTTTAGCTCGATGATGTGTTCAAAGCCCCGGTCTAGTGGTCTGCCTGATGGAAGGTCCCTAAAAACCTTTTTGTGTTTCTGTAGCAAGGCCTGAATGTCACTGGGGTGTTGTGAT
>LPNX011055435.1:100953-138075 GCA_001517045.1 Pseudotsuga menziesii | reverse complement strand
ACCTCGGTACTCCCGACAATGTAGCAATGACCCCTTCTGGTGCATCACCCTGATGTGATTCCTCTTCTGTGGCCTCCTGCTCATCGTCATCCTCGTCACTGTTTGAATACACCTCGATGTAGTGTGCCTTTTCCTTCCCTGAGCACTTGTGTCCTGGTACCCATGGTTCCTGGCAAGTGAAGCATAGCTTCCTCCTTCTCAAATCTTTCCTGGTGTCCTCATCTAACCAGGTTTTCTTGGGCACATCCTGCTGGAAAGGTTTCCTGTCCTTGTCCCTAACAGGAAAATTGGTTTTCATAGGGAACTTGTTTTTGGGGACTGAATCCTGAAGATCCCTTGCCCTGCTAATAGCATCCTGCAAAGTGAGGGATTTGTAGGCTTTCACCCATCCCCGTAGTGGCTTTATGAGGGCCTCAGTGAATAACATAGTCAGTCTGCTCTCTGACACATCTGTTACCATAACGGCTAGCCTCTGAAACTCTGAAATAAACGATTCTGTGCTACCTGTCTGCTTGAGTTGAGCCAACTCCCTGAAATGGATCTCTGGATCTTTCTTGTCAAACCTCTCCATGAGTTTCTGAGTGAACTCACCGTAAGAATGTATGGTATTGTGACCCAATGTCACCAGTCCGTGGTACCACCATTCGTGAGCTTCTCCATCCAGGTGGAGTGTAGCCAACTTAATGGCGTCGGTCTCTGTCATGGGGTTGAGTTGGAAATAGGTATCCAACTTTTGGACCCATGTTCTTGCTGATCCTCCGCGAGTCCCATCAAAGTTCGGAATAGTTAACCTGCCCAAGGTCTTCTGTAGCTCATAGTTGTGATTGAAACCCTTGTTGAAATTCCTGGGCCTGTTTCTACTCTTCATGTTGCAGAAATCTGAAAAAGACATGGCAGCATGAAACTCATCCCCCAAGTCTGTGTACTCCTGCAAATAAGCCCCATAAGGCTCGCTGGGCTCTACCTGCATGACCGGGCCCCCCACTGTATCTGCTAAGAAGTGAGGCATGGTAGGCCTGATAGTAGGTCTGCTATATATGTGGGGAGTGTTCTGGATGTTGGTGTACGCCATCTTCCCACTGCCGCTGGAAGATCCCCTCTCTACTGGTGAGGGAGGTGCACTGCTGATACCTGGTTCCGGTTTCGCTGACAGTCTACTGATGGCATTGAGGACTTCTTTTTGTCCTTTCGCTAAGTCTTGCAAAGCAGAGACCAAGTTGCGAAAGTCCATCCGATCCTCCTCATCTCCCGTTCCTGTTCCCCTATCCGCATGAATACCTGTCTGTTCCATGTCTGAATTGGTATCCTCTAGCTGGATATCTTCAAATTCTCCTGTGTATCTACTCTTCCTCCTCCTATAAGTTACAAAAGGATCTCCTTCTGTATTCATCTACTGTTCATCACTTAAGCCCACAGCTGGCCAAGAAAATGGCTTTGATACCACTGAAATATCCCAAATACTGATATTTTCTATTTCTAAACAATTATGCGGATATAACTGGGCTTACAAACCGCCAGCCAAAAATCCCTATTTTATAGGAAAAATTAGGGTTAGGGTTTGTGAGATAGAATACACACTTACCACTGATAACCGGCTGAACTGCTACAGATGAAGTCTGCAAGTACTGAGAACTGGATCTGAGAAGAACTGATCTCTCCTGTCTCCGGTGAATGCTCCAGCAGCAAGACGCCCCCAAACAGAGAAAAAGGTGACGCCCTCAAGGAAGGAGGTGCCCGATGAACCCGCCGATTTGCAGGGCTGATAGCCTCGCTGTGCCGGAGAGATTGCCTGGAATATACTGCAGTTCTGAGCCCTCTAAGTGTGAAAGCGTCCTAGTTCTCTGAGGCCACTGCTCACGCCCCTGATGGTCTGGAAAGGTTGATGACTCCTTCGGATGAGCTCAGATGGAGCTGATAGTCACTGGGTACCGGAGTATGAAGCTGCTGGTGAGAATGACGCCTGAGTTTTGAAAGGAAACTGAGATCCGGATAAGACTAGGACAGATGTTTCACTGCCGAAATCCTGTTAGCTGAAGACTTCGTCTCCAACCCCAACTGCTGTGCTGCATGCTGTGCTGCTATCAAGTGCTCCCAAAATAATCAATAATCATAAGTGTCTTCTCCTCTTGCCTTTCCCTCTATTTATAAAGTTCAACTGTGCAAAACCTAATCTTTGACCTAATTAGGCCACTTTATTTTCTAATTTGCCGTTGACTTGCATGCTAAGAGCATGGTCATGTATGGAGCATGGAAAAGAGCATGGAGCATGGAAAAGAGCATGGTCATGCAAAGAGCATGGTCATGCATGAAGATGGCCTTTGGCCCAAGTGGCCCTTCTTGACCCAATGAGGATGCCCTAGATCTTCTATGGATTGCATCAGTCCTGATCTGATTCCCTAGCTATCAGTAACCGCTCGAACCCACAGGAATCACATAGGTTAGCGGTATAGGCCTCAAGGCCTAAAAGGAAGGGGACATTACACATATCAAGCTTGATAGCCATACCTTGTTGTTTCCTTTCCAGGCTAGAATGGATGGCTTCTTGGACAATGATGATGTTGTCTAGAATTTGCCTCCTAGCTACAAAACCCCCTTGAGACTCCGAATGCTTCATGAGATTTTTCGTTCTTGTAGCTAGAATTTTAGTAAGAATCTTGTAAAAAGTGTTGCAAAGAGAGATTGCTCTGAATCTGTCCACAGAGTTAGGATTTTTTTCCTTCGGAATCAAAGACAGGAAAGATGGTTGGTTGCCCCACCAATTTTGTCTTTTTTCCTCCTCCAATTGAGCATCCTTCTCAGATCTACCTTAATGATGTCCCACGCAACCCAGTAAAAATTGATAGTGAACCCATCGGGGCCCGACGCCTTGTCAAGCTACAGAGTCCAAATTGCATCACTAATCTCATACTCCGAAATTGGCTTCTCAAGTTCCTCGTTCTCATTATCAGAAATTATAGAAAGGATAATCGATAGAACCTCATCTTGAGAGATGGGATCCTTATCATCTTTGTCTGTATAGAGATTTCTGAAATACTGAACAATATGCCTCTTGATTGCCTCATTCCCTTCAATTTTATTTCCATTGCTATCATACAACTCTTTTATAGTATTAAAGCTTAATTTGGCTTTTTATTGCTTATGGAAATATCCTGAATTGCTTCCCCCTTTCAGCCACAGTTGTCTGGATTTCAGCCTCAATTCTTCCTCCTCCTGCCTGGCAGAGCTTAACATTCTCATATTCAACTCTTTTTCCTGATTTAGAGCAAGCAGAATCACTTCTTCATCTTCCATTCTTTTCTAGAAAGCAACGAGATCATCTTGAATTTGTTTTTTTTGGAATGTAGGCCCTTTGAAAGAATGGTTAGGCCAATTTTTTTAGAGTGAGGCAAGTTGCTCTTAACTTTGAATCCCATATATAGCTAGGAGAGCCAAAGATCTTAGAATTCCAAGCCTCTTGAATGATTTCCATAGCCTTTGAATCCTGCAACCAGAGCAAACTAAAACGAAAAGGGATAGGGCCATTCTTCTTAGAGATCCTTTATTGCACTTCACTACTTCGTCATTACTCTTTAACATACCGTTTTTCTGCTTCAATCGAGTCATCGTCAACGGTCATCATGTCACCCAAAACAAGGGTGTACTCCACATCGTCAAAACGAAGGGTGTAGCAAGCCACAAGGGATTCATCAAGACTTCATCATCAACAAGGGCTTCAACACCATTACCAAGGTCTTCAACATCATTAGCAGGGTCTTCAGCATCATCAACAGGTGGTGGTTCCAAGATCCAACCTTGTGGGTACAAGAACCTTGCAGGACTCCACAAGGTGCTCCAAGGCATAACCCATCTTTGAAAGGGTTCCAAGGCACTAGATGTAAGGGTACTGGGATCATTAATACCTGTGCACTGCAAAAGGGACTTGGTGGCATCAATGACTACCTGTGAAGCCACTATAAGTCTGATGTTGGCATCAATGACAATTCCATCAACATTTTGCACTTCCCAAGGAACTGCCTCAGGAAAGTGTGCTCTAAAGGGGAGATGTTCAAGTGTGTTGGTGGCTGCAGGTGTTTTTCCTCTATTAGGGGCTCTCCCCTAGGTTTAGGATTTACCCAAAGAAGTTGAGGAGTTAGGTTGTGGTGACATTGGATCTAGCCCCTCTCATATGCTTACATCACATGCACAGGGCATACTGTAATATCCCAGATGCGGATATTCCACTTTTTTCTATTCTAGGCCTTGCTTAAGCCTCCCGATTTACAATAATATTGAAATAAACTTGCATGCAAAGTGCCGGTCAAATGGCCCTATTTTATAGCTAACTAGGGCAGAGATTTTATGGTGACAGAACAACACTTACCACTGATAATTTCGGCTGATAATGCTCCAGAGATAATGTGCATGCATCGAGAACTAATCTGGTGAAGAACTGGTGCTCCTTGCCTCGGTGTTACCCCAGCAGCACAAACCCCTCAATCAGCTAAAGATGACGTTTTTGGTGAAGGAGTTGTCTGATGAAGGTGAGAATTTGCAGGAATGTAGGTATTCCTGTGTTGGAGAGATTTCCTGAATCATGCAGAAGTTATGACCACTCTAAGTAGGCTAGTGAATTGGTTTGCTGGTTTAGCTGCCCACGTCCCTAGCTACACAAAACTGATGAGAACTGCTCCGGGTGAGCAAACTGGAAGTTGATAATCACTTGGTACTGAAGGATGATCCTGATGATGAGAATGGTGCCAGTATTCTAAAGATAAACGGAGATTTGGGGACCCGACGAATGCTTTGAGGTTTTCTAGCTAAACCCCCCCCACGGTTGCACATGTGTCCCTGCAAACAACCTTTTGATGGGTGCTAGATAACCGCATATGGATGAATAAGATGAAGAGTTGATGGTGGACCTGGATGGTCTACCCTAAAGGAGACTAGGGCAGATATTTCACTGCTGAAACCTCTTTAGCTGAAGACGTCGTCTTCAACCCCAACTGCCGTGGCCGCATACTGTGCTGCTACTCAAAAGCTCCAAATCAATAATAATCATAAGTGTCCTTCTCCATTCACCTTATCTTTCTTTTATAACTTTCAACTACGAATAACCTAACTTTTGACCTAGTTAGGTCACTTTAACTTTTAATTTGCAGTTGACTTGCATGTAGGTGCATGGAGACTCAATCGGGTGCATGCGTCATCAAATAATGCTAAGATGTCATGCATGTAGGTGGCCCTCTTCTACTCAATGATGATATAATATTGATGCCCTAGATCTTCTTTATATGGCATCAGTTTATAGCTGATTCCCTGACTGTCAGTGCCCGCTAAAACCTACAGGAATCATATAGGTTAGCGGGTTGGTCCTCAATGCCTAAGCAGAAGAGGACATTACAGTCCTCCTTGCTCGAATTTGCTTGTCCTCAAGCAACTGTAAAGCTGGGTGCTGTAATACTTGTTTTCCATCCCAAGTGGCCCCCTCTATAGGCAAATCTTTCCATTGAACCAAGTAGTCTTTGATGATTATGTTCCTCAGTTTCCGCTCTCGGACCTCTAGGATGCCCTCCGGAATCAGAATCAATTACCACTCATCATCAAGGGGGGGCAGTTTGGAAGATGTAACAATCTGCGGGTCGACTGCCTTCTTGAGGTTGGAGACATGAAATATGTTGTGAATCTTGCTCTCTGTAGGTAGTTCTAGCTCATGCTACCTCTCCAACCTTTTGGATTATCTTGTATGGACCATAGAAGCAAGGTTTGAGTTTTTTTGATCCTTTCTTTTTAAGAGATGACTGTCGGTAAGGTTGGAGGCATAAATAAACGAAGTCTCCTACCTCAAAACTGCGCTCAACCTTGTGCCTATCCGCATATATCTTCTGCTGATTCTGAGCAGCCTATATGTTCTCCTGGAGTATCTTGAGGATATCTTGGAAGGACTCTATCCTATTTTATTTGAGAGGTAAGGGAAGCCAGAAATACTATGTGGTCACAAGCCCTTACAACCAACCTATAGGAGCCTTGTAGGCCAACACAAGTGAGACGTCCACTCTAAAGTACATGTGTCATACTCCAAGGTGATGTCGTACACAATAAGGGCTCCAAGATAAGTCCACATGCCTTTGTAACAAGCTTCCATGGACTTTGTTGATCCTCCTAAGCAATGTATTTCACTAGTTCAGCTACCCCTGGAAGAACATATTGTCTATAAGCCCTAGGCATCCTCGCTCCATCTCCAATCCTCCGAACATGAATCCAAATTACCTCATTCCATCATAGGCTAGAAGCATTCCTAAATTAAGCAAAAAGCTCTTGATCCCAAGTAGGGCACTCTCCAAGCAATTGGTTCCTCCATTTGTTCATCATAAGTCATGTCCACTATCAAGCAAGAGAACTTTAATGCGTAAGGGAGAAAAACAAACAAACACCAACCTGAGGTCAAGCATCTACTAAGCAAGCTATCTCAACTATGCATATCCATCATAGACCATCTCTCATGTTGCAATCCATATCAGACCATATTGGGGCTAAACATACACCATGTACCCAAAATTTCTTGAAGCATCCCTAGAAAAGGTGTAGCCACTTAACTCAGAAATCTAACATGGTCAAAACAAAACAAAAACAATATTTTGTGTTAAGTAGAGGTGTTGTAGGGTAATATTTAGGAGCATTTAACTTAAATAAAGTGTTGTTAGATGTACTAATGTTAAGAGGGTCGTATTTAGATTATTAATGTTAATGATCCACATTAAATATACATTATTTATAGAAACAGGTAGGTAACTTTAATATACCTACAAGTAATGTCTTAGGAGAGACACAAGTTAGACAACAACCTAACGTGTTATTAAGACATAACTTAAACTAACTAAAATTGTCTTAAGCCTTATTTACTAACATGACGTGATTTTTTTACCAAAGAAAACCTCACAGGAATCCGTTGGCACTTCCCTGCATTTAGTGGATGGTACCCAATGTAAATCCACTGGCACTGATTACGACACCTATAGTTATGCAATTTATAATTTTATATTACTAATGAAGCTTACATTAATCATTGGATGAAATAAAAGCTGGATGGGTGTAATTGATGAGGTATGATCTCTTTCTCTTGAAGTTCGATGTCTCTTTCTGTTTGGTCAAGTTCATCTCGTGTTGGGATTTTATTTTGTTGTTAATATGATTGTGATAGGTCATACTGTCCTTTTAGTAATGTGTAATCGTAGATCTAAATCATGAGTTCAATTGTTCCAAGTGGGGAAAAAGGAGTAGTGTACATATATTTTAAACATTTACTTTTTTGTGAGTGATCTGTATCAGTGTATAACCTTCATATTCATATTATGTAATTCCTATCACCCAGTTAGGAAGTTGTGCTTGGTTACCAAGTCAGAATACACAAACAATAAAATGGACTTACTTGAAATTGAGAATGAAAACTTGCACAATATGGACTTCATGCAAGACTAGAAATGTTGTAGTTACAAGTGGTGATGCAAAGGCTTTTATAGAAGACATCCATGCCTCTTTTGACACACCACATTTCTCACTTCTAAGGATTTATATGCACAAAAAGATAAAATAGCATGAGAGTGGGAGTTACATTCCCACATGGACACAAAATGCAAGCCCACATGGAATGGACTGTGGGGGTTACATTCTCATGTGGATTATGTGCACTGCAGAAGAAAGCTACAAAGAGAATGTGCAATATAGAATTTATCCTTTCATCTCACTGCAATAAGTAAATTACTAAATAAGGAGGAAATACAATTAAAAGAATGGTATTGAAAGAGTTAAAATAAATGAAAAAATCTACAAACATGAGAAACCATGTACAATCATAAGGTCCATCCAAATAGAGTATGATAAGTGGAACTACAATTTGGCTCAGGAATTGTCGCGAATGAATACAATCATATCGAGAAAAGATGCCCTCACAAGCTGCCAAAGAACCGAGCAGAAGACAAGGACTGCAAATCACAGAAAGGGGAAGAGAGAAGATCAGATCCTCAAATTCCTAACAGACCCAAAAAGGTATGGAAACCAACTGGCGTTATTCAAAAGAATCAATTTGAGGTTTTAGATTAGGATAAAAGTGGTATAGATAGAAAGCAATCTCCTTCTTTGTTGTAAGAAATTCCACAAATACTAGTGAAGAGCCCTAAATCGCCACCATAGCTAAAACAAGCACTAGCAGATTCAGAATCCAAACTTCTATTTCCACCCCTGAAGAAGAGCAATTTTGTGATTATTGAGGCCAGTGGCATCCAGACAGGCAGTATGTAGTAAATGTGTGTGCATTGAAGCCCCATGCACCCTCCAACAGGTCTTTGAGTCTGTACTCAGCAATTCATTGTTTCCTGAGGCCATACACACCCCAAAAAGCTGTATGCATCATTGTTGGGCCATACATAACCTTGATTACCATACCTTCTTCCCTTAGCTGTACGTTGAACTCTACAGCGAGCAATTAACATATCCATTGAAGATGCAGTTGGAAAAAAACTCTTTTTTTCCTTAAATCAATGTAAAGGCATGCACCCCACTAATTAATGGTTTGGCTTATGCTTTGTTATCCCGTATAAAAATTAGCTTATATGAAAAGAGTGACATGGATTGTATAAGAGATAATTAAATTAATTTAAAGGGGAGTCAAAGAATGGTAATAAAAAGAGATGTTAGGTGAATGTTTAAATCAACCCATCACTTGCCATACCTCTCTGCATTGTACTCACCAGCTGGCTAAATCATAAGAGGATTTCAGTCCAAAGAAATGAAAATTGATTCTAGCATCAGTATCACGTTACATAAAGTAAACCATTGAAAGCAGATCCATATGGAGGCACCAGTAGGCAAAGAATTTAAGTACATATGTTGGAGTCATTTAGTATAATGGTTGTTGGACTGGAGTACATATGTTGGAGTCATTTAGTATAATGGTTGTTGGACTGGCATTCTTTTGATGCTTGAACATTCTCCTTTTAATGGTAGTGAAACCTACAGCCTGTGCGTAGAGCTTGAAGGCACTATAAATCCTGTGTGGAGCTGAATTTGACACACACATGCACAGATATATATATCCCTTGCTATTGGAGTATTGTGAAGTAAAGGGGTGTATAAAACTTTGTTTTGGATAGTGTTGATATTTGGATACCACAATTCAGAGCTAGAGAATATTTAAATCACCACTGTATGTTCCAATCAAGAGGTCATTAAGGACAGTGCTGACAGTCCTCTGATGGTGGATAGATATACATGCCTGTACATTTCCCAAAGCATGTTTGTATGACGGGTTATACTTTAGTTTTGTGGCGTTTGCATACCTACACAATTGGAGAAGCCTAGCACTGCTAAGCTACCGCCATTCTTGTTAAGATTTTAAGAGTTGGCATGCCAAAACAAAAGGATCACTGAAATAATGACAAGCACAACCGAACAAAGGAGAACACAAAGATTTATCCTGAGAAACCCTCGTGAAGGAGAAAACCCAGCAAAAACTTCCTCAATATAGACTTCAACCAAGTACAGTGTAAAACCCCAGAAATAAAACTAACTAACTGCTTCCTCCCTCTCAGATGAACTGCTCCTTCTCTCTCTAGCGAACTTGCTTGAGTGGTGAGTGTGTCCAAATGAGGGAGGGCACCTCACCTATTTATACTAACCAGTTAAGATGCCTAATAATCCAACAGGGCCGACTTATCCTCTCAATCAAGGCCGACTTGCCTTGGGAGACTCAAAACAACATTTTAATAATACTTTTGTGGGTACTATTGACCCGACTTACAACGGAGGTTTTACCTCAATAGTTTACATGACCAATCACATCAATGACATCCCCGATCGGAGGAACAACATCTCTGAAAGGAGGAACAACAATAAAAGTACAAAATAGAATATCTTCCATAGTTACAATTCTTTAACAATTCTTACACAATTAGGACTTAGCATGCATTTTATTCACTCAATTTAACCTTATACAGTTATACTTCATATTTGTATCAGTTGAATGAGCCTTCTTTTCAAGGACAAATGTGAATGGAGGATTTAGCAATTGGATTGAATCTGTGAGGGATTTTTGCACATATGGAGGAGTGTGTCTCAGTTGACACCTGATCACAGAGTATATTAAACACAAAAACACTCAAGCCTAGAAGACAAGAACTCGTTTCTTGTGTGCAGGTTACAACTAAGGCAGGACAAAGGCCTTGTAATTAATTCTGAGCTGAGTTTACAGGGAACAAAAATTATTTCCACACAGGATTAATGTTGGTGAAGCGTGTGGGATATAAGTCTTGCATTTAAGGACTTTGCTAGTACTTTTAAAGAGAAGGAATCCTTCGAGCTGGGAATGCAAACCACACAAACATCTCTCAAAATAGATATCATATCACTTATTTTCCTAAATAAGGAAGCTCAACTCATAGGCAAGTTGGAGGAGAACTAGAAAAGGGCAGATTTTCTGGTGTCAGAAATCTAGAGTTCAATGGCTTCAAGTAGGGTGGCATAACTTTATATTCTTTTATAAAGCCTGCCTTAGTCAAAGATCAATTAAACATGTCTCTAAAATGACAGTAAGCAATGCAGATCTAATGAAATGGAAAAGCATAATAATCTGTGTGGAAGCAGTAAATTACTTCAAAAAACTCCTTTAAGCCATGGAAACAAATTTGAAGCAAAAAAGACCTAATTCTCAATCCTATCCTAACCATAGTTTCCAAGGAGGCCAATGACAACCTGCTTAAGCCCATTCAAGAGCTTGAGCTTCATTATATTGTTTTCTTGATGATAAAAAGGAAAGTACCTGACCTTGATAGATTCCATATCGAAATTTTTCGGATGGTATGGGAGATCATTCAAAAAGACCTCCTAGAACGAGTTGAAGAATCCAAGAAATCAAGAGCTATGCTAAAATCCTTATATGCGAATTTTCTATAAAATCTCCCAAAAGGAGAAAGCTCTGAATTTTGATAGCTTTAGACCAATATCCTTATGCAATTGCATATAAAATTATAATTAAGATTATTGTTTTGATATTTAAGCCTCAATTGTAGGTACTAATTTCAGATGAACAAGGAGATTTGTCAAGACACCAAATCTCTAATTTCCTTGTGATAGAAGTCATTCACTCTCTGGAGACAAGGAAGGAGAATGGAATGTTCCCAAGTTTGATCCAACGAAAGCCTACAGCAATATTAGATGGGACTTTCTTCAAGAAGTTTTGATTAAAATTGTTTTCTAGGCCCAATGGATCGATTGTGTATACCTTGCTTCTCTTCTGTTGCCTTTGTTGTTCTCATCAATGGGGATCCCTCTGAGTTATTCAAGGCCTTCAGGGGGCCTCAAGAAAGGTTGTCCTCTCTCCCTATTCCTTTTCACCATTCTAATGGAATCCCTTGGTAGAACTTCAGATGAGGACACAAATGAAGGTTTGATTAAGGGTGTCAAGACCTCAAAATTTCCATTATTATCCCACTCAAAATTTGCAGATGTTGAATATTTATCTATTTCCAGATCTTGACAATTATTTCCTAATGATTTCAAGCATTCATTTAATCCCACGGTTTTCATTGAATAATTTCACACTGAAAACTTTCAACTTAAATTGCAACAGAAACAAAAGATCATAGAAATATAGCCATGCACCATATACACAAGAACTTTACCCTAGGAAACCCGATAAGGGAGAAAACCCAGCCAACTTTTCTTAGAAGAAATCAGTCCAATTCAAGTACATTACCATTCATGAGGAAACCATAGCAAACCTCTAGGGAGAGATAGAAAACCACTAGGAGATGATGGGAACCCAAAATTATTTGCTTCTTGCCTTTGCTAGACCTTCATTGGAAAGTGCACACAAGTGGAGAAAAGAAGAGAAGATGTGATGATAATGAAAATGAAGTGTGTGAGCAGTTTATTTATATTCTTCAATTCATTTGAATTTCACTAGCGGAGCTGACTTGTCTTCTTTCCTTCAATCTTCTTCGGAGCTTCTTCAATGCTATCTAGGACTTCTTCAATGGTGACTTGTCTTCTTGGTTATTTCTTCATCATAGAAAAGTTGTCCTTGTTGATGATCATCTCCTCACATGCACATCTATTCACGCATAGAGTTCTAATGTTGATTTGACCCACACTAAGAAGTCCTAGACACTTCTTAGAGGGTATGTCAAATTCAACATTAGATTAGACTTTGTATATTCCACGAGGGGATGAAATCCCCTATCAAATAAACCAATCAACTCACACCAATATAGAGTAGATCACTCCATATCGAAGCAGGAAATGTGATAGCGCCTTGGGGTCAATCTCCCCACACCATATGACTCGGGATAATGGGAGAAGTGTGATAGCACCCTAGGGCCAATTTCCCCACACCATATGAGTTGGGATAATGGGAGAGTGTCTGCCCGATGTTGCAGCCTAGAGAAACATCAATAGTAGATTGTACCTTACTAATGGGCACTGGCAGCATCAAAGAATCAAAAGCATTCAAGAAAATCCTAAAGGTGTTTGAAGCAGGTACAAGTCCAGAAATCAACCCTGAAAAGTTCAAAGTATGCTTTATAAAGCATAGGGCTAGATTCCATCAAAAAGTGATTAAAACCCTTGCCTTTAAGAGATAAGAATCTCCCTCTAAATAAGTGGGATACCCACTCACTGCATCTGACTAGAAAAATCAATTAGCGCAGCACAATAGATAAGATCAAAAAACAAGATAGAATCTTGAGCAAACAAATATATATCTATGGCTACAAAATTGGTATGCATCTTATCCATTTTAATAGTTATTCAAATATTCCTTAGAATTGTCCTCTTATCCCCAAAAATTGTTATTACCAAGATTGAAAGCATCTTTAGAGAGCTTTTAAGAATATATTACAAAGGTGACAGGAAATGGCACCTTATGTCCTAGAGAGAAGTTATCGTCACAAAGCGTGGCAAGAGGACTAGGATTAAAATAGTTGGATATTATAAACAAGGCCCTAACAACCAAATTAGTCTATAGATTTCTATCTAAACCTAAAGCATTCCAGATCAAAATTCTTGCAGACAAATACTTGACAAGTACTACTCTGAAAACCATTTTAAACTTAAGGCAATTCCCCAGTGGATCCCCAATGTCAAATAGCTTGGTCAAATGTTTTTGCTTGATTTAAAATCAATGTTTTTGAGAGATTAAAGAAGAATAGACCAATTCCTGGGCAGACTCTTGAAATGGCCACTCTTCCATTAATTCAATGGAGAAGTTTCAGGATCTAAAAGAAGCTTTGTCTCTTCTCAATTGGACAAACACATGTTGCTACTAGAGACCCAATGAGCATCCTTTTCTCCTCTTAGAGCCTGGAAGGATCCCAACAAATAACCTATTCACATCCAAGAGAATCAAGAAACTACTAAACATAAATGCTTTCGACTGAGGTGCCATGATAGAGGGCACTTTCTGTCAAAATCATTAGAATTTGCATTGATCCAATGGCTTAATCATGTCTCTAGGAAAGTGAACCTTCATGGCTGACCTAACATGGCACCATCTTTACAGTTGAACCACAAGCACATTAAACATTACCAATGAAGATCATCTAAAGTCATGATTGAATATAGCATTTTGTAGGTTAAACGATTAGGGTTTGAGGTTTCAAATGAAGTCTCTGTGGCATTTGGTAGCAAAACATTGTTGATTTTTCTGAGCAGCATCGAAAGCCACCTGGTCTGGGACCAAGGTGTGGACTCAACCTAAAGTTGAGTGACCATTCTATTGAATGGGGATATCTGGTCCGAGACCATGATATGGAACCAATCCAACACTAGGGAACCCAACTTTGAGTTGAGTGATCATTATGTTGATTGATGACATCTGGTCTGGGACCAAGATGTGGAACCGGTCTAACACTGGGGACTTGGCCTAGAGCTGAGTGGCCATTCTTTGGAATGGAGGCACCTGGACAATTACCAGGAATTTACCTAGTCCGAGACTAAGGACTCAACCCGAGGCTGAGGGCCATTCTCCGGGAGAATGGAGACGCTTGGTCTGTTACCAAGTATTTGACCTAGTGTCAAATTATGTAACCTATGGCTGAGGCACATGGTTTGTTACCAGGAAGACACTATAAGCCCCAGACAAGGTCTAGGAATGTGTGACACTCTGACCCTCGATCAATGGGCTTTTCAATCTTCTCCAAGGCTTAGCTACCCTTGGTTAAGACACCTTAGTACCTGATCTTGGTGTCACACAGAGTGTGAGATAAAAGCATTAGTAATTCTCTCTGTTTATGATGATGTCCTTTGAGTGGGGATGAAAGACCACCTTGACCACTTGCATTGACCACAGGGCACTTGAAGAAGGCTAAAGTAAAAGTCAAAAATACATAAGGACCTTAGTACCACTAAGGGGTCAAAGTGAATGTACAAAAAGACCTTTAGTACCACTAAAGGCAAAAGTCAAAATTAGAAAAGAAAAAAATATTAATATTTTGATCTTTCTAATTTTGGTCCACTTACAGGTGACTCAAAAGATATAAAAGAAGATCAAATAATTTCATTATTACACACACTTGCTCTCACAGGTACAACTACTCCAAGAAGAAGATTTTGCTGGTACAAAAGAAGGAAGTCTAATTCGTGGTTATGCCCTAGCATGGATGAGTCTAGCTAGGGAATCCACACTTGTTTTGAGAAACCCTAACCTAGGGTTTTCATTTACAACTGCATTTTCAACCTTAGGGTTTTTACCCCATCTTCACCAGTAGCTACGTCACTCCTCCGACAGCACTTCATCTCTCTCGACAACTCCCTCTTCTCCCAGACAAGTTTCGGCAAGGCTTTTCCTCTCTCGGGTAGGGTGCCCCTCTTCACGGGCAGCCTTTTAGCTGCGTCCGAGCTGTTGTAGCCTGCTTGTGCTCCTGAGCTGCTACAACAAGCTCCGGGCAGCTTGCAAGTGCCCACGAGCTGCTACAACAACCTCGGGAAGCTTGCTAGGGCCTCGGGCCAGCTACAAAACAGGCCCAGAGCTACTCTGGGCAGGCTGCCAACTCACGGGCTAGCAACAAAGGAACCCAACAAGGTTCAGGCAGTAGTAAAGCTGCCCAGGAGACCTCTAGGAAGCTCGACAGATCTGCCCTTTCAGGCAGCAAAACAGAAATCGGGCAGCAGGGCAAGTACGGACATCAAGTATAGACAAGGCAGCTGACAGGGCAGGAGAGAGAACAGATCTGGGCAGCCACAGAATATTTTTGGGCAGTTTGATCTCTCTAGGCATGAGAGAAATTTTAGGGCAAAAAGCCCTAATTTGTTAAAAAGCCAAATTTGGCATTTTCTATGTAATTATGGATTTGTGATTTAAACCTAGTTAGAGTTTGTAGAATTTCTTGGAAAAACTCAGTCATCTCATTTACGAGATGAATTACTAATGCTTTGGGGGGTTTTGTCCTTTAAATGTTTCCCCAGTGAAAAATCATGTGTTCAATGTGTTGATGTATTTATGTTGTTTACTGCACTTGTCATTTGTTTATGTTAGTCTGCAAGTTTTAAAAGTATTCATGCTAATGCTAAAAATTCAACATGGTATCAGAGCTTAGCATGTGAAGACCTAGTAAAAAGAAATTGTTGTTGTCTTCCTAGACCTTGGGATATTTTGCAGACTTAACATTTGACTAAGTGACAAAGATGGTCGTCAATATCTTCAGACCGGAAGAGAAGCTACAAGGTTCAGCTAACTACAACTCCTGGAAAGCTAGGCTTACAGCTATTCTAGAAGAAAATGACCTAGATGACATTGTGTTTAATGCCAGTTGTTGTCGCCTAATTCGCACCTCGGGCAACATGGCAGAAATATTCAAGCCATTGGGTCCGACCTTAGGGGCAAGCTCGAGCCAAGTGCTGTCACATGATACTCAGCTCCTCCGTCTAGGCCAACTCCAAGGGGAAAAGTAAAATCTAGGGTGTTTACTCTAAGAGAGAAATAATTAGTTCTAGGAGTTTTAATATGGAATGGATGAAATTTTTAAAAATACCAATTACTGCAAACAAGATTAACCTTAACAACACCTCTCAAATTAGATACACAATATTCAATGACACATTGCGAGATTGACTTACGCAAAAAGAACATAAAAGACCAGTGCCGAGATGAAAGGAGTGCTTGCAAATGTGGGTTGCTAGTGTAGTCTTAGTGAAAGTATTGCAGTGTCTCGGTTGGTAAATTTTAGATTATTAAATGAATTGATTAAGGAATGGGTAAATTGTGGGTTTGGACCAACAAGTCAAATCCCTTCGAACCAAGTGCTAAAGCAGTAATACCAAGTGTCCAACGGGGTGAGGATGAACCTGCTTAGAGTAGCCCCTTGACTATGTAATGATTACCCTTTGCAACCTCCCAAGTTCTCGAGAAAATCACTTGTGTGGATTTTCCTGTTAGATCTAGTAACTCGTATCCCCTTTTGATACAACCAACTGATCAGACAAGCTGCAACGGTGTAGAGCATACAGGGAAGGAGTCTTTGGTAATTTTTTAAAAGTTTTAGAACAAGTTTTCTAATTTAAAAAAAGGTAAAAACCCAGGAGTCTCTTTCCAGATTCAGTACTCAGGCAAGCCCTTATCCACGAACCTGTACTCGAGAAAGCGAGGGGGTTTATTTTAACTTAGCAATGCAGAACCAAATTGTTTTTTAATCACTACACTGCTCAAATCTTTTCCCTTATGGTACTTTTGTATAGCGGAGTGGGTTAAGTATTCATATTACTTTTGCAAAACTTAAACAAAGCATGAAATGATAAAGAAAAACAACCTACACTAACAACACATACAGAAGACAAAAAAAGGACACCGACACAAATCCCCTTAGGGGGGATGGGGACCGAGCTCTAACGAGCCTACTCAAACTTGCTTTTATTAATCAGTTACAATGCTGCAAAAGAAAGTGCACTTTGGTCCTCAAATTAGGATCCAAAGGCTTACAAGTTATTAAAAAATCCTTTTATCCAAGGGGGAGCTCTGTTTGTCTTCTTTTTTGTTGATTTTTGTGAAAATTTGCTAGAGTTTCCCTCTCTTTTATCGCAAACCTGCAAAAGATAGCCAACAAATATTAGTGGAATGTGTCCATTTGGAAAAACTTCCAAATTTTGCCAAAAAATTTATAAGTAACAACATAATGAAAAAACTAGGTAAAAATGACTGAGAAAGTGAGCTAGAAGGCTACTTTTTGATGGTCTTTATTTGCTTCTTAAGGACAGAAAATAAATCAAGGCAATAACTTGACGAATAATGAATTAAGCCAACTACTATCCTTTAAAAAAAACAAGCTTTTAGCTTTTTTGCTAATAATGGCTTGAAATAAGATAGCTTAAACCCTAGATCTGAACTAAGAAATGATGATTCCTTTAAACTTTAGCAAGATCTAAAAATGAAAAGTAATTACGATCTATGTATGAAGATGAACCTTTAACTTCAGATCTGTAACTACTTTTTCAAATAAAGGACAAGGAAAATTTTTAAATAATACTTGAGAAGGAGAGGGAGAGCGGTTTAGAGAACAAGAAGATCTTTGAGGCGCTTGATTGTGGGGCACCGAGGGACTTTATCTACAAACAAAAGTGTTAAAAATGAGGAATATCAAACAAGATCTTCTCGATCTCCAGCTAACATAACTTGTACTTCACACAACTCAACAACCAATGGTCAAATCCAGCAGCATATATGCTTAGAAATCAATGTGACAATGTTCATTAACAAATGAAATATTTGATTTGCATCTCTAAGCATTCATACGAAATAAATTGAAGCAGTAAACAAACAGCTTAATTTACCTCACAAAACTGATACCAGTCCTTCAAGCAAGCTAGATTTGGAATTTGGAAAGCAAGATGGAACCAACACATATTATCCCCAAAAAGCACAATGATAGTACAGCCACTCAACAAAGCACCACACAAATAGACCTCCAAAGTCTCTTTTATTTCTCAGATAAACAATGATTACAATAGCTCTCTTCCCAATATAATTCCAACTAGTTTGAATGAGGAGAGCAAAGCTTTATTTATAGCAAATACAAGCCCAAGGGAGCACCACCAACACTAGCAGAAGAAGTAAGAATTCAACTAAGTGAAGTTGAGTTAAACTGCATCAATCAAAAGAATCAGTGGGGAGATTCTTAGTTAACTGAATAGTTGGTATTGAAGGGGTGCCACCTCATTCCACCAAGCAAAATCAACTCCAAATCGCAAGCCTCATCTCTCACACGGATGTACAACTATATTATGACGTGAGCTCCAATATATTGTTGATGTCACCATAAAAGACTCGTTGGGATCTAGAACGTTGATGTATGATAAAACTCATGGATCATCCCCAAGCTTTAGTGACATGGATGCCAAAAGGGGTCCACTCCCTCAACAAACACTCACGCGTGAGCCCCTCTAAAAGAGTTAGCGTCACATCCTTTGGTCACTTGCTAGCTCGTGATAATCTCCAAGCTTTAAATGACGTGGAAATGAAGAAGGAGGTGATATGAGATGGGTCCCTCCTGCCACATCATTTCCTAACCAAACACACTACACGCCAAACCTCAAGCATGGGCCATCCTTCACGCTAATTATGGGAGCGATGGCTTGACATTTGAAATATTCGTTACTTCTTAGTTCAAACCAACAAAGTGATGCCCACCTCATGAGAGGAAATGTAACCAAGGGGACCACTAAGCCAAGTCACCCATCCACAAATATTTTAATAATGAATTGACTTTTCAACCTTTGACTATAGTGCCAATTTGTCCAAACATAGCATTAAAATGCCATTTTGATGCATTTTTAGCCCAAATAATGCCTCACGGGGTGTTTCGCCTGCCCGACTAATGTAGAAAGTGGTCCATTGGGTAAAGTGGATACTCCAAGTGTGACAATGAGTGTCCCCACGTCAGAAACGGACTACGTATCTGACTTTTATTACAATCTGAAGTTTTCTAATTAAACCATTAAAAAATGGCTTAAAAAACGGGAAAATTTATTTTTTGCGGAAATTGACAAAACTCTAGGGGGACCTAGTACATGTCCATACGACTCAATTCGAATGCCTAGCATGGTGAAAAACACCGACACAAAGGATCTAATAACCTCCCTAGGCTGAAACAACAAGATGACTACCCCAACTTTGGAGGTGTGAGTGAAAAACTCAGAAATTATTAGTCATTTGTTCAACAACCAATAATAACCAAGGAAAAAAAAACACTCTGGGCTAATCGACTTGATGCTTAAGTCCAGGAAGCCGAGCCTTTTATAAAAAAATAAATGCTAGGACATTTTTTTACAATTTTCCCCAAGGGGATATGAACATGTATTACAAAAAAGACGGCCATGAAGGCCTGAAAGGACTTCTGAACTCTGAATATGAACAAGTATCTTGTTCATCATTGGCGGCTCACTGAAAGTCCAACTAGGTGCAGCCTAGTCGGTAACACTAGTGAAGAGCCAACCTCTAATGCTGGTAGACTTGCTTACAAGAAGAAGCAGGCTAGGGCTAGAAGGATCATTTATGATTCTATCAAAGAAACTGTGATGCCCAACATCACAACATTAAAGACTGCCAAAGAATGCTTTGACTCCTTGGCCAACTTGTATGAGAAGAAGGCTCCCAGTCAAAAGAGAGTCTTGAAGAAAAGGCTACGAACTTTGAAGCTGAACAAAGATGAAGGGTTAGGTTCCCTCTTCACGAAGATTGCACATGTAAGAGATCAACTTATTGCTATCGGTATTGTTGTTGATGATGATGACCTTGTGCAGACTTTGGTTGATGGTCTCCCAACCTCTTGTTAAACATTCATGGCATCGGTCAGTGGACATGAGAATCAACCAACATTCGAAAGACTTTGGCATGATTGCATAGAAGAAGAGGGAAGCACTTCATGCAAGGTAACCAAGGAAGGTAACCTTGCACTTGCAACAAAGACAAAGAAGTTCAAGAAGCCCTCCCCTCAGCAAAAGAAGGGAAAGAAATCCCAAGGTAAGTTCTCTGATGTTTCAAAAGTGGAATGCTATAATTGCCACAAGTTTGGACACTTTTCCAGGGATTGCAAGTAAACCAAGAAGAAATCCAAAAGAAGATTTCAAGCCTTTGCTGCAGAAGCAGCAGAAGAAGAAGAAGAAAACCAAGGCTAACAAAGAAGAAGAACCTAGAAGAGAGTACTACCTGATTTCTGCTCTCTCTAGATCCATCACAGACAATGCTACCTCTTGGTTGGTGGATAGTGGTGCCTCCAGGCATATGACAAGTAACCGTGGATCTCTCACCAATTATAGAAAGAAGAAGTTCACCACACAGGTGGAACTTGGAGATGACTCTACTGACAAGATTGAAGGAGTTAGCTCAACTTCACTTCAACTTGACTCAGGTACGGTTCTACATATTGATGATGTCTTATATGTTCCTAGTTTGAAGAAGAATCTTCTATATGTTGTTGGCTTAGAGGACAAGGGCTACAAAGTCCTCTTCATGGACAAGAAATTCCTTCTATGGGAAAAGGATGAAGAGCTAAGCTTAGCTGTACATATTGGGGTTCGAGAAGGAGGTCTTTGCAAGGCTTCTGAAGATTCCACTCATGCTTTGGTACATCATACAGTTGATCCATGTGAGTTGTGGCATAGAAGGTTTGGGCACCTGCACTACACAGCTCTCCCAGGCTTGCAGAAGATGGTCACAGGTATGCCAAAGGTATCTCCAAAACATGATGGAATTTGCAAAGGATGCGCTCTAGGTAAGAACACTAAGAAATCCTTTTCCAAAAGCAATAATAGATCTAAAGGCATTTTAGATTTGATTCACTCTGACATTTGTGGGCCTATGTCTTCACCCTCTTTGAGTGGTTGTTAATATTATGTCTTGTTTATTGATGATCACTCTCAAAAGTCATGGATTTACTTCCTCAACGCCAATAGTGAAACTTTTGACAGCTTCCAAGAGTTCAAGGCTCTGATTGAAAATCAGACTGGCAGACACATCCATATCTTGAGATCAGATAACAAAGGTGAGTATGAATCTAATGAGTTTGATGATTTTTGCCAAGAAGCAAGAATCAAGAAAGAGTTGACAGTATCGTACAACCCTCAGCAGAATGGGGTTGCAAAAAGGAAGAATATAACAATCGATGAAGCTGCTAAAGCCATGCTTACCGATCTAGATATTCATTTATCCTTGTGGGCTGAAGCTGTAGGTACTGTTGTATACATCCAGAACAGAATCCCTCATGCTATCTTGGGGGAGAAGACTCCAAAAGAGGTCTTCACCAGGAAGAAACCTACAGTTGACCACATGAGGATATTTGGCACTCCGGTATACATTCATGTGCTAAAGTAAAAAAGGGCCAAGCTATAGCCCTTCGGTAAGAAAGGTATATTTGTCAGGTACAGTAATTACTCGAAGGCCTGTCGTATCTATGTACTTGGAAAGAGGTACATTGAAGTCAGCGAAGATGTGATCTTCCACAAGGAAGCTGTGTTTCGTAATACATAAGAGCTTTCAAAGGAAGATGAAGTACCTATCCTTGAGTTTCCAGGTTCATAAATTCAAAGGGAGGAAGAGGTATTTGAGGATCAAATTCTAGATGCACCTAAGGACACTGAAAGTCCACCAGAAGAACTATTTGAAGTTCCTCCTTCCAAAAGGAGACGTGCTTGGTACCGAGAAACGATACAAGAAGGCGAGAAGCATAAAGCTCCTCCCAAGACTTTCGGAGAAAGCATAAGACCACATAAGTACTTTGGTCTTATGAGTCAGCTTATCAATGCAGAACCTTCCTCATACGAAGAAGCAGCAAGTCAATAGGTTTGGGTCGATGCCATGATTGAAGAGTACAATTCAATCATGAAGAATGATGTGTGGGAAGTTGTTCCCAAACCAACAGGAAAGTCAATGGTGACATCCAGATGGCTTTATAAAATCAAGCATGCTGCTGATGGCAGTGTGGAGAAGTATAAAGCCATATTTGTAGCTCGTGGCTTCACTCAAAAAGAAGGCATTGACTATGATGAGACATTCGCTCATGTTTCCAGGTATACTACCATTAGAACCATCACTTCTCTTGTTGCAGTATTCGGATGGAAGTTACATCAGATGGATGTAAAGACATCCTTCGTCAATGGCAAAATTGAGGAGGAAGTCTATATTGAACAACCTAAAGGCTTTGTGACTCATGGGAAGAAAACCCATGTGTGTAAATTGAAGAAAGCCTTGTATGTACTAAAAGAGGCTCTGAAAGTTTGGTGTGCGAGGATGGATGGATTTCTCCACAACTTGGGGTTTTCCAAAAGTACAGCTGATTCTAACTTGTACTTTAAGGTTGTTCATAATCATGTCTTAATACTTGTTCTATATGTAGATGACTTGTTTCTCACAGGTGATGAACAATTGATAAAACAATGTAAGAGGGAGCTTACCTCTGAATTCGAGATGAAGGATCTCGAGTTGATGCATTATTTCCTTGGCTTAGAGGTGTGGCAAAAGCCAGGCGAGATCTTCCTGAGCGTACATCTTGCAATGGACATCTTGCGGAGATTTGGGATGCAGGACTGTAGAGATTTGGGATGCAGTGGACATCTTGCAGAGATTTGGGATGCAGTACTGCAAGTCCATGAGCGTACCCATGACTACCAACTTGACAAAGTTGTGTGACTTAACTACCAATTCACATAGTGTGAACTCTGCTCTGTACAGACAGCTTATTGGATCCTTGATGTATCTTGTGCATATGAGACCAGACATCTGTTACATAGTGAATGCTCTGAGTCGGTTCATGTCTGATCCGAAGCACATACACTTGATAGTTTCCAAACACGTACTCAGATATGTGTGAGGCACTATCACTTATGGGATCGGGTATACTTCCAACAATGGAGTATTATTATCTAGATATGCAGATTCAAATTGGGATGGCAGCACGGTAGACCGGAAAAGCACCTCTGGTTACTGCTTCAGTATGGGATCAACAATGATCTCTTGGTCTAGCAGGAAGTAGGGTTCCATAGCTCAAAGTACAGCTGAGACAGAATATATTGCTGCAAGCGATGCCTGCAAGGAAGCAGTTTGGCACAAAAATCTTTTATCTGATCTATTCGGGGGAAAGCTTGACTCAACGATCATCCATTGCAATAATCAGAGTTGCATAAAGCTTTTGGAGAACCCAGTGTTTCATGATAGATCGAAACACATTGAAATGAGGTATCATTTCATCAGAGACCTAGTGCAGAGAGGTGCTCTGAAGTTGCAGTACATTCGTACAGATGAACAAATCGCAGATATCTTGACCAAGCCTCTGACAACATCAAAGTTCGTATACTTTTGTGACAAGCTTGGCATGGCAGAAAATGCCTCTCTCGCTGAGAGGGAGAGTTGATTTTTTTGAGTAGCATCGAGAGTCATTCTCTTAGGAGAATGGAGACACCTGGTCCAGGACCAGGGTGTGGACTCAACCTAAAGTTGAGTGACCATTCTATTGAAAGGGGATATCTGCTCTGGGACCACGATATGGAACCAGTGCAGCACTGGGGGATTCAACCTTGAGTTGAGTGATAATTATGTTGAATGATGACATCTGGTCCTAGACCAAGATGTGGAACCATTCTAGCACTGGGACTCGACCTAAAGCTGAGTGGCCATTCTTTGGAATGGAGGCACCTAGTCAGTTACCAAGAATTTACCTAGTCCAGGACTAGGGACTCATCCCGACGCTAAGGGCCATTCTTCGAGAGAATGGAGGCGCTTGGTATGTTACCAAGTATTTGACCTAGTATCAAATTATGCCGCCTATGGCTGAGGCACCTGGCCTGTTACCTGGAAGACAGTATAAGCCCTAGACCGGGTCTAGGCATGTGTGACACTCTGACCCTCAATCAGTGGGCTTTGCGATCTTCTATAAGTCTTAGCTACCCATAGTTAAGACACCTTAGTACCCGATCTTGGTGTCACACAGAGTGTGAGATAAAAGCATTAGTACTTCTCTTTGTTTATGATGATGTACTTTGAGTGGGGATGAAAGACCACCTTGACCTCTTGTATTGACCACAGAGCACTTGAAGAAGGCTAAAGCAAAAGTAAAAAATACATAAGGACCCTTAGTACCACTAAGGAGTCAAAGTGAAAGTGCAAAAAGACCTTTAGTACCACTAAAGGCAAAAGTCAAAATTAGAAAAGAATAAAAGAATAATATTTTGATCTTTCTAATTTTGGTCCACTTACAGGTGACTCAAAGGATATAAAAGAAGATCAATCCATTTCATTATTACACACACTTGCTCTCACAGGGACAGCCACTCCAAGAAGAAGATTTCGCTGGTGCAAAAGAAGAAGGAATTCTAATTCGTGGTTATGCCCTAACATGGATGAGTCTAGCTAGGGCATCCATACTTGTTTTGAGAAACCCTAACCTAGGGTTTTCATTTACAACTGCATTTTCAGCCTTAGGGTTTTTACCCCATCTTCACTTGCAGCAACATCACTCCTTCGACGACACTTCATCTTTCTCGACAGCTCCCTCTTCTCTCAGACAGGTTCGGGCAGGGTGCCCCTCTTCACAGGCAACCCTTTAGCTACCTCCGAGTTGCTGCAGCAAGCTCGAGGCAGCCTGCTTGTGCTCCCGGGCTGCTACAGCGAACTCCGAGCAACTTGCAAGTGCCTACAAGCTGCTACAACAGACTCGGGCAACTTGCTGGGGCCTCGGGACCGCAACAAAACAGGCCCAGAGCTACTCCGGGCAGGCTGCCAGCTCACGGGCCAGCAACAAATGAACCCAACAGGGTTCGAGCAGCAGTAAGGCTGCCCAGCAGACCTTCGGGAAACTCAACAGACCTCCGAGCAGGCAGATCTACCCTTTTGGGCAGCAGAACATAAATCAAGCAACAGGGCAGGTACGAACAGCAAGTACAGATAAGGAAGGAGAGAGAAAACATATCTAGGCAACCATAGAAGATTTTTGGGCAATTTGATCTCTCCAAGCAGGAGAGGAATTTCAGGGTAGAGAGCCCTAATTTGTTAAAAAGCCAAATTTGGCATTTTCTGTGTAATTGTGGATCTGTGAGTTAAACCCAGTTAGGGTTTGTGGAATTTCTTGGAAAAACTCAATCATCTCATTTACGAGATCAATTACTAATGCTTTTGGGGTTTTTGTCCTTTAAAGGTTTCCCCAGTGAAAAATCCTGTGTTCAATGTGTTGATGTATTGATGTTGTTTACTGCACTTGTCATTTGTTTATGTTAGTCTGCAAATTTTAAAGGTATTCATGCTAATGCTAAAAATTCAACAAACATGAGAAATGAAAATGACATTTATTACAGGTGTTTTTGATTCAAAATCAACAAAGAGCAACATCAACTCAAGGGTTCTTGTCAATAATCTTCAAAATTATCAGGAAGCAAAACTGATTAGGGATCAAATTCCCTTGAGCCCATGTTGAAGTTGATTTTGGAAAAGACAGAAAATGAAGATTAAATTAAAAGACAAAGAGGGGAATAACCTACATTGCTCCTGGAAGCCATAATTGCCCTAAAGACAACATTCGAGATGGTCGATGGCCTGCCCTCTCTCTTAAATCAAAAACCTTGCCTTGTAGACAACTCTTTAGAGAGTCTCCATTTTTCAGCCTCTAAAATTATGAAAAACTATAAGTTCTTGATCCTGGTCAATCTAGGAAATCTTCCTCCAACTGGCTAGTACTACTTTCTGTTAAATGGAGAATAAGAGCATCTTCACTTCCAATCTCATAATCAACTCCCTACGAAATTATTCTATGAAAAATGTCTATAGTATTCTTCCTTACTTCATTGGTAAGGGTCACCCTCGAAAGTGCATCGTTCTACGTACAACAATGTGTTGACTTTAACAAGTCTCTGTGTTATATAGCTAGCATTTGATGTTTGTGCAGCCCCCCTCACTACGACCAAGCGTTGAACTCTACAGATGGTATCTTGGGTGTGAACTCCATTGCTGAGTGTCTTCCGTGACTGGCAAGGTTGAAGGCATGGACATATTTCGAAACATATCAACAACATTCTTGAAGAATTCAAAGTCGAGCATGACTTGAGTGCGAGTACACAATGAATACTGAAGATAATATCTAAGCTATGCCATCATGAAATAGGAAATCCTCACTTAAGCTACACCATCGGAACTCACCATGGGGAAAACGTAGCTTAAGCTATGTTCTGGAACATAGCTTAAGTGACGCTCTGAAGCATAGCTTAAGCAATGCTCTGAAGTGCATCTTAAGTTACACTTTGAAGCGCAACTTTAGTTACACTTGCCCCATAAGTGACGTTCCTTTAAATTTTCATTGAATTTTTCTCTAGTTTTCAACCTACTCAACTTCAAATCCACGTTGAAAATTTATATTTTCATTAAACGTCCATCCAAACATTGAATTGGGACCCAAATGTGATAGTGTCTATTTTGCAAGAGCGTTTTCTTGGCTCAGGAATGTACTTGAATCATTTTTCCAAGTTTTATCATTGTGTTCATTATGATTGTGTTGTTATAACATTCTCAAGAGTCAAAATGTAGAATGGATTGAAGAAGTATTTTGGAGCAAGCCAGAGAACTTTCAAACTAGAAGATGGTACTACTCAGAGTTCAGTAACACAAGCACCTACTACTACTATCACAAGCACCTACTACTGTCACACAACACACTTTGGGTACCTATGAGCCTTCTCCAACTCCTTCACCCGATGTAAGGAGCATGACTGAATAGCATTTTCAACCTTGTAGCATGCAAGGTCATAAAATTTCATCTGATGTTGTAATATATGATTCACCTCCTCTTCACGATAATATACACATGAAAGCTTTGAGTCCACATCCAACTAGAGATCCTAATCCTGACATATGTGAAGATGATTTACATGCTGGACAACATAGGGAAGGTAAGATGAAATGCCATGATATGACCACACAAACTGTTGCTGGGGTATTCATGGATTTAAATCAAGAAAATCTAAAATATATGGATGTGGCCGATGCAGGGAAAACACCCTTTGAATCAGAGATGCTTATGCAATAGTTGTTGTATAAGCTACTGTTAATATTGCAAAAGTAAATCTGGGAATACAAACTTAATTTTAAAAAGTTAAAACAAATAACTCGAGAGAACTGATCTCTGAAGGTGAAGATGAATTTCATGGAGCACATTCAAGGGATCATAATGAAGGGACATATTGGACACCTGTTAATACATTGGAAAGTGATAATATTGCAAAAGTGAATCTGGGAATACAAACTTAATTTTAAAAAGTTAAAACAGATAACTCAAGAGAACTAATCTCTGAAGGTGAAGATGAATTTCACAGAGCACATTCAAGGGATCAAAATTAAGGGACATATTGGACACCTGTTAATACATTGGAAAGAGATAATAAAGACACCAAGTCTCGAATGAAGTATCAGCCATTTGACATTAAAAGTTGAAGGACAAAAATGGAGGAATGTTGTTTCCAACACTAGGTTGGGTTTTGAAAAAGTTCAAAAATTTTAAAACAATTCCCAGCAAAAGACTTGAAAAAAGGCAGAAGAGCACAAACATGGTCATCATTTCAGGCCGCAAAGAAGTTCAAATGCAGCACACCCGCGTCTGTAAATTCGCATCAGAGGCTTCAATCATGCTTTCTCTTTAATTCATGGTAGCGAGCAATTTCGGATTTGATCACCTCTTTCTCCATTCTCGAGAATTGAAACGGTCATAACTTCTCTTATCTGTTTGTCAACAATTAATTCAGGGAGGAAAAAGCAATTAGTTCAAGGACGGAAAAGGAAAGCTTGTTTTCTCAGGCACGGAAAAGCAAAGGCTATTAGTTTAGGGATAGAAAAGCAGTTATTCCCTGAGGGTTGATGCAAAAGAGAGAAAAAGGAGCTTATTCTATTTGTCAAAAAAGCACTTATTCCATCTGTTGAAGGGAAAAGCAGTCTCGAAGGGAAAAGTAGTCAGTTCAGAGAGGAAAAAGTGCTTTTCTACTCGTTTAAGAGAAAATCAGTCAATTCAGAGAAGGAGACGTAAATTGTCTCATTTGCTACCCCACCCACCACCTATACCTATCCGTTGAAAGTAGTAGTGGGAGGAATCACCTATATATATCTCAAACTCTACATACCTTCAGAATATTTTCCTCCTCCTCTGTTTGTTGTGTGTTATGTTGAGTCCTGAGTCTGGATGAGTCTTAGACGTGAATCTTCTTAGTCTTGAGTCGAGTATGTATGTGATTAATGAGGAAGGCAGACTACACTAGAGGAGAAACGCTTTCAAAAGCCTCGAAGGACCTCAGACCTCTGCTTTGAGAGGACCTTTGTCGGATGTGGTTGAGACCTCTCACGGCGATCAATGGTATGTATTGTTGGCTTATGATTTTAAGTTAATGTATTCATTCATTTCCTATTTTATCCCTTTCAGCGATACCGTCTATATACCAAAGATATACCGAAGAAACTTGATAGCATTTTCTATTTCCAAAGCAGACCATGCCGCAGCAAGCTCCGATCAAGTTAGATCTATCTACCTGCTCAACACACACACACACAAATCAAGTTAGATAGCCATGATTGCATATAGCATTTTGTAGGTCAAACGATTAAGGTTTTAGGTTTCAAATGAAATCTATATGGCTTTTGGTTGGGTAAAGGTAAGGAAACATGAACAATGAAAATGACATTTATTAAAAGTGTTTTTGAATCAAAAATCAATAAATAGCAACATCAACTCAAGGGTTCTTGTCAATAATCTTCAAAATGATCAAGAAGCAAAAGCGATCAGGGTTCAAATTCCCTTGAGCTCAAGCTAGTCCATGTTGAAGTTGATTTGGAAAAAGACAGAAAATGAAGAATAAATTAAAAGATGAAGGAAGGGGAAATAACCTACATTGCTCTTAGAAGCCATAATTGCCTTGAAGACGCCATTCGAGATGGTCAATGGCCTGCTCTATCTCTTGAATCAAAAACCCTGCCATGTAGACAACTCTTTTGAGAGTCCCCATTTTCCAGCCTCTAAAATTATGAAAACACTGTAAGTTCTTGATCCTAATCAATCTATGAAATCTTATTCCGACTGGCTAGTACTATTTTATGTTAAATGGAGGATAAGGGCATCTTCGCTTCCAACCTCATAATCGACTCCCTAAGAAATTATTCTACGAAGAATGTATGTAGGATTCTGCCTTACTTCATTGGTAAGGGTCGCCCTCAAATAGTGCCCCATTCTACGTACAACAATGTGTTGAATTCAACAAGTCTCTGTGTTAAATAGCCAACATCTGATGTCCATGGCCCACTACAAGCGAACGTTAAACTCTAAGGATGGCATCCTGGGTGTGAAATCCATTGCCGAGCATCTTCTGCAACTAGAGAGGTTGAAGGAAGACATATTTTGGAACATATCAACAACATCCTTGAAGAATTCAAATCCTCGCCTAAGCTACGCCATCGGGACCAACCACAAGGAAAATGTAGCTTAAGATATGTTCTAAGCTATGCTTCAAAGTGTCGCTGAAGCTATGCTCTAGAACATATCTTAATCTACATTTTCCCCGTGGTGAGTCTCGATGGCTTAAGCAAGGATTTGAATTCTTCAAGGGATGTTGTTGATATGTTCTAGAGCATAACTTAAGCGACACTCTAAAGCATAGCTTAAGCTACGCTTTGGAGTGTAGCTTAGGCTACGTTTGCCCCATAACGTTGCTTAAGCGACGTTTCATTAAATTTTCGTTGATTTTTTCTCCAGTTTTCTTCCTGCTCAACTTCAAATCGATGTTGAAAATTTATATTTTCATTAAACATTGAATTGGCACCCCAAATGCGGTAGTGTCTCTATTTTCCAAGAGTATTTTCTTGGCTCAGGAATGTACCTGAACCATTATTCCAAGTTCTATCATTGTCTTCATTATGATTGTGTTGTTATATCAAGAGTCAATATGTAGAATGGATCGAAAGAGTAGTATTTTGGAGCAAGCCAGAGAACTTTCAAACTAGAAGATGGTACCACTCAGGGTTCAGTACCAGGAAATGAGAGAAGATTTTTGGTGCTGTTAAAATCAAAAGCACCAACTACTGTCACACAACACACTTTGGGTACCTATGAGCCTTCTCCAACTCCTTCACCCGATGTTAGAGGCATGACTGAATAGCATTTTCAACCTTGTACCATGCAAGGTCATAAAATTTCATCTGATGTAATATATGATTCACCTCCTCTTCACAATAATCTAGACATGAAATCTTTGAGTCCACATCCAACAAGAGATCCTGATCCTAACATGTGAAGATAATTTTCATGCCGGACAACAGAGGGAAGGTAAGATGAAATGCCATGATATGGGCGCAAAAACTGCTGTTGGGGTATTCATGGATTTAAATGAAGAAAATCTAAAATATATGGATGTGGCCGATACAGGGCAAACACCCTTTGAATCAGAGATGCGTTGCTGTATAAGCTACTGTTAATATTGCAAAAGTGAATCTGGGAATACAAGCTTAAATTAAAAAAAAACAGATAACTCAAGAGAACTGATCTCTGAAGGTGAAGATGAATCCCACGGAGCACATTTAAATATGGACATATTGGACACCTGTTAATACATTGGAAAGTGATAATAAAGACACCATGTCTAAAATGAATGATCAGCCATTTGACATTAAAAGGTGAAGGACAGAAATGGAGGAATGTTGTTTCCAGCACTAGGTTAGGCTTTGAAAAAGTTCATCCTAGTCAAAAAGAAAGTTCTGGCTCTGAAAGTGGAGAAGAATGTTAAGAGGATCAAGTTTCTTGGTCAGAAGATGATCAGTCTCGTGTAAATCAATCCAACCAACAATATCACAATGAGTACAATCATAGTCAAGAAGAGTATGAAACCAATGATCTTTTTGAAGATAAGGTTGAACCCCAAGATCAAGAGGTCAATATCCAACAGTGCATGAAATTCAAGTGAGCATTCCAACCACCGTTTGGGGACTCTGATGATGATGAAGATGAGCACGAGAGGAATTTCCAAATCCAGGGTATAGAAACTTCGGAAATGATGATTCTTAAATCCAGCATTTTCAGCACTCTCGTAATCAAAAGCAGTTTGATAATGAGAATGATGCGTATGAAAAGGTTGTCAACAGAAAATAGTATCAGAACCAAGACTTTACAGATAAAAGCCCAAGAGTTCCTGATATTTTTGGGTTTAAAATAAGGGTTATCCAGCCTAGTAACAGTTATGAAGATGAAGGACATCTAGTTACGTAGAGTGTGCAAAGATCAAGACCATCTACGCTACATGAAACCCACTTTGATGATTAGGTCAAGCCTTTAATGATGATAGAAGAATTAAACTTCACATTGCACTTTAGACCACCAACCAGATAGCAATTCTCATACCGAGAGACACTCGAAACAAAAAAGCATTGGAAATACGACATTTAATGATAACTCTGCTTCATTAGGATATACAAAGATGATAACTCTATTGTTTTCAGCTGCCATATTCTTCTCGCTTGGGTGAGCTTCTTACTAATTAACTGCAACCTTAAATGAAAAGTCCAAAGATTTTAAAACAATTCCCAGTAAAAGACTTGAAAAAAGGCAGAAGAGCACAAACCTGGTCATCATTTCACGCCGGAAAGAAGTTCAGATGCAGCACGCCCGCGTCAGTAGGCTTCAATCCTGCTTGTTCTTTAATTCCTGGTAGCGGGCAGTTTCGCATTTGATCTCCTCTTTCTCCATTCTCGAGAAATGAAACGCTCACAATTTCTCTGATTTGTCTGTCAACTATTAATTCAGGGAGGAAAAAGCAATTAGTTCAGGGACGGAAAAGCAAAGTCTGTTTGCTCAGGCACCGAAAATCAAAGTCTCTTAGTTAAGGGAGAGAAAAGCAGTTATTTCCGGAGTTAGGGTTGATGCAAAAGAGAGAAAATAGAGCTTATTCTATCTCTGGAAAAAGCGCTAAGCAGTCTTGAAGGGCAAAGTAGTCAGTTCAGAGAGGAAAAAGCGCTTTTCTACCCGTTTATGGGAAAAGCAGTCGGTTGAGAGAGGGAGACGTAAATTGTCTCATTTGCAAATTGCTACCCGGACCACCGGCTATTCCTATCCGTTGAAGGAAGTGCGACCCGGCCCACCGCGTATCCTTGAGGGAATCACCCCTATATATATCAAACTCTACATACTTTCAGAGCATTTTCCTCCTCCTCTGTTTGTTGTGTGTTGTGTTGAGTGTTGAGTCTGGCTGAGTCTCAGTCGTGAGTCTGCTTTGTCTTGAGTCGAGTCTGTATGTGATGATAGATGAGGAAGGCAGACTGCACTGGAGGGGAAACGCTTTCAAAAACCTCGAAGGACATCAGACCTCTGCTCTGAGAGGACCTCTGGTGTATGCGGTTGAGACTTCTCACGGCGATTAGTGGTATGTATTGCTGGCTTCTGCTTTTAAGTTCATGTATTCATTCATTTACAGATATGCGATACTGTACGATACTTGATGGCATTTTCTGTTTCCAAAGCAATCCATGCCGCAGCAAGCTCCGATCAAGTTAGAACTATCTACCTGCTCAGCACAGCCACGCATAGATCAAGTTAGATAGTCAAAAGAAGCATTCTCCCTAACCCTTTTGAAAAATTTCTTCCATGGCATAACCCCCCCTTCGTAGACCTTCCTTGCATATGTTCTCTTCCATCCACAAAAATCCTCTGTCGATTTCCCCTCACAAGCTGCTTTCCCTCCTTGCATATGTTTTCTTCCATCGACCCCTCTGGCTTGGTTATCTCTTTTAGAGATCCCGTGGCTGCATCTCCACAATGTTGTTTCACTCGCCACGACCACGTAACCAACGTTCTCTCTATGCATTGTAACTCTATTTCCAGCATTGCGAAGCCTTCTCTCGAGATCTGTTCCAGGTGCTTAAGGAGCTCTATTTTGTTTTGGTTACGTATAAGAACCCTCTTTCCCTCCTTGCATATGTTTCGTTTTCTCTTTTAGAGATCCTGTGGCTGCATCTCCACAATTTTGTTTCACTCGTCGACCATATTTGTTGCATTTCTCTGCATAATATGTACACGTAACCAACGTTCTCTCTATGCATTGTAACTCGTCCAGCCTGCGAATCCTTCTCTAGACATCTGTTCCCGTGGTTGACGAGCTCTATTTTCTATTGGCTACGTATGCAAACTTCATATTCTTTTGTATATGCTTATGTATGTTTGAAGATTTTTATTGGAAACGTAAAGGGACACTATATTTTGTAGGAGTAGTCTAACGGGTCGGCGATTTCGCCCGGCGTTAGACTACTCCGTCTACCCACGCCGTTAATCGTTAACGTTCCTGTCCTCCGGATTCCGGCACATCCCTCCAGCCAAGGGTCCCACATGAATCTTTTTCTGAAAGTATACCATGACTCAGTTAAGACCATTTCACATACTTTCCAAACTCGGTTAAATTTTATCTTTCTGAAAGTTTACATTTTCTAGATCGCTGAGAAATATTACAGAATAAGCAATCATAAAGCTATAAAAAGCTGTAAGTAGAGGTCTTAACATAGTATGATCAACTAAAACTGGCCACGAACCCTGAATATTCAAACTTTTTTTTTCACTTAACATGTGGACACAGAAGTATTGAAATGGTCTTAACTGAGGCTAAACTGGTCTTAACTGATAAAATTTAATATAGCAGGTAAAACTTGGGAATATACCATGACGAGAACAACGCTCAATATACAGATTTTTAACCGAGTTTGGAAAGTATGAGGTGATTTTTCCCAAGCTCTATAAGCCTGCGCACATAATTATTTACTCTTGGAATTTGGAATTGAGGCAGTGAAACAATTTTTATTTTGCATGTTATTTCTCGAGCTGAAGACTCTGTAGATTACCATTGTTTAGATAGACGTCCTTATTAGCTTGAGTAACTCACAAAATCCACCAGCATGGTGCTTAGTACATGGACAAAGGCAGAGAGCTAGTAGTGTCCAGTAGACCTACTCTACAGGTATACTATACAACGTAGTTATTATAGGAAGCTTAAGACTACTAATAGTCTTTACTATATGGCCTTAGGGCAATCGGAAATAAAGTGTAGGGCAGTCCATAGAGCTAAGACTGAACTAGTCCAGTTCATAGGGCTGGATGGGAAGCTGGAGCAGGAGCTTTTAAGCTGGAGAGCTGGTCTTAATTAGTTGGGCTTAGGCACAGTGTTTGGTTGGAACGGAAGGAAGGAGGCTACCCATTATAGTAGTGACCCAATACTGTCATACCCATTACTTCTTTCCTTAAATCTATCATGACTGCTAGAGGCAAGAAGTGCCAGGCTTATGAGTATTTGAAAACCTCTTCTGTCTGATAGGGCATCCTCTTCTTTATCCTTTCTGTTAAAGTAACTCATTCGTCAGAATCAATCGTCAGAAAAGAAGGCTCTCACCCTCAAGGCCTTTAGCACTCAACCGACTACATCTGCTAACTCCTGGAAATGTCTGGAGTAATATTTCCTGCGCGCACCTTGCCTTTAGGGAGAGGGAGATAGAAAGTAAATAGGTCATTCGCCTATTTACCGGAGAGGATACAAAATAATAACTATTAGTAGAATGAATGAACAAGTTCAACGTATCTATTATGCCCAATTCATTTTCATAATTGTAGAGATAACACGGTAAGGAACAATTTGACCCTAAATGGCTGGTTAACCGATTAGTCGCTGTTATAATACATTGGCGCGACCAGTTGCAGTACGTTACCAGCAGGAAATGAGAGTTTTTAGTTCAAAATAAAGTAGCCTCATAAATACCAATTTAACTGGAATTATTTCCAGCATCAATTGAAGGAGCAATGTTCCTAATAGCATCCCCATAAGCACCAAATTAATAAGCATGACCAGCAGTTCACCTTCCCTTTTCCTTTACATTGGCTACCCACCCGAGTAAATACGGTTTGATCAGGTTAACCCGCCTACAGGGAAGGCCTGTATACAGACTCTTTAATGGACAAATCAATAGTTATAAGCATTTGGCGGAAAATAGTAACTTCAGTTTTCCCAATAACACTAGTAATAAGGAGCACAGAGGACATGTAAAGGAATTGAATTTGCTCGATCTCAAAATGGAATTGATCTAGGACCGCTCTTGCCCTTGTAATTTAGACTTGGTAAATTGTACCTTTTCCTTATGCCTCTCCTCCAGCTGTCTCTACCACCTATGATGCCCTTGCTTTTGCCGGATCAGCAGCAACAATACCTGGATCACATAATAGAGTTCCGATTCACACTGCCTGCCTGCTGATCGAGACTTTGCCGCCGATCCTGCGAAGATAGCTATCATTGTAAATATACCTGCTCCAAATAATGTAAAACAACTACGTTATACTTTGGGACATATTGGCTATTACCCCTTCCAGAGTGTGGAAACATGACCTCCTAATTTGATAATAATAATTAAGTAATAAAAGCAAGCAAGCCGTATCTTCGGCCCAAAGTAATTAAACCAAGAATCAATTCTCTCCTCAACCCTCTTTTCAATTTTTTGAAGGTAAATTTTGTGAAGATAGGTTGAAATGCCAATTTTGTGGTAGGGGAGGTTTTCTCAAATCAAGTAAACCGAGTTAGGTCTGCGGGCTATTCCTCATTGGGTCCGTGGAACACCTATCTCGGAAGAAGGTTCAGTTTGTTCAGTTTGCATTATATACTTGATTTTACAACGACCATAGACACGACTTCAATGAATGCCTTCGAGAAGGAAAGATAAAATAGGGAAGCTAGTTTTGGTTAGTTCAAGTTTACATAATGATCGTTCTGAGTCTACCTCTCATCCAAAAGGGCTCCCTTAATTTCGATGGCGGTCTTCATCGTCCTTTTCCCTTCTTATCTATTACCACCCAACCACAAGGCCCCAAAGACTTACAGTATACAGTTTTTTTTGTAAGGCCGAACATGCCAGAAATCTTGTCTCAGTAAAATTGCGTAAGTAATAAGAAGGGGTAATAAAGGTAAGCTCAATCCTTGATAGAAAAGTGCTGGTGGATTTTGTGAGTTACTCAAGCTAATAAGGACGTCTACCTAAACAATGGTGATCTACAGAGTCTCCAGCTTGAGAAATAACATGCAAAATAAAAATTGTTTCACTGCCTCAATTCCAAATTCCAAGAGTAAATAATTATGTGCGCAGGCTTATAGAGCTTGGGAAAAATTACCTCATACTTTCCAAACTCGGTTAAAAATCTGTATATTGAGCGTTGTTCTCGTCATGGTATATTCCCAAGTTTTACCTGCTATGTTAAATTTTATCAGTTAAGACCAGTTTAGCCTCAGTTAAGACCATTTCAATACTTATGTGTCCACATGTTAAGTGAAAAAAAAAGTTTGAATATTCAGGGTTTGTGGCCAGTTTTAGTTGATCATACTATGTTAAGACCTCTACTTACAGCTTTTTATAGCTTTATGATTGCTTATTCTGTAATATTTCTCAGCGATTTAGAAAATGTAAACTTTCAGAAAGATAAAATTTAACCGAGTTTGGAAAGTATGTGAAATGATCTTAACTGAGTCATGGTATACTTTCAGAAAAAGATTTATGTGGGACCCTTGGCTGGAGGGATGTGCCGGAATTCGAAGGACATGAACGTTAACGATTAACGGCGTGGGTAGACGGAGTAGTCTAACGCTGTGCGAAATCGTCGACCCGTTAGACTACTCCTATTTTGTATAGATGATTAAAATTATTTAAACATATGTTTGAATTATGTTTCTGAATATTTTTTTTCATTTTAACACATTAAAAGAATATTTAAAAATTCATTAGTTTTAAAATATGTCGTAAATCTTAATTTGATTTTGTTATATTTTTTTAATGTGGTTTAAATAATTTGTTGCTAGCGTTTTTCAATTTCTAAAAATAATTTCAATTTTAAAAATGGCATACAGATTTATAGTCTTTTTTTATTATAAAAGTTACCAATTTCAATTTTTAAAAACGCTCCAAAATTTTATTGTCTTTTCTCTTATTATTAAAGTCATAAAGATTTTAGTTGATTATTTAATCAATATATACAATTTATATTTATTAGTAAACTATGTTGTAAGTTTATATATTTTAATTCTTTTAAGGAGTGGGAATAGAAATAGGGGGAGGACGCAGAGAAAGGAGGGGGAGGAGGGGAAGGCAGC
>LPNX011055435.1:56104-99323 GCA_001517045.1 Pseudotsuga menziesii | reverse complement strand
GAGGAGGTGGAAGGGAGAGGGGTTGGGAGGACTAGGAGTAAAAGTAGAAGCAGAAGGAGGAGGAGGGGGCAAGTGGTGGGGGAGGGGGTTTGGGAGGACTAGGAGGGTAAGGAGGCGGGGGGAGAAGGAGGAGGACATAAATTATTTACCTACATTTAATGCCAAAGACATGACACAATTCAATTGCATAATGGTAAAATTCTTTTCCATATTTTGAAGAAAACATAATGAATGTCTTGTAGCTTTTACAAGTTTGCACACTTTGTTGCAACAAAAACCAAATTAGTTATTGATTATTTCAATTCATCAAGGCATGCCCTAAAGTAGTTGATAAATAAATAACATCATATTGCTATAATGGTTAGCTAAAAGTGCTGCAAGTATATTTTTATGTGTCTCTACCTACTAAAGATTGTAAAGTACAATACACTTTACTCAATAAAACATTGGGTTTTACATGGCTTTTCTTTTCAACTGCTAACATTTTATGATAAACTATGCATTTGCAACTTTGCTTATTTGTTGAGAAAGGTGTAAGGTTGCAAAAGGTTCCCGTGTGCCTCTGTTAATGATAAAGTAAAATCATAGGTGCAGATGTTAGGCTCTTTACTATTCTCAAGCCTCAACATCTGTAATATTGTGTCTCTGAATATTGTTATGTAGGTTATGCACTCATACATGATTAGGTAGATTGATTTTGTAGTCCAACAATGATTACTAACTCAACTCCCTTAGTTCCTTATCATGTTTGACTAGGAAGTTATCTATAGTCAAAAGAGTTTCGATCTTGTTTGAACATTGGTTATTAGAAATGCAAGAGCACAATTTTTATATGCCATGTGATATTTTTCTTTTTATGTTGGTACAAATTAACTGTGAATTTTTTGCTCATTTTTTGAGAGAAAAAAAAAATGAAGGACAAAAAAAATGTGAAAGGTTGACTTTCTAGGAAATAGTGAAAAGGAATAGTATTCAGTCATATTCATAACAAAAGCCTTACTATAATTTTTAGAAACCAATAGAGTGATGGGCCCTAGTTGTGGATTAACTGTGGTTCTCTAGATGTTGGAGGAAATGATTTGAAATTCTCTGAATTTTAATAGACTTGGTTAAACACCAAATTTGATGTTTGTCACTATGTTATCAAATTTTTTCATGTATTAGTCCACTATTAAACGATTCCCTACTACTATAGCATTAAATTTAAAAGTATGGCCTTTTGCATTTCTAAGCCTTCTTTACTACTGACCTCATGGACATGTACTTTATGATATGTGAAATAGTTTTGGGTTGAATTTTTATGTTGGATTGTGTTTGGTTCCTAATTCTAAGAGCTAGTTTTTTTCATAATACAAGTTATGCACAAAAAAATAGATTTGCTTATTTAGACAAGTCCAATTTGACAAGGATATACCATCCAAATATTGATAAAGTGAACTAGCATTTGTTTCTTTCAAGCGAATACTTTTACTTAAATTTATTTTCAACATCTAAATATATCATAATTGGCAATTACCCACAACTAGGGTGGATATGCATTGAGATTCTAAAGGATAAATGAATCCCTACTCTTCAAATTTGAATAGTTTCCATAGGTTTGTAGAATTTAAATTATGTTTATCATTTTGTTTTGTATGGTGTTTCTTCTCCTTGCTGGAGTAACAAATTGGATGATTTGTTTCCTAGCATTTTTCTTTCTTCTTCTATTCAACATCCCAACATTGTTGAGTGCACCTAATCCCAATGATCCAATTTTTAGAACATTTATAAACTTTGAAAAAAAACAAAATGAGTCGAGGTTGTGGACACATGCAGACCATAGACTCTTTATTTTTGTTATGAATTAGTGGTTTTATCTTGTAACTTCTACACTGAACATTCATTTTGTTATTTTGGATCTCTCTTCCATTTGATCTCTCTCTCCATCTGGTTTTATTTTGGATCATATACAACTCATCTTATTTCAAGGTTTTGATTCTATAATTAGATGATTACAAGATATTATAATATTTACAGTGAATGAATGGACATGATTGTATGCAAATGGTGCATGACAATGTTTTGAGGTTTGTTTCTTTGAATAACACATTACAAGATTGCATGCAAATGATAATAAGTGATAGTGTTTTGAGGCTTGGTTTTTTGAATAACACATTTGTAATGTGTAAGTTATCAACCCATTGGCAACAAACATGGAATTTTTTTAGGTAATATTCATGTATCATTTATTTTGGTAAATTTGGCCAGACAATGTGGATTGTTAAGTTACTAAAAAAATGGCATACCAATTAACATTGTGATATTTGACTCTTTAACATGAAAATCTATTTGTAGAATTTGTTTTATGTAAATCTCCTTTGATATAAATGTCATGGACAATATGGTATGAAAAATTTCACGTATTAACATGAACTTTTGTCAATCATAATTTTATAAGTTGAAAGTTCTCTCTAAAATTATCCATACCTTTTCCTCTATTACATTTTCACAAAAAGATAAAGTCCCCTTTAAAAAATCTCTACTTGTTGCTTAAGGTGATTTGTTGTGAAAGCTTCCATGCTAATTTTGATATTAATCTATGTTTTTATAAAGATAAAATTCCATGTTAAAGGTAATTTTGATTTTTTTGTGTTAAATTTGCTTGCTTATTCTCTTAATCGAGTATCTTCCAACACTCACCTCTGACACAAAATCCTTCCAGTTGCTTAAGGTGATTAATTATGAAAGATAAATAGCACCAATTTTGATATTAATTTATATTTTATAGGGATTAACTATAAATCACATAAATTTCAAGCTACATAAGATTTAAACTTGTGTTTTTGCTATAAAAAAACTCCACGAGTTGGCTATGATCTCTAAAAACCAAATTTATTCTCAAAAAAATTCAACTTTATCTTACTACATTCCTACCTGAAGATATAGAGAAATTATTGTTCCTATATGACTTGATACATTACTGAAAACAAACCCAAACCAAATACATAACTACTACTAACACCACCACTAAGAATCACAACAAATGTTCAAATCCATATTAAATGTACATACTCTATAGGTTAGTTTACCCTAGTTTCCACAAAGATGATCTCCTCAAGATTCAAATTAATTCCCTCCTTTGAGAGGGCATCCACCTTCTAGTTCAGCTCCTGATATATATGATTGATAACAAAATTGGAGAAGACTGAAGTAGACTCCTTCAAATAAGTATCCAAGGCCACCAGATCTACATTTAAGATCAGTTGTGATCTTTGCATCCATTATGAAATATTATTTGTTCCCCTACTAATGTTCATCTTAAAAGAAATAAAATGAGAATTAGAGAAGAACAAAAAGACTCCCAGCCCATAGAGATGATCCAATCCCCAATGAGTCAACGAAACCATAGCAAGTCCTTTTATTAATCAATATTCCTCCTATCAGTCTCGAAAAAGTTGGATTAATATCCTCCCTATAGTAGTTGAAGGCCACAACAACCCAAGAATAAACTTGAAAGGAAAATGTTTGAGGCAAATATCAAACCATCTCAAGATAACAAAACTTCCCAAAGGATCAGAAACAGAATGACTCCAAATAGTTTGGGATCTGGGCGAGTAAACTATGCATGAAAACAATTTTCAGTAGAATCCTTAATCCACAAATTTCAAATCTTCAGCTAGTTACCAATGTCCATCAACACTTGTTGTGAAAAAATGCAATGAAAAAATAAATGCATATAATGCAATCAACACGTTGTTACATATAATGCATATTCGCTTTCCATGGACATTTCTTCTTTGTCTAGCTTCCTAGGTGTAAATTATATTTTGTAATGTGATTGACAACAAGATCATTTTCTTCTTGGGAACCTTACCTTTCCATATTTGTTCCCACCACCAAACAAGTGGACATATGTCTTATATAATTAACATATGTTAACCATTCTTTGTCGAATACAACCCCCAGTCTTATTACCAATCCAAATCAATCGACCTTCTTTATCCCTTAGTCAAATATGTTCCTTTCTAATATATACAATATACCTATCTCAATCTCTTTGCCAATCACCTTGAAGACCCAAATATCTTGTTGATTTCCATCCTTGTGACCAAATTTCAGTTTTTCCTTGATCCCCAATTTAAAAAAGGAATGTTAAATTATGTGATTAAAGATAAAGGACCAGACCAAGAGGGAGGAAAACTTGATTTCCACAACCCATTATAGAATCGTCACCCATCCTTACCTATTATCATTACCTACTTTGCAAGTTGACATAACACCAATTGAATTAAAAGAACTTACTAGAGTTTTCTATGAAGAGACCCATTCTTCCATGATTTATCCTCTATTTTTTATTGATGATATAATAGAATCCCAAGCCAAGTATATTTAGATAATCGGCCTATTCCAAAAATGATCTTTCCTAACCAAATTCCTAAGAGACTTACCAGATAGTGAGGCACCAAAAACATGGATATTTTTAGCCCTCGCCCCACTTTAGTGATTTTCAACTTGTAAAATGGGCTCTATCCTTCCCTTCGAAACCACTCCATAGGAAGTTGAAAATTAACCTTTGAAATTTTTCTAAAACATCTTTAAGAATGTGTGCCAACAACTGTTAGTAACTACACCGAGATAGCCTCTAAAGATCGATTTGACCTGTTATGTTGTATATGTACCCAACGCACCTTCAGATGTGCCCCATGGAGAGAGAGACATTTTTTTCGACCAAGAGGGGTGTTATCGAGCAACAGTGGTCATGGCTAGGCCCTTTGGTCCTTCCTTTAGGAGTACTATGGCTTAATGGCATTGTTGATTTCCCTTTATGCATACTCGTAGTAAATCTATTCCACTATTTTATTGACTCTATAGACACTGGGAACTAACCTTAAACACATATGAGATATATTTGGTGTCTAAGTGTCTTTTGCATAGTTACATAGGGCTCTCCCCTAGGAGATTTCAACTTTTGAACAAGTTTGGAGAAGTGACTAAGGTGACAGTGGTCACTTTCTCCACATATGCTTGTCGGTGGCTTAGACTGCCATTTCAACCAGTAACATGACCAAAGTCGGTCTTCCTCCTCTAGAGAACTAATAATTACACCAATGATTTATCATATTCGTAATCTAGTCAATCAACCATATCCAATCTTGTTTACCATAAGCATTTGGTAATAGGATATATCCAAGGTACTTAAACCCCTCACACATATTGTATACTATTATATATAAAAAAAATTCTGGAATTATGTTAGGATTTTTTTTCGCTCCAAGATTCATTTTCAAAATTTCTGTTGTAGACTCCAAGTTGCAGGTCGAGTTTCATTTCTTGGTCGTTCTGGAAGGATTTTCTGGTGCGTAGTTGTTGTAAGATCATAGCAGTTCATATTCGTTGGTATCGGATTTCTTGTCCTCTTCGTTGCCGTCGTTTTAGAAGGCCATTGGAGTTAGTCTTTCTGCTCGCTGATCCACCGTTTCGGAAGGCTTTCTTTCTTCTTTCCGATCTTCCATTTCGGAAGTGATCCGCTTGCCGAGTGAATTGTTTAGGGATCACTTGCCCTGAGCTTCACTCCGTCGCCGTTTCGGATGGAATTTGGTGATTGGGCCAAGGGATAGTCTATCCGCTCGCCTATCCCTTGCTTAGACTAAGCTCTATGCTGTTTCACTTTGTCCTAGCTCACCTATAGACCAAGCTCTCTCTACTAACCGATCCTTGCTTTGAGTTGTCCATGTGCTGATCCTTCGATCACGGAGGCTCGAGTTCTCTTTGGTTCCACTTGCTTCCGATTGAAGGTCGGACTTCAAGACCTTACCTTAAAGTGGATGCTGGCTGGGTTGAAACTTGATCCTTGTTGTTGCAAGAGTTATGTTCTGGTAACTCTTATGCTGGTTTTTGGATCCAAGAATTGAAGCTCGTGGAGGGTGTTTTAGAGCTTAGTGATCCAAGAAGTCTTCTGCATTGCTTTGGGAGGCTGTTTGTACAGGATTTCTCAATTCTAGGCAAAGGATTTCTTGAAGACCTGAGAATTCTTCCTCGTTTGGCTAGAGTCTTGGATAAGACTTCTGCATTGCTGCTTGATCGTGGTTCTGTGGTTTTTGCTGTGGAAGATTTCTTTGGCTAATATTTGTCCTCGCCATTGGTGGATGGATTGCCCGTTGTGGTGTTGCCAGAGGATTCTCTACTTTTTGGTCTGGCGTTTGGTTGTAAAAGGAGGGTTGGTCTGAGTTTCTTTGGGAGCTTTGTTGTTTCTGTAAGTTTCCTGGCTTTCTGTTCCAAATGGATCCTAGAGGGGTTCCTCCACTCTCTCTACCTCCTGATTTAGAAGCTTTCAAAACGATGATTGCTTCCAGCGGTAAGAGAAAGGGGGGGGGTATCTAATAAGTTTGTAAAGAAGGTAGACATTTCGGTTGAGCTACCTGCTGAAAGGATTTGCCGATCTGTGTTAAAGCTTGCTGAGCGGGGGCTCATTGGTCAATTCACTAGCCTATGGCCTTCCCCCAAGGCTATCGAAGGATGGGTGCAGAGGAATTGGAAGCCTCTTGTCTCAAAGGATATTCGCAGTCATTTTGTCGAATGAGGTTTCTTCATGTTTGTCTTTGAATCAGCTGAGGATAGAGATATGATCTTTTGGAATGGCCCTTACTTCATGGGTCCTCAAGGTATTTATTTGAATAAATGGACTCCTAATTTCAACCCTTCCCAAGACGTTCCGTCTGCAGTTTCGGTATGGGTAAGATTACCTTTCCTTCCTCTACATTGCTGAAACATTGAATCTTTGGTTATAATTGGGAATAAGCTCGGCAAATACATAGATCGGGCTGAAAGGAAAGATCAATTTTCCTGTGCTAGGATTTGTGTAGAAGTGGATCTGGAGATTGGTTTGCCCGAAGAAATTCAGTTAAATGTAGCAGACTGGTCTTACACTCAGGAGTTGGACTATGAGCAAATTCCGTTTAAGTGTAGGTTTTGTCACAACTATGGCCATTTTGCTAGAAATTGCAAAAAAAAATCTGAAGAGGAAAATGTTAAAGAGAAAGAAGACCAATGGACTCAAGTCCAAAAAATAGGAAAATCAGGGCATGGATTTAAAAAGAAAGGAAAATTAGTAATTGGTGACTTTGTGGCTGGGACAGCTTCCCAGGCTGGTGATATCCTAAAACGTGATCATAACTCTTTTGATGTCCTAAATTCCTCGGAAACTATCCTTGAAGAAGGCGAATTGAGTAATGTGGAAGTGATCAAGCCTCTTTTAGAAGACATATCTGTTCCTAAGGATTTATTTGGTCCTTCCTTTGTTGCTCTTCCGCCTGAAGGTGGCTCCCTTCCCTCTTCTCCTATCAATTCTTTCTCTCCTCCTTCATATGTTGAAATTGCACGGAAGAAAAATGAGGTTAGTCCTGACTCTTTAGAAGATTATTCCTTTGAGAAAAAAAACAGTTGGTAGGAAATCTAAAAAGGAGATAAGGGAAGAAGAGGCTGAAAGGCTCAAGACTCAAGGCAGTCAAGCAATTGTTGAAATGTCTTATGGGAGAAATAAGAGAAACGGGCTTCCTAAGGGAGTAATTACTCCCTCTTCTTTGGGTAAGTAATGCTTTTAACTTCTTGGTATTGTAGGGGATTGGGGCATTCTAGTAAACCTGAAGCTATTAAAAATTTAATAAAATTGGCTCCTCTTGATCTCTTATTACTCCAAGAGACTAAAATAGAGGAGGATGCTCTTCTTCTCATCAGCAAAAACAAGTGGAATATGAATTTTGGTAAGGCAGTCAGTGCTAGAGGTTCCTATGGGGGGCTTGCCACTTTATGGGGCAAAGATAAATTTCAGCTTTTAATGTAACTCAGCATTGGATCTTTACAGAGCTTGTTCATATCAACAGTAAGTTAACTTTTTCCCTATTCAACCTTTACGTTCCTGTTAATTATGAGGAAAAAAAAGATTGCTGGCAGTCGATTTTTTATTTTCTTGCGCTTCATTCACCAACAAACATTATTATCACTGGTGATCTAAATTTGACCTTAGCTTAGTGTGAGAAGAAAGGGGGAGTGCGTGGAAAAGATTAAATGCATGATGCTATGGAAAATATGATACACGATTGGGATTTGGTTGATAGTAATCCTAAGGTTGGCTAGTTCACATGGTCAAACTAGCGAGTCGGGGCAGCAAGTATTTTTGCCAGAATAGACAGGTTTTTAGTGCAGGGTCCCTTGTTGGACAACAAATGGATGATTTCCACTAAAATCCTTCCCAAGCTGGCGTTAAATCACCATCCGATTTCCTTGCAATTTGAAATTGAAGATGAGCTTGGCCCAATTCCTTTTAGGTTCTTCCCTTTATGGATAGAAAGTGAAGGGTTTATGGATATGGTCTCTTAGACATGGTCCAATTTTGTGAATGGGTCTCACAGTAATGTTTGGGAACAAAAAATGAAACAGACTAAATGTGCTTTGAAGAATTGGATTAAACTGCCCCTTCTAACTCCAATGAGTGTCAGGAAGGATAGAGTTGCAGAGCTCTCGGTTTTGCAAGTTGAATTAGAAAATAAAGAAGTTACCTCCTCTCATATTGCTCTTCACCAGACTGCCCAGCTTAAAACTAATATATCCTTCAGGCAGGAGGAGGAGTATCTCAGATTGAAGTCAAGAAGTCTTTGGTTGAAGGCTGGGGACAAGAACTCCTCTTTTTTTCACCGTCAATGCAGGGCCAGGCTTTCCAGAAATCACATCTCAGAAATCATTTATGATGAAGGGGTGACTATTAAAGGACAAGACCTTCTAAAGCAATCAGCTAGCAGGCATTTTCAAAAGTTATTTAAAGATGATGGTTGTTCATATGATGATGTGTCTTCTGACATTCTGCTCAATGTTCCTTCTCTGGTCAGTGTTGAGGATAACTATGACTTAATGAAGCCTTTCTCTGAGCAGGAAATTGTTGAAGTTATTTGGGCCATAGAGTCAGACAAAGCTCCAGGGCCAGATGGTTTTTTTATTCATTTTTATAAAGCTTGATGGCCTACAATCAAGACTGACTTGATGAGAATGATCATTTCCTTCTAGAAAAAAGATAAAATGGGTGGGTGCACAAACTCTACTTTTCTTGCCCTCATCCCTAAAGATGTCAACCCTTCTTCTTTTGATAGGTTCAGAACAATTTCTTTGTGTAATGCTTCTTATAAGATAATAGCCAAACTTTTAGCAAATAGACTAAGGCCTTTGCTTGGTAAGCTGATCTCTCCTCTTCAAGGGGGTTTTGTAAAAGGCAGACAAATAGTGGACAACGTCATACAAGTTCAAGAAGATTTACATTCTAGTTTCATTCGGAAAGAGAAAGGCATGTTAATAAAGCTGAATATGAAAAACGCTTTCGATTGAGTCAAGCTTCCTTTCCTATATGAAGTCTTGCATTCTTTTGGCTTATGTTCAGAATTTGTTTCATTGATTAAAGCTTGTACTAATAAGCCATGGATATCCCCTTTGGTAAATGGTAGACCCACTAATTTATTTAAAGCCACTCAAGGTCTTCGTCAAGGCTGTTCGCTGTCCCCCTTTTTGTACATCTTGATGGTAGAAACTCTTAGTAGAAAATTATTAGCTGAAAAGGATGCTAGATATATTCCAGGCATTAAGATCACTAGGGGTATTGAACCAATCAATCATGCTCTTTTTGCGGATGATTCCCTTCTCTTGGGAGGGGCCTCTATGGTAATTGCTCGGGCCTTTAAAGATATCCTCAACAATTTCTACTTAAGCTCAGCTACTTTGATTAACAAAAACAAAAGTGCAGTATACGGTTGGAATATCGATCAGCTTACTCTGCTCCGGATTTCATATCTCTTTGGCTTTCCTAGTTTTGTCAAGTGGGAAAAAGCAAGTATCTAGGCCTCCCCTTAACTCTTGGTCCGGATCCTCCTTCTCTGTGGATTGAAGTGTTGGCCAAATTTAAGGCTAAAATAGCCTGGTGGGGGGGACAGTGGCTTTCAAAAGCTGGGAAACTGACCTTGATTAATTCAGTTCTTTCAATGCTTCCAGTTTTTCAATCAACTCTACTTCTTACTCCCAAAGCTGTCTCTGCTCATCTTTCAAAACTAATGAGAGATTTTTTATGGAATGGAGGGAAAGGTGGCCAAAGAAAGATGCATTTGGTGAGATGGGAGGTCCTCATGCATCCTATTGTAGATGGTGGTCTTCAAATATGCGATCCTGGTCTTGCTAATTTGGCAACGGTAGGTAAGCTGGTTTGGTGGCTTTTTGAGGATCCCAAGTACCCTGTTAGTAAAATCTTTAGGATGAAGTATTTACACGGGGTTTCTTTATGAAATATTTCTTCTGAGAATTCTTCTTCTGGCTCTAGTATTTGGAATTCCTGCAAGAAATGTCTGGCATTTTTCAAACAAAATTTGTATAAAATCCCTGGTAACGGGATGAAGACCCTTCTTTGGGAGGATTCCATCTCAGGCACTCCATCTTTTTCCTTCGATTCTCAATTGCATAATTTAATGTTTTGGTTTAAGAATCAAGGTTTAAATTGACTTGCTGATATATGTAAGTGAGATCTTGAAGGAAATTGGTCTGGCTGGATTTTTCCAGAACTCCCTGTCCATTTATCTACTCAAAAATTGTATCTTTCTTACCTTCTCATGGGCCTAGCTCCAGTACACATTTCAAGCAAATATCGGTGGGGATGGGGCATTGAAGGGTCTTACACAGCTAAGTCTGCGTTCCTGTCTCTCACGTTGGCTCACAATTCGACCTTTCCTCTAGTGATTTGGCACTCAGTATGGTATTCTTGCTTCCATAAGTTTAATTTATTTGTGTGGCTGCTATTAAAAAACAAAATTTTGACTGGTGATAACCTTCAGAAATGGGTATTCAACGGGCTTTTCAAATGTTGCTTTTGCCAGTTGCTAATGAGACGCTCGACCATCTATTGGTGAGTTGTGAATTTGCCAGACAAGCCTGGCATCTGGTTCTTCATTATTTTAATCTTTCTTGTCCAAGGCAAAACTCTGTTAATCAATTCTACTATGCTGGCATGACCGGTGACCCCCAAAACGTAATGATGCATCCTTGCATAAACACTGGCATTCAATTCTGAAATTTCTGTTGTGGTCTTTGTGGATTTCCCAGAATAATTGTCTATTCAGTGATCAACGGCCTAAACTCCAGCTTGTTGTTATGAAAACGTTATCATGGCTAACAAAAATAATTAGCTACTCAACATCTTCTTTGCCATATTTGAATGATTTGGGTTCTTCTTCAAATGTTATGGGGAATATCAATTTGAAACCTATCTCGCCCCCTTCATGGAGGTTCTGAGGTGACACTAGTGCTCTCAACTCTTTATGGACGAGTTCATCTTCAGCTGCAATTTTTTTATGGTGCTTCGAAAGGTAATCCCGGGGTCTCTAGCACAGGTGGTCTTGTTATCTCTCCGGATGGTTTGTCTTCTATCAGGTTTTGTTGGGGGCTTGGCATTATGTCCAATAATCAGGTGGAGTTTTACAGTTTGCTTCAGGCGAGTCAGTTGGCCAAGAATAAAGGATACAAGTCTGTCCAAATTTTCGGTGATTCTAAAATTTTGATTAAAGCTTTAAATTCCTCTAATAGTTTAAAAAAATTTGCTTTAATTGTAACTCTGTAGAGAATTCAGAGAGTTTTAAATTTTTTTGATAAGGCAGATTCCTATCATATCCTTCGGGGATTAAATTCTTCTGCGGATGACTTGGAAAACAAGCTTGTCATCTTTCTCAAGGTTTTCTCAGTCTTAATGGGGAACCCGGCCATTTTTACCCTATTCTGTAATTTCTATGTATAGGAGATTGTTTGGGAGTCTCTATTCCTGTTCAGCGATATCTAGCAATTTCTCGTGAATTTGTATCCAGGTTGATTGGTGTTTTGCCAAAATAAACCTGTTTTTCCTATTTCAATAAAACTACCCGTTTTTGTTAAAAAAAGAAGAAGAAGAAAACCCTCACACAAATTGTGTGATCAGAAGTTAAATACAACTTATAGTTCTTGAGCCACTCTCTCATCCACCCCATTGAAACTCACAATTGACTCATCAATTTTAATCATCATGACAATTTCCATAGAAAGGATCTTCAAAATATCCTACAACACCCTTACTTCAAACAGAGAGCCATTTGTCTACAAAAGCGCATCATCAATAAACATGAGATGATTCAAATACATATGTTGTACCAACTTTACCTCTTTTAATCTTATTGAACCTTTAGCCTCTAATATAAAGTGGCTCAAACCTTTGGCTACCAATAGGAAAATATACAAGTAAAGAGGAAAACCATATCAAATACCTCTAGTAGGATTGCAAAAAGGAAAGGCAACATTGTTTACTAACACTACAAAAGACACTAAATACACATAACCCATAATCCAATTTACAATATTGAAAGAAAAAACAATTTAGATCAAAAGTAATGTGAGATATAACCAACACACTTTGTCATATGCCTTTGAGAGATCTAGCTTAGCCACCCTTGGAATCATTTTCTTAGACTTCATGTTGTTAAGGCCCTCTTGAGATACTCCAATAACATCATGAATTTGTTGACCTTCCAATAATCCAAACTGTGTTGGCAAGTGCACATTGGATAGCCATTTTTTCAAGCAAACAACTAAAAAATTAGCAAATATTTTATACACACAGTTACAGAGCAATATATGTATGTAGTCACCATATTTCTTTGACTAACCACCTTCAGGATCAAAGTTATAACAGTAGAATTGAAATTGGGAAGTACACGCCTAGTCATCCTTACCTCAACAACTTGTAGTAGACCCTTTCCCAACAAGTTAAAGAAGGAAAGTAAGAATTATTTCATCCAACCATCGGGTCTCGATGTTTTCCCTTTTTGAAATAAAAAAAGCACCTCCAATAGTTCAGACATGCTTACCTCCTAAAAGATATTAACATTGTCTTCTTATGCAATAAATCAAGGGAAATATGGGTAGACCTTCACGATTTCTGCAATGTTTTCTACCACTAGATATTTATTAATTTTGGAGAAATGTTGGAACATGAAATTTGCCAAGTTATTTAAGCCTTGAACACTTTGACCTTCCTTGTATGTGTAATTCCCATATCATATTGTGATTCTTCTGATGGTTGGTGAAACGATCTCATCTCCAAGTTCCATCCAGGTTGCTCTACTTTTCATTCTCTAATATGATTCTTTATCTTTGAGTACTTTGGCCTCTATAAATTTTAAACATGCCAATATATTTAGATCCTCCATTGAAAAAACCCCTTCCAAGTTGTTAAAGGGAGAATCAATGGAATCCTCTACTACTTTAAGAGATTTATCTTTATTATTAAACATGTTTTCTACCCATTGTACCACTTTATGCTTTAAATATGTAAGGAATCCATGAACTTTTTGATAGCAGAAATATTTGCACTCGAATTATAAGGAATCTAATCCCTCTTAACTAGATAATTGAACTCCTAATCCTTTGACCATGACAGATTGAAATTGAAAGGAGATGAGAGATTATCCTATTCCTAAGAGAGTTCAAGAAATATTAAATTATGGTCCAATCCTCCTCCTGATCTGACCCAACTCCTATATTTGTTCACTCTAAAGAACAACTAACTTGTGGCCAGAAATTGGTCCAATCACTTAGAGACCCTTTCATTTCTAGGCATTTTGTTGTGCCAATTGGGTTTATGCTTGGATGGATTTAGATATATTAACCTAACATCTCTAATTCGATGGATGAAATATCATGATTAAGGATCAACACATATTATAGTTCTCCATACCTATGCTCTATTTAATGTAAAGTTCAAGTCACCTTTGATTATTAGGTTATTTTCCTTGATATAGATGAAGAAAATAATAGGTCCCAAAACCTTTGTTCCTGTCATGGCTTGTAGACATTTAGAATGGATAATTTATTATCCAATCTCTTACACTTGAAGATCATGCACAATATTAAAGACATAGAGAAGACACTAATCAAAGATAATTCATATCATTGTATCATAATCAAACCTGTGGACATATTGATTGCATCCACCTACTGAAAGTCCCAATATTTAAAGAGGTTCTTTAGATTACCAATAATCAAATCCCATGTACTAATTGTCTCTCGAACAATGAAGATATTAGGCTTGTCTTTTTCAACTATTCTATGAAGGGAAAGTATTCTATCAAGGTTTCCCATACCCAAAATATTAATAAAGAGAATTTTCATCAAGCAACCGTCGGTCTACGTTGTGAATCTCTAAGATCCCAAGTTAAATATTTTTTTTTATCTTTCAAAATTTATGTCACAAATTTATTTTTAGCATGGTGCATATGGGACTTTCTACCAACACCACCCTTCACCATTTCCCCCCTTGGGTCGACACCTAGTCCCCTCGAAACATAATCATCCCTTGAATTGATTGGGCCTTTGGATATAAGGAGGTAGGAATTCGTAACTTACCTCCCTTAAGAAGGGGACGATTACACCACTAGAGGTGACCCCTGTACTTTAGCATCATGAAAAGGAGGATTGCTAAGGAGAGACTTGTATGGAACAATGTCTTCAATACCCATTGAGGGAGGATGTTTAGTAGGTGATCACCCTAGAAATAAGGCTTAATTATCTATGTTATTTCCACCCTCAACCCCACCAATGATTAGACTCGCAGCAAGAGAAGGATTATCATTATCATTATTTGTGGAGCTTGTTACTGCTCAAAATAGGACTCATGATAGACTTGCAGATCGCGATGTCATGAGTGGTAAGTACGAGAGAAGCTAGAGCCCAATGTCACCTTATCCTAGATTCTTGAACGCTTTAGGTCAACTCCTAAGACCAAGGGGGGTACCTAGAACTTGGTAAACAATATTTGTGATTCCCTAGACAATACACAAACATGTTTCCCAAGAAATGTTTTGGCATAGATCAGTTCCTTATGGAGTCAAAACAATGACGTATAATAATCACTAGAAGAGAGGGAGGAGGTAAAGAGCTTTATCATGTATCCCAAGAAATTTAGCATCATATTTCTATTGTCATTATAGAATTTCATTGGTCAATGTATATCAGAGAACTTAAATAAAAATCAGTCAAAACAATATCAGTCTCACCATGTGAAGAGTACCTTGTGTAGTAGGGGAAGGGGTATGATCAAGAGGGTGAAGAAAAGGCCCAAAAACAATTCTGAAAATATTATATCAAATCTGGTATGAGCTTTATAACAACCATAAAATAGAGTGTGGTCCCACTTGACACATTTTTTAATGAAATTCCAACCCCCCAAGGGTTAATCTAGGCCCAAAACCTCACTTTTTGTCCTTTCAAACTTGCCTGCAATGATCAATGTACATGTTGCACCTACAATAATAGATCTACAATAACCAAACCTCGACATGCACATTTAACCTAGAACAACATAATCCAACCATAAAAAAAAATTTCCCTTAGGATTAACCATCTATTTGCATAGGGCACACTTTTCTATTTGAACAAAATTTCCAAATCACAAGTATTATTTGAGATATATTTTTCTAATTTTTTAGGGTTTTTTCGATTTTATATATAATTGGATTTTTTGTAATAAATGTACAAGAGAATTTAAAAGAAAAAAATAGTGAAAGAGAAGGGGTTATGTCCTTAGTATTTTCAACCCTCATGTGATTAGAGATCGAGGTCAATGTCCCTACTCAATTTGGTTATTCAACATTTATCAACTAGGGCAAGAGACTAGTAACTCGATACTAGGTAAAAGTATCCAAAAACCCTAATTAGGGAAAAAATTGAACTCCAAGGCCCATAGTGGAGAGCTCATTCAAGAGGAAGGTATACTCAAACAAATTTGACAATATGTAGATAAAAAACCCTAATTTACCTTACCCAAGGTGTAAAAGCAATGTTAAACAATAAAATGGAGAGATCTTACCAACATCAGCCAAGAAAGGGAATAATAGATACTTTTTAGGTCTTTCCTTAGACATAAGTTATTACAACCACTCTTAGAATCAACCTTGCAAGATAATATAAACCCTAGAAAATTCATCATTCATCACAAGCCAAAGAGAGAGGTGTGCATTAGTCAAAAGATCCAGTAGACCAAGATAAAAAGAAAATTTTTAATATTAGAACCCTTTTCCATGTTTACAAGTAAATGTTAGAATCATTATTTATGATAAGGCTTCCTTGACATAACTTTAGATCCTACCTTACTAAAAATTAAAATAATTGTGTTGTAATAATTGGCTCCAATTGTGGGACATGTGCTCTTCTGAGGAGTGCATGAGAACACCTGAATCATTTAGGACTTGTATACATACACACACATTTAACAAGAAATATGTCAAATACATAAAAGGCAGATACTTCTATCTTGTCTTATTCAAATCAAAATTAAATGCAATAAACAAAAAATGCAATGCATGTGTAAAAGTAGATGTTTAAATCAAATGAAACTAAATCTCTTTTGCGACCTACCTACCTACTTTATGCATGGTAAAAAACTAGGTGAAGTAAAATAATACAATCATTGAAGCCACCATAACATGTCATTCATGCTATGGATTTTTCTTTTTCGTTGGCAAAATTCCAAGACAAAATCACATCAATGGTGAATTGAGTGGATGGCATTACCTTTATTGAGATGGAGTTGGAACAATGGAAAAGATCACAAACTTAGATGTCTTTAAATTATTTATGAGGAGTAGGTCCTCTTTCACAATCCCTCTCTATCCAAGCTTGGATAGGGATTAAGTACAAACTTCCATCATCATAAGCTTCCTCATTGATCTTTGTTTGTCGTCCCAAATGATCCTCAAAACGAGCAAGGAATCCTTCATAGCGAGGTTGAAACAATTCTACCATGTTGTCCATAAACCTATTCATCTATTGGTCATTATAAAAAATCTGTCAATCCTCAAGGTTATCAGGGACTTAAGGTTTGAAAACTACTGGCACTTTCCCTAATACTCAAATGGCCTTGCAAGAGAGAAGAACAGAAGAAGATGTTCCTAGAGAGTCAACCAGCTGATTTTGAACTTTGGGGTGTTGAATTTGTATCTATTTTCAAATATTAACAATTATTTCACAATTATTTTGATTTGGGTGCCCAGGCACATGACAAGGACAATAGTTCGATTGAATTAATCGAATACTACTATGGTGGAAGCATATTAAGAATAAGCAAAGCAGGAAATACACTACACACAGACAATATGAAAGAGTTCAAACCAAAATCTATTGTTTCATTATTTTTCTATACTTTCTTAATACTTTGCTTGTATATTACAATAGTATACATGTTTATATAGAGTGTTAAGAATGCTTGGGTTGTCTACCCGTTATGTTTAGTTACAAGAAGTTGGAATGGTTTGGAAGTTCAACCGTTACATATGACAGAAGAAAGAGAGATAATATGTTGTAGTCACGTTGATCACTAGTGTAGACAATGTATGCCAAAGTGTTGAACCTGTCAAGGTTTTGTTAAGGTTCGAACTTGTCAAAGCGATGTTGAACCTGTCAAAGTCGACAAACAGTGCCAACTTTTGGGTAGATCATACCTCCTTCCTTAAGAAACAATGGTCCCCATTGTTTGCTCATACAGATGAGGAAACTTGTTGGTGAGATCAATAGAAGAGTACCACTTTCCTTGTGCTGGGAGTTCCCCAACTTTAGCCACCTGAAACAAGGGAATTGTGTTCATCCTTGTATGGCGTATGCATCATCCAACAATGGTGTAGCAAGGAATAGGCTCTTGAACATCTGGATGGATGTATTCGGGTTTTGTTGTCTGCACACTGGTGCATGGTATGGTCCAAGTAGATCCACATTAAATACTGGATGTAAACCCAAGCATGAAGGAATGTTGAGATGAAAAGTGTGTTATCCAATTTGCTTAAGGATATTGTACGGACCATATCGAAAAGGATTCGGATTTCTATATGGACTAGTGAAGCATTCTTGCTTTAGATGCAACTAGACCTTATCCCCAATTTGAAATGAACGAGGAGTACGATTCTTATCATGTCAGGCCTTATATTTCACATTAGCTCGTTACAACATTTCATGTGCTTGTTTCTGAATGTTGTAGATTTGGTCTCAAAACTTCAATGCTTTTTCCACTTCTCATTGTTTAGAGTCAATTTCGTTTGACTGTGTCGGTGAACTGATCAAATCGATGGGAATTGAGGGTTGAAATCCATAATAGATCTCGAATGGACTCTTTCCCATGGACTTGTGTTGAGTAATATTGTAATTGTGTTGTATATATGGGATACTTTCATCCCATGTCCGACGATGCCAGTGGTTGTACACGCGGAGCAGTTGTACTACAATGCAATTCACAACTTCTGTCTGTTTGTCTGTTCGAGGATGGAAAGATATTGACAAAAAGAGTCTCGTGTCAAGTTGTTTCCAAATAGTCTTCCAAAAGATGATGACAATTTTTTCATATCTGTTGGAAATGATGGTCATCAGAAGGACATAATGTTTCCAAACATGTTCGAAGAAGAGTTGAGCACTTTGTTGTGTTGTTGTAGTCTTCTTGCATGGAATGAGAATAGCCATCTTGGAAAATATGCCGACTACAACTAAGATCGTGCCATGCTGATGTTTGGTAGTAGGATATCCTGCCAAGTAGTCCATAGAAATAGATTCCCATGGTCGACTAGGAACCAAAAAATGGATATACAATCCTTGTTGTTGATTCAACGGTTTAGCAATAGCACAAACCACACATGATCGAATGTACCTATTGACATCATATTTAAGAGAAGGAAAATAAAAATACTTTTGGAAGATGGAAAGGGTCAATGCTACTCAAAAGTGTCATGCATTCTTGCTATAGTGCCTGTCCCATATGAGCTTATGTCGATGCTCATATGTCGGTACACAAAGCTATCCAAGCTTGTATAGAAAGGTATCTTTCAAGAAGTAGTCGGTAGTGGAAGGCGGGTCGGTTTGAACCTATAGATAAATTGCAGAAAAGCCACAGTCTACTGAATACAATTGAGGCTAAGTAGTGGTGGCATAGCCCTGTATACTCATCACTGTGAAAAGTAGAGTAATGGGTGGTCTAATGAGATAATCGAATATGGTACTGGATTTACCTTTCTGATACTTAATTACTAACTAAAATTGTTGCAGGTAATTAATCCATTTGAGTTGTTGATTTGTTTGTAGTTTCGACTGGGATGGGGTGAACTATAAGGGATTGTGGTCAGTAAAAATGATTGTTTCCTTCCCAAGAATGTAGTGTCTCCATTGTTTCAGGGACTGCACAATGGCATACAGTTCCTTTTCATACATCAAAAACCTTCTAACGATGTCATTGAAAGTTTCAGAATGAAAAGCGACTGGGTGAAAAGACCGAGTGATCACTGCACCTAAAGCATAGTCTGATGCATCCTTATCAATCTCAAAAGGTTGATGCAAATCAGGTAACACAAGTATTGGTGCAGTACAAATCTTGTGTTTGAGCTGCTCAAAAGATTGTTGTTGTGTTGATGTCCATTTGAAGACAGTTTTCTCATTTCCCTCAGTATACCGATTCAAAGACCAGGTTATGTGACTGAAGTCGAGTATGAACCGTCAATAAAAATTCACCAAACTAAGAAAACATCTTAGTTCATAAATGTTTTGAGGAATGGGCCAATATTTGAATATTTGTACTTTGTCTGGATCGACGTGAATGCCTACAGAGTCGATTACATACCCCAAATATTTGTTCTTATTTATCACGAATGAGCATTTGTCCATGTTCAAATAGAAACAATGTTATCGAAGAGTGTCGAGTACTTGTCGAAACTGCCAAACATGTTCTTCCCATGATGGAATGAATATAAAGATATCATCTAGATAGGCAGTGACACACTTGCCAATGAAGGATCAAAGAATATCATCCATGTATCGCATGAAGGTCACAGGTGCATGGTTAAGCTGAAAGGCATGACTAACCATTAAAAAAATCCTTCCTTGGTTTTGAAAGAAGTTTTCCATACATCGGTGGGCTCGATCGGAATTTGATGATATCACGACTTGAGGTAGAGATTAGTAAAGAATTTATCACCTTTTAGCCAATCGATGAGTTTGTTTATCCTTAGAAGAGGGTATATGTTCTTTACCAAAATTTTTTGAGAGCCCGATAGTCGATGCACATGTGCCAAGTTTCATCTTTCTTTGGAATGAGGACAATTGGCCACATGGAGAGGAGTTGGGTTGGATGTGACCTATGTTGATTAAAAATTTAAATCTCGAATCTGTTAGTGAATCTCTTCATTCTTAACGATGGATCTTCTGTAAATAGATGTGTTAGGTAATGAAGAACCAAGAACAAGTTCAATGAAGTGTTTTACCAAGAAATGTAGAGGTACTCAATTTGGCTCTTGAAATACATTCCAGTATTCATCAAAAATATTGTCAATCTGTTGTTGTTTTCGAGAGCTACACTGGTTGGTGAGTCGACTAGTTACTGCAGTCCTCTTGGAATGTTGAGTTTAATCATGATTAATGCGAATCTCTGAGCATGATTGATGAGCTTCTTTTTCTGTTTAGAATATACAATTGCAACTATTGGTGTAGCTTGTCGTTCTAGTATGTCATACCATTGGTTCCATATTTTGACAATCACCTCCTAAGGTCATGACTAATAACTCCCATGTCGATCTCATAAATAAGGTTTCCCAAATAGGGCATCGACTATGGAAAGCGATTCCACGTCACATAGTACTTCATCTTCAAAAGGCTTAATGAAGTAGGTGAGTCTACATTATCGAGTGATCCTTAGTTGTTGTCCATCCTTCATCCAACTGGTATTATAAGGTTGATGATGTGGAGTGGTGACAAGACCTAGTTCCTTCATGAGATATTCAGAAACAAATTTCTTTTGGTTACCATTATCCACAATCATATGTAATGAATTGTTTTGAACCCATATCTATGTATGGAATAGGAGCTCTCATTCATCCTCGTCAACGATAGTCGAGGCTATCAGAGTGGTCGATGTCGATGTCAAAAGGGTCAATGCTTTTGGGTCATATTCTACCAGGGATTTGTTTGACAAGTCGGAGGTCAACAATTTTTCCAAAAATGTCTTCAGAGCCTTGCATTCAAACGTATGATGCCATGATGAATTCTAGTAATCACACCATTTCCTGGTAGGGATTTGTTTGTTACGTTCCCTTTTTTCTCTTTCTGAGAGTTCTTTTTTCCATGGTCTTGCTTTAGTGGGGTCGGCTGAGAAGGGTGTATCGACTTATCAAATTTGGCTGGTGATTTCTTGTCGAATGTTCGACCTGTCGGTTTGGTCGTGAAACGTGCTTTTCCTCTTTTTCTAGCTTCAATCTTACTAGCATAGTGGAATGCATTCGCAAGTGTACTGACAGTCAAAAACTTCATCTTTTGTTGAATGTATGGGGATAATCCAATAATGTACTTCAAAACAAGAAATTCCTCTTCTTCTTGGACGTCAATTCTTGCCATGAGTTGATAGAACTCATCATTGTAACTCTGCATGGGCTAGTCTTTCCATTGCCTTAGTTGCTTCCACTTCTTATATTGTTGTTCAATGTACTTGGAGAACTACTTCCAAATGTACTCGACAAATTTCTCCCATGTATCTATGGGGTCTCAATCTTTCTCCATCTTTGTCGATAAATTCTAGTAGTGCACATAGGTCGACAATTTTAAGGATGCAATGGTGATCTTTTCATCTTCTAAGTGTTGATTCACAGAGTAATAGGATGCCAGTTGTTGTACCCAATTGTCTACGGATTCCACGTCAATCTTTTCTTCTAGATTTGGTATGTCCAAGTTCATTTGTACTTTGAATGGACTGATTTTATCATAGTTAGATCTCATCGAGGATCCTCTTGAGGTCAAGGCGATTTGCATGAGAATCTCATTGAATTGGGTGAACACTTCGGTTCATTATCGAGCTAGTTTTTTCTCTATGAGTTGCTTTGTCTCGTCAGTTGCATGTCTATTGTTTGTTTCTTTGGCCATCTTCGATCTAGTGGTGCGAGTAAATAGATAATTTGAATTCAAAGGTAGTGTCTTCTTAGATTGCTGAGTTTGTGAGCATATTTAAACAGGCATAAGTCAGGTAACCTCGATAGAAGTGTCTACACACAACTTAAGCATGAAACAGCTCTGAATCTGCTCTAATACCTATGATATGGGTGACCAAGTGCATGATGGGGACAACCATTTGATTGAATTAATCAAGATTTGTTATGGCGAAATCATATCAAGAATAATAAAAGAAAGAAATACACTACACACATAAAACATACACACAGACAATATGCAAGAGTTCGAACAAACTATATTGTTTCATTACAGTTCTATTACTTGCTTAATACTCTGTCTGTATATTACAATAGTATACATGTTTATATAGAGTGCTAAGAATGCTTGGTTTGTGTTCCTATTACATTCGGTTACAAGAATTTGGAATGATTTGGAAGATAAATCATTGCATACGACAGAAAGACAGAGAGAAAATATGTTGTAGTCGTGTCGATCGTTGGTGTCGACGATGCATGTTGAAGTGTTGAACCTCTCGAGGTTGTGTCAAGTTTGGACTTGTCAAAGTTGATGTTGAACCCATCGAAGTCGAAAAACAATTCCAACTACTGAGCAGATCACATTTTCAATCATTCATTTCATACCACATTTTTCATTGAATAATTGTACTAAAAATTTCAACTTAAATTGTAGCAGAAACAAATGATCATAGAAAGATTGCCATGCACAAGAGACATAAGTATTTTAGCTTGGGAAACCTAATAGGGATAAAAATAGGCCAACTATTCTTAGAATAAATCAATCCAATTAAACTAAAGTACCATTCATGAAGAGAAACCCTAGCACATAAGAGGTTCACCCTTCACAAGAAACCCTAACAAGGGTAGCAAATATTCCAAAGACAATAAGAATCCCAAAAATTACTCCTTTGACTTTTGTTATGCTTGGATGAAATTGTGCACTAGGAGAAAGAAGATGTGAGTGATGATAGGTGTGAAAATGAAGTGTTGGAGAACTTTATTTATATTCTTGAGATCAATTTACTTTTTCACCAGTGGGGTTGACTTGTCTTCTTTTGGTTAGGTCAACCTGCTATTTTAATATTTATCTTTGTTTATCTTTGAGTTCAACTTGCACTTCTAGTCTTCTATCTTTCTTGATGCTTCCTCAATTCTATATGAGACTTATTCAATGGTTGGCGTGACTTCTTGGTTATTTCTTTGTCATATAAGAGTTGTCCTTGTTGATGTTCATCTCCTCGCATGCATGTATATTCATGCATACAACTCTAATGTTGATTTGAACCCAATCTAGAAAGTCTTGGAAACTTCTTAGAGCCTATGTCAAATTCAACATTAGATTATACTTTGTAGATTTCAAAAGGGGATGAAATCCCCTAACAAATAAAAAAGTCAAATCACTCTAATATAGAATAGATCTCTCCTTCTCGAAGCACTCCTTAGAATATGCAATGTGACCTCTAGTCTTATACACTCTTAGCCACTTCTCATGACTAATTAAGGCTAAGAACCTTGATCCTTATTTACTCTTAGTCACTTCTCATGACTAATCAAGGCTACACCATGGCCATCCTCCACTACCCATTGGTCAATTCTCATGACCTCTCTAGGGGAATATCTATATAATGTCTCTCGATGCTTCAACCTAGAGAAAAATCAACACTCCCTCTCAGCAAGAAAAATATTTTGCATCACTCCAAGATTCTAACTTGATGAGAATGTTCATAGGAGACACTCTGCATCAATTCCAAGATTCTCACTTGGTGAGAGTATTTATGGGATACTTTCTGCATAACTGCCAAGCTTCTCACTTGGTGAGAATGTTTCCATCACTGCCAAGATTCATACTTGCTGAGAATGACCGTAATCCATCTCAGATATGTACTCCATATGCATCTGAAGTATTTCACTCCTAGAAAAATCATATGACTATGTAGATAAATATCACTCCAAGTCCATTCACTTCTCAGGAATGTACACTATCCATCTATAGAACCACCACAGTGTCTAGGACATTCACTTCTCATGTTTGTTTCTTATTTGTAGAACCATCATGGTATATGGGCCATTCAATTCTCATGAATGTCTATCGCTCATATATAGAACCATCACAATATTTGGGCCATTCACTTCACATGAATGTATGCCCAATGATACCCATCCATCAACACTCCCTCTCACTGAGGGAGGAATTATTCATCATGCCAAGTGTGTCCCTAAAGTATACAAATATTTCCTTGGATAGAGGCTTGGTGATAATGACTCCTATCTGCTCATATATGGATATGTACTGGAGTTTCATTGCTCCCTTCTGCACCATGTCTTGGATGAAGTGATATTTGATCTCAATATGCTTCGACCTGCCATGAAATATTGTATTTTTTGAAAGCTTGACACAACTTTGATTATCACAATGTATCAAGGTCATCTCTAGCTATTAATCAAATAATCTTATAAGAATATTCTAAATCAACACTACTTCACGACTTGCAACATTGTAATCATAATACTTTGATTTTGTTGTATTGAGCATGGTGAAATTTTGCATCCTACTAAACCAATATATCATGGTTGAGCCTAAGCTGAAGTGACACCTTGAGGTTCTCGTTCTACCGAGTGCAATCCCCATCTAGTTAGAATATACATAATCATGCATCCTCACTTCACCACCTGAGGCATATCTCAAACCATGTCCAGTTGTACACACATGTACCTCCACACATGCTTTGTTGCAACCCAATGTAAATGCCTCGATTCAACCATAAATTGGCTCAAGTTGTTAATTCCAAAGCAAATATCTGGCCTGGTGTTAACTAGGTCATCAACGATCCAATAAACTTCATATACATTGTGTGATCCACCAAATCTGAATCTGAAGCGAAATCACTCAAATTCATCAGATTTTCCTCCATAGGTGTATTCATGTACTTATAATCCATCATATTGAATATCTTTAGGATCTCAATTGTGTTCTTCCCCTAACCAAGGAAGACCTCATCTAGTTTCTTCCACACCTCTAATCCCAATAATTAATGCATCATGACAAGATAATTCATCTCAAACTCATAGGACAACTCCCTGTTAACCCGAAAAAACCCTCACTCAGCTCTACATGGCCTACACCACCCAAGGACACCCATGTACGACCCTCATTTCACCCCATTAGAACCCCCACACCCTCAAAAGGCTTAAGAATGAGAAAAAGGGCTTAAAAAGCCCAAAAAGAGCCTAAGTAAGTTCTCTTAGGGGCTAAAGCCTCCAAAAGGGGGCTAAAACCCCTAAAATGAGCTAAGAACCCCAAAAGGAGCTAAAGTTAGGGTAGAAGGGGCTTAAAACCCGAAAAAGCCCCAAAAAAGCAATAAATAGAGGGGCGAGGGTCACTCTCAAAACATTCCTCCCTTGCATACTGTTATGCTGCCCATGGATGCCTTGAGACCCTTTGTCTCTCAAGACACCCACATCCCCCTCTCATCCATTCATTCTCCCATTGAGCCATAGCTCCTCCATTGCCAAGAGAGAGAGAGAGGTGTTTCTTCCAGCCAGGGCATGGTGGCCCATTGCACCAAAGAGAAGATATACATGTGTATTTTGTTTTGTGTATTTGCTTTTATTTAATCCATTACTTGTTTGCAGGTTTTCATTTTCTCTTTGCAGGTTTTCTAATACGTTTTTGCAGGTTATTGGAGCAGAACCCTAACATTGTTTGCATAAGGGTTCTCCACTTGATTTTTCATTACTGTCCAGCCTCATTTCTACTTTTCTTTTCTGCATTTCCATCCAGGAACCTATCCTTCCTCCTATAGATGGAAGGTAGCCATTCTTTCCCTGTAGCAAGGGAGAAATCCCTGCTACAAAACTGGTGACCATACCAAGTCAATCCCACAGGATCCCTGGGTCTGTTTTAAAAAAAAAATCAAGTTTTAGTTCAGTTTTGCCCTAGGTTAAATTTTTTGTCAAACTTAGTTTAAATCCTGTTTATTTACAATTTATGTTTCTACCGAGCCTCCACAAGGCAAATCCGAGTCCATTTGACCACAGCATAGGTTATTGTCGGCCGGATCTGACTCAGGATAATAAAAAAACCCCAATCCGAAGCAGTTCGCACTTATCGGGGCTAAACAAGGGACCAGGTCGCTCATTCAGGCCTCACAAGTGCAACCAGGTCACCCTTTTTCCCTCGAAAGGTGTGACTTCCTTTAGAAAGACAGACTGCTTCTGTCTACAGAATTTGAGCGACCCCCTCGCCTGTTTCTGGAAAAATTTGGCGACCCCCTTGCTACATTTGACCCGAAACATGCAATCTGTCACTCAGAAGTTTGTTTTTAATAACTAGGGACTGTCAGTGTGTCTCAGTCGCCTTTATCCATCCGAATTATCGATTTATGTTTCTGTTTTATTTTACTGCAGTTTCATTCATAGAACTAAGTGTAAGTTAAAAAATTTAATGGGTTAATGAATCTAGCCTAACTAAAACTTACCTAAAATCAAGAATCTTGCTTACCCTTCCTCCTCTACCTAGTCATCACCCTTCGGGGTATCCTGGGATAAGATGAAGGGCACAGCTCATATAGTAATAGGCCCTTCACCCAATATTGTTCAAAACCACTAAAAATGGGTGACTTGGAAGGTTGAGGGGATAGAGAAGGAGGGCTTCTCACGGCGCTAAGCGTCCTCCCTGTTGACCAACCTTGCATCTGGGAGGTGATCTGTGGATCTATGGATGGGCTTAGTCCCATTGTGTTGAGAGCCCAGCACCTTCTCCTGGTTGAAGAAGAATTTAAGTGTAAGGTAGTCACCTAGTTAGGCTATCATAATTTAGGGTAAAAAATGGTATCTGTCTACAAAATTTCTGTTTATTTACTGCTTTCAACCACAATATGATGAACTCTATGGAATATTCATAAACCATTTGCATCCACCAAATAACAAAAACACAGAAAGACATACACACCATACCACGTAATTCAACCCAACTTAGTTCATGACGCTGAGAGAGCCACTAAAATTTGTAAATTTACACTAAGTTCAAAAAATCTACAGTCTTTGAGGACATAAGTCCTTGACTGCCTCAACCATGGGAAGTACTTGGGCTCAGCCCAAAAACTCATTGTGAGGAGTACCATGAGAACCCCAAAGTAGTTGGCCGCTGAGAGGAATTTCCAAGCGAACCGGGTAACGACCCCTACCAATTAAGTAGAACGCCCATGAGGAAAAATCCAAGCGCTATCTTCTGGCAGTGTTGGTGGCCAAGTGACCACCTACAGCCAATAGGAAGCCATTGAAACTAAGGTCCAAAAAATCAATTCCACCAGTTTGATACACAAATCTAACACAATTGATACCTCACGCTCTTCCTCACGCCTAAGAGGCGAACCACCAAAATTTGGGTCATTGAACCGACACTGTCGAGACCATTCTCGATGACCTCTCACACCATCAAAAGGCCACATAGCCTCTGATTTAGATTCAGACCCATATTAGTCTGAACCAGACCTGCACACAGCACCATCAAACCCCATGGCTGGTGCAAACCCAGATCCATTTTTCGGCATAGAAATCGCTAGTGGACCCATGTATACACCACGAACTCTCACCAACAACCCTGCAGGTGGCCCCAGCATGGTCATACAAACTGTCATCAATCAGCTACCACCACCCATAGTGACCACTCAAGCTGTCCCACCTACAACACATGGGGGCAGTGGACCTTCCACCTACACTGCCCCTCCTGTCATACATGGGGGTAGTGGCCCTTCCATCCACACTATCCCTCCCACCACACTTGGGGGCACTGGCCCATCTACAATGGCACCACTAGTACCCCTAGCTATGCGGGTACATTATGCACCTGCAAACCCCACCACCATACCTACCCCATCTCACATCAACCTGGGGTCAAACCTACCTTTCATGGCTCGTCTTAACTTGCCTAATTTGGCTCGATTGATAAATGACCCCATTTGCCAGCAAAATTTTTGGCCTCCCATGCCAACCAAACTTCCCTCAAACATTCCCAAGTTTGAAGGGAAGGCAGGGGAATGTCCCCAAAACCACATCATGACATTTCATCTATGGTGCTCATCAAACAACATTGTAGATGATTTGTTTAGGCTAATACTGTTCCAACGCACCCTCACAGGTGCAACAACCAAACGGTACATTGAGCTACCACAAGCCAAGTACCCAGATTTCAACTCCCTGGCTTTCATGTTCCTGCAGTATTTCCTACTCCTCGTCAGATATAACAAAGGGGTGGATATCTTGTTATCTTGCCACCAGAACACTGCGACCCATATAACTGACCACATCCATGAGTGGCGGCGATGCCGTAGTTTGTGTAAGATCCAACCTGACGACAAGATCTTCCTAGATTGGTTTCTCAAAACCTTGCTCCCACCCATAGCAAAGGACGTCGCATCCGACTGTCCCCAATCTGAAGAGGATGCCATACTGAAATCCCAACTGTTTGACCTAATCTATGCATAGTTTGGATACCTTTACACTGTCATTCCAGATGCCCTCCATGTGGGTACCTCCTACTGGGATGCACCAGGGGCATCCCATGCTGTAGATGGCATCATAGGCTCAGTCTCCCAACAGCCACAACACTGTCCGACACCACCTATAGTTCCACCACAACCAAGCAACACTACTAGTGTTGCCTACCAAAACCAAACTTTGGACTATGCAAGAATGATGTCCCAGTTCGGAGCCACAACTTCCTATGCACAGCCTGTGCCACCGCAGCAGGCTCGGGCCTTGGCATGGCAGACACAGCAATATGCGGGGAAAATTCCCACATTTGTGACACCGTCGCCCACCCAAATTTATTATGCACCACCAATGCAAGCAATTCAATCTCTCGCCCCTGCTCCACTTGCTTCATTGGGAAAAGTATTTGCACAACAAAACTGTCCCAACCAGCCACCCCCAATAATCAACAAGTGCAGGCTAGGAATAACCGACCTCAAAACCAAGGCAATAATCAACCACAGGGAGGTGGTCAACAACCAAATCCTCCCAACAATGTCACGACAAACAAACCTGCCCAAAATCCTCCACAACCAAATGCACCAAGGTGCAACACTCTGTTGCGTACAAACCAACCATGCACACTTTGTGAGGTCTACAGGCACTACACATTCAAGTGTCCCTTCATGGGTCGCATGAAGTAGGCCATTTGGAACGAGGTTAAACATACCACCAACACAACAGACCAATCCCAACCCAACCCGACACCACAAGGACCTCCTCCTATGGTGCTTGAGAACCCATTACCAGTCCAAGGATTGCTGGCAACCGCACCCCCTCCCCAACCCAATCCCAACGCTCTGGGGGCACCTCCCATGGCCGAAATAGGTGTCCACCACCTGCTAGCTATGACGACTGAAGAGGTCAACCTACAAACTAGACAGAATCAGTACGAAACCATCACCGAACCCACTAACACATCAGTGGCATCTATGTCTAAAACAGTTAATGCACCTCTTCAGTTACCCCTGCCCCCCATACGTCGGGTTGCCAATAACGCCACGGCTAGAGTTGCTGTCAGCTATAGCATTGTGGATGATTTGGTCGAAACATCAACTACCATGTCTGCTCTTAAGGTACTCAAAATGTGCCCAACGTAGCGGAAAGCCTTACTAGCCACCCTTGGGGCCGTAGACCCCTCTAACTCCAAGTTGATCACATTCAACACAGAGAATGGAGAACCACGCATGCCATCAACTATCGCCTTTCAAATCTGGCTGTCTATCTAGAATTTGGTTGGGCACCGGTGCATAGTGGATGAGGGGGCATCTACGTGCGTTATATCTACCCTAGTCTGGCAGAAACTTGGATCCCCAATTCTACAACCATCCTCCACAACTCTGCGGGCTTATGATGGCCATCCCACTAAGGCCCAAGGAATCCTCCCCCATGTCCCCATCATGTTAGCCAGGAAGACAGTTCTGATTGATAGAGGTTGGCAACGCTCAACTAGACTATAACCTTCCCCTCGGAAGAAGTTATATGTATGCCATGAGAGCTATCACATCAACTGTCTTTCATCTCATGATGTTCCCCCACGAAGGGAAGATCATGACAGTTGATCAACTCACTTATCATGATCCGCAAGGGTTAACGGCACCCGCTAACGTGATCCCTACCATCAACACCATTGATCCGCAAGGGATGACCACACACACCAATGTGGTCCATGCAATCAACACCATGGTTGACAACACACTAGCCTCCCCATTGTTGAATGTGGGCCTTGGGTTGTTTGCCGATACCACCATGATGACTCATTTCCCCTTAGTGTCACCACCACCGACACAAAATGAGACTGCAGACTTGTGCATGCTCTCATCTAGCACCGCTGCACCCAACAACAACCGCAGTCACAGCCCCAACCGTAACCACAACACCATCTGCAGCCGCAACATCAATAGCAACCCCAACATCCGCAACATCAGCAGCAGCCGCAACATCATCTGCAACCGCAACATTACATGTAGCCGCATCCACAACCTCACCCCCACATACAACCATCAGGGAGTTATCTGGGCTCCTCTCCAGTCCATACAATTCCCTTCCTTTTTCCCCCGCCTGGTGTCATGAGCAAGCCAGTAATGGCCACCCTAAGCCTACCCAACTTTCATTTGGAATTCGTGTGTGGTATCTTGATCCACTAGCTCAACCACCAATCCCCTAGGTAGTCTTCAGCCCCGTATAACCCATTGCAGTTGAGTCCCATCCTCCTCTCGGCCCGTCAAAACCAACCACTGCACCCGCACTGCCCCACCCAAAAAGGGCTAGGCGCAAGAATGTGAAAGCTACCGCAGAACCATGACAAATCCTACCTTGCGCCATCTGCGAAGAGCAGGGCCATCCGACTCAAAACTTCCTTGAGATTCCAATGATCCATGCGTAGTCGGTTGCCATGGATACAACCAAAAACCTCCCTATGGTTGAACTTCCAACAACGTCGATAGTTAGGAACAAGACATTGAGAACAAACCATGCTTGCGCCCTTTGCGGATTATATGGACACTATTCTCACCATTTTCAAGACTTGCCCAAATTCCAAATTGCTTTAGCCAACCTCCGTCAACATTCCCTTGAATCTAAGATCACTCTAATCAAAGAAGTTCACCCTCCACCTCCTTCTTTGGACACCATGTCCATTTACATGATGTCCAGTTCAACCGACCCTAACATCTCCACCTCCAACGATGGTCCATCAGACCTGTCTCTTCGTTGCTTCCACAATGATGAGGAGATACTTGAAGCCTTAACCTCCTTGGAATACCCATGGGATGACATGCACCATTGCGTGTTCTTCCTCCCTGAAGAACTTGTGTCGCAGTCTGACCAGTTTTCCGTGGAGACCAAGGATTTCATTCATGGGAAAGTCGACTGGTTCAAAAACCCCATTACGACACCAGACACCTTCGAAGAAGGGAACATGGCCAACATCTTTCCCACCATCAAAATCAACATCTCAACCAATCCCGAGGTTGTTGAAGAAATCATGTTGGGGGCATCCTACTCCCCGAAAGAAGTCACTGCCTACAAAGCTCTCTTCCAAGAATTCCATGACATCTTTGCCTGGTCTTACACTGAAATGCCTAGGTTGGATCCATCAATCATGGAGCACCACATCGACACTTGGCCCGATGTGGCCCTCGTATGCCAATAGAAACAGCACATCCATCCTTCCAAAGTGGTCGCAGTCAAAGCCAAGATAGAGAAGCTGCGCATTGCCGGCTTCATTTACCCCATTGCCTACACCACTTGGGTTTCTGATCATGTTCCCGTGAATAAAAAACAGGGTATCATCCGTGTTTGCATAGACTTTCATGAGCTCAATGGGGTGTGTACCAAAGACAACTTCCCAACACCCTTCATCGATCAGATTATCGATGCATGCGCCGGACATGAGGCCTTTTCCTTCATGGGCGGATTTTCTGGGTATAACCAAATCTAGATCCAGAAAGAAGATCGTTACAAGACCACATTCACAACCTCATGGGGCACATTCGCATATGAAGTCATGCCCTTTGGCCTGAAAAATGTTGGAGCCACCTTCCAATGCGCCATGACACACTGTTTCCACAACCTCACTCACATCATGTTGGTTTGTCTTGACAACCTCATCGCGTGGTCACAGAAACAAGCACATCACATAGACGACTTACGGCAAGTCTTTCTATGATGTTGCGAGTACGAAATCCGCTTGAACCCTTTCAAGTGTGTTTTTTGTGTCCCAACGGGCCATCTCCTAGGGTTCATCGTGTCACACAAAGGAATGACCGCTGATCCCCTGAAAGTCCAAATGACTTTCCCTTTAACGTCTCCACTTTGAGTGACGATACTACAGCTTGTAATATAGTCTTTCTCCTTTTTTGTTTTACACATTTTTGAAAAGTGAGTCTTATGTATCGTTTCCCCTCATTGCTCCAGATGGATCATACCTCAGATCAGTATATGGGATTTGCTGATGGAGCAAGCAGATGGTCTCCAAACCTTGCCTCGGCTGCATGGGTCATCTACTCCCTATCGCACAAGTTGATCCATATCGACAAAATATGTGTGGGCAGTGCGACCAACAACTAGGCTGAGTACGATGGTGTCAATGGCCTCTTCGCCGCTGCTCTCCAATTAGGCGTTCACCATCTCGATGTATTCTTAGACTCCTAGCTGCTTGTTTCTCAGTTGAACAACTACTATCGGGTACGTTATCCTTGCCTCTTTAGAAAATTTCAGCATACTAAACAGATGGTTAGAGCATTTGAGTCCATCACGTTCACACATGTTCCCAGAAATCTCAATAGTGTAGCAGATCAAATGGCTAATGAAATTCTAAACTAGCACATTCATAATCGCATATAGGAAACATACAACCATAACATCATGCATAATCATATCCAAAAATACACACACAAATGTAATAATACATCATCTAGGCATTGCATTCCACATCATCGTAAAAAGACTCACATATATAAAACAATAAAAGCACATCCACGTGCGTCAAAAATATATATATAAATAGATAAGTCGCATGTCCAAAATATGTCCTGTACAAAATGAGAAGCCACATATGCTTTCACAGCAGGATATACATAGCAACACAAAAACTCCTAAGTGCACCAATGCACTAGGGGTAGCCCCATTAGGTTGCTAATCTGACTCAGTATCATCATCTTCCTTAGAAGACTCATCCTCTGCAGGAAGATCGCCTCTTGCTGCCCGACGAATGTGCTCACAGGCCATAGCCATCCTCCTTGTCACAGAAGTCCACTCTGAAGGAAAACTATGAATATAAGCAATAATATCATTGCTCAGATGCTGCCAGACATCATCAGAGACCCTAGTATCAAGCCGCTCCATATGCGTCAGCAATCCATCCATCTCCCGCCGTCACCTGCGAGGGTTCCCAGTAGGAACTGCCATAGGAGCCATGGAAACCACCTACCTGTGATGCTCGGGCGGCAGGTGGGGACCAATATATGCATACACAAACAAGGACGCCATCAATCCACACATATCAACATACAAATATAAACCAACTCAACTACACTATGTACAAAGATGAACATAAAAACATCACACATACATACCAGCTGGTCCCCACGCCTAGCCAGGAGGTCGGGGCATCTCGGGGTCCCATGATAGTTCACACCCGCATACGGGTACTCCTCAATCACCACTAGAAGCTGATGCCACTGCTCTAACAGCTCCTCAGTAGAGAAGCGGGCCACTCTACTGCCACCCTCTCATATCATCATTTAGCACCATCGGTACATCTGTGGCTCCCATGGACCACTATCCTGCACAGCCCAGTGTGGACGCAGTGTAGGTACTTTCTCAAAAAAAAAGCACATAGAAAGGAGCCAAAACAAAATCCTGCTCCAGATGTCCTTGACTTGTTCAGTTGACGTCGAACAGCCTAAAGATACATTTGGGCCCACCCATAGTATGTGCCCCCTATAACAAGCTCTACCAGTTGACGTTGCCCTCCAGATATCTTGTGGCTCCCTGTGGAACCCAAGATACGCAGCAGTAATGTCACCACTGCCCGTGTCGATAGCTCCTCAATGTCACACATCATGATATAGGAACCACGCACATACGCCGTATCGTAACAGTGCCAATCACATAGCCCCTCCAATGACTTCCCCCGAGACAACACTGGTGCCAAGTCACCAACAAATTCCAACATAGGGAGCCCAGTCAGGAGGTACACATCCGCTAGCGCAATCTCAATACGCTGGCCCTGGAAGAGGAAGACCTCCTCCTCAGCATCCCAAAAGCTCACCAGCGTTTGCAGTACCAAACGCAAGCTCTTCATTAGGGGTATCCTCATGAACTTTAGTAAACCACAATGGGCCAGTGTATCATGCACATTCCCATCTCGTAATGACACCTCCCGGAGGTCTTTACAGTCTCTTTCTCGCCACTTAATCTCAGACATCTTGCACAAGCAAAAAATAGATGTCAGCCACTACTCTCATAAAAAAACATCACCCAGAGACCAAGTCGCACCTGTTTGGGAAAAATGAGTGACCAGGTCGCTCAAAAATGCCCCATAGGTGTGGCCACATCACTCTTTTTCCTTCGAAAGGTGCGACTTGGCTCCATGAAACCCCAACAAGCTCATGGAGGACCTCCAGGTGACCAAATGCAGAATGTAAACCACTAAAAAGAAGAGATTTAGCAAGAGCTTTTACCTGCAAGTCACAGAACCTCAAACCGCTAGTCAAAACAGGAGAAATCAACAAATGAAGATTTAGGGCCCACCTCTCCAACTCCACACTGAACAGTGACAATGACTCCTCACAAAGTGGTCCCCACCCTTATATAGGCCCTATTTGACCTAATTTCTCTCGTTCAACATAACAGGACCATACAGGGTCCGTTTTAGATGCTGTTCATGCCACTGGTTTCAGAATTTCGTCCTCTATCTTCTTATGAGACAATAATCTCATGTTTAACAAACAAATTTTGGGACCACTTCTCGAAAGTCACCTCGACTTACGAGCCACACAATGGCAATGCAAGTGTTTGCGGACCTGTACTTGTATCACTCTTACCTACTGCTACTCATGCGGGTTTTAGGGCCACCGCCCATTAAGGAACATCATTTTCATTTCTGTAACATAAAGCCATCTACTTCATCCACTGCACCTTATGCGGATCTCTAGACCATTGTCCAGAAAACGAATTATTTCCCTTACATGTATTTAACATATAACTACCTCCGGACTTGCACTCACATCACATGTAGTCAAGTCCATCCACCGTGACTCACACATAGCTCTCCTGACCTCTGTTCGAGAGCCACCTCGGTTTGTGTGCCTCTGTCGCACCGACTCACATGCCTCTGTCAAGATCTATCCCATGCATGTATTGATATGTTTGAGAGCCACCTGCTCTGTCCATACTGCATGGATGACCTTTGGACCACTGTCCACCGTCCCGACATGGGGTACCTCCTGTGCCACCGCAATCGGTTGACCACATTGGAGTTTCGTTTAAGCTCTTTTCTAACTCCTAAAAACAATGAAAAGATGGCCGAGAGCAGCTGCTTCCTTTCCCGCTCGTTAAAGTATAGAAAAGGGCGTTTACATCATCACATTTATCTCCTTTTATGGACTATGTAGACCATTAAATGAAAAGGACCACCTTGGCATATTCAAGCCAAGACCATTCCCCTCTGCATACTTTTATGCTTTCTTGAGCAGAAGGGTCGCACTTTACGAAAAATCTCACTATGGGTTGTCGTTAAGCTCTTTTCCAGCCTTCTCATCAAGAAAAGATTGCCGAGCAAACTTGGTTTCATTCATGCTCGTAAAAGTATCTGAATGACCGTCCGGTCAATATAGGTTTAAATTTTTTCTGGCCTGATTAAACTACCAACGGTAAAGAAGTCTCTCATCCCCTACAGGATGGACGAGCTCTCCTATGTATACTTTTATCCTTTTTCAGGCACAGGAGACTACCAACGAAAAAGAGTCCCCACTGGAGTCTTCTTCATGCTTTCAGACTCTCTAAAAATTGAAAGCACCATCAAGCATTTACTTTCTTGAGCTCGCCAAAAATCCACGAGATCGTACCACAACGGTGTCTCTAGACACCACCCCACAGAAAACAGTTTGGCAGCATTCCCCCTTTGGGTCGTCTTTGTTCAGAGTACTCTGCAATGTGTCTTCCTTGGATCCCATCAATATCAAAAGTGTCTACCTCCCCCAAGTATATCCCATCTGCAGTGACATTCCTAGTATTACAGCTATGATCCCATTCCCATGAGTCAGTTTCATTTGCTGCCTGGTCCGCCCTGCCGTCATACTCTGAACAAAGGAAGTTTGAGTCTACTACACTCCCCCTGCCCATGTTCAACTCTTTCCCTCCCCCCACCCATTGAGTGGGTCAGTCCGTAGATTGTCTCACATATTTCGGTTATCTCCCTCACGCCTTTGGTTAAGGAAACACCATTGCCTTGACCAGGGGCAGGTCTCCCTTTGTCGACGACAACAAACATATTCCAGAGGATAGACCCATAGGTCCCTGTATCTTGGTTTCATTAACCTCATTGATGAGTTCCTTGGACCACTTGAGAGGAGTCCTCAGTGCCTCTCAGGATGGTTGTTTCTCACGTGCTCGACTCTAGCTACATCATCGCACAGCTGAGATACATACATGGTATTGGTCCGTGCAATATTTGGTCGAAGACCCTGGATGTCACCTGTCTCTAGCACATTGATGATTCTATTCGAGCGACCTAAACATGTTATGTCGCTTGTGATTTCCCGGTTGTGTTGGAGATAGTGTTCAGAAGCCCCAGCAACGCTTCTATATAGATTTATGATTGATGCAACATATTTCTACCATAGAGACTCTGACTTTCCATCAGTGAGTCCATACAGCTATGTACCATTCCAGATCCAGCAAGCCATTAGTCATGAAGATATCCCATTCCATGGGTCCAATGTAGCAGTTCTTCATATCAGTATTATATTCAGCCTCTCATGGAGGAAACCATTATTGTATCATCAGTTGTATATGATTGGCTCTTGTACTCTAGAGCATAGATCACATTATTCTTTTGCCATTGTTACGAGCATGGGGATTCCCGCCTCATCCATATACATGTCACACATTATTTGTATCTCACCCATTGATGGGAACCATATTAATACAAAAACCAAAAGCCACCATGCCCTAGCCCCGGAAGCACCACCTATTCGTAGCAAATCCTATGATGTCCATCGGCCATACGATGAGCTCCTTCCCTCGCACATCAGGGGGCAATCTGTTAACCCGAAAAAAACATCACTCAGCTCTACATGGCCTACACCACCCAAGGACACCCATGTACGACCCTCATTTCACCCCATTAGACCCCTAGACCCTCAAAAAGGATTAAAAATGAGCAAAAGGGCTTAAAAACCCCAAAAAGAGCCTACGTAAGTTCTCCTAGGGGCTAAAGCCTCCAAAAAGGGGCTAAAACCCCTAAAAGGAGCTAAGAACCCCACAAGGAGCTAAAGTTAGGGCAGAAGGGGCTAAAGCCCCAAAAAAGCTATAAATAAAGGGGTGGGGGTCACTCTCAAAACATTCCTCCCTTGCATACTGTTATGCTGCCCATGGATGCCTTGAGACCCTTTGTCTCTCAAGCCACCCACATCCCCCTCTCATCCATTCATTCTCCCATTGAGCCATAGCTCCTCCATTGCCAAGAGAGAGAGAAAGGTGCTTCTTCTAGCTAGGGCATGGTGGCCCACTGCACCAAAGAGAAGGTATACATGTGTATTTTGTTTTGTGTATTTTCTTTTATTTAATCCATTTCTTGTTTGCAGGTTTTCATTTTCTCTTTGCAAGTTTTCTAATATGTTTTTGCAGGTTATTGGAGCAGAACCCTAAGATTGTTTGCAGAGGGGTTCTCCATTTGATTTTTCATTACTGTCTAGCCTCATTTCTGCTTTTTTTTTTTCTGCATTTCCATCTAGGAACCTATCCTTCCATCCTATAGATGGAAGGTAGCCATTCCTACCTTGTAGCAAGGGAGAAATACCTGCTACACTCCCTCTTACACTTAACTATGCACCTCTCTACTCATGTAAGGAACAAACCATCAACATATAGCACCAAGATCAAAGGATCACCATGAACAATATTGTAGTAAATGTTGGAATCCGCACCACTCTTTGTGAAACCCAAGCTCATCAAGTATATGTCAATCCTGGCATACGTGGACTTGGGTTCCTACTTGAGTATGCACAAGGCCTTCTTCAATATACAAACATTGGACTCCTTTCCATGTATCGCAAATCCCTCGAGTTCTCTTCCTCAATCACACCATCGAGGAATGTTTTCTTTACCTCCATATGATTTAATCTTCATCCTGTCAATGAAGTAAGAAAAATAATAGTCATTGATTGAAGTGTACCTGGTTACTAGAGAAAAAGTATCCTCATAGTCCACTCCCTCTTTTTGGGAGAATCCTCTTTCCATTAACCTTGCTTTGCACTTCCTAATGATACCAACTACTACATGCTTTATCTTATAGATCCACTTGGAAGTCACCATTGAATTCCCCTTAGGTCTCAAAACAATATCCCACACATCATTATTCATGATGATTTTATACTCATCCATCACGTCATCCTTCAAATCTAGAGCAATCGTATCCTGTTGGTCTGTTATTAGTCGAATCCGATTATCATTTTGAATGATAAATTTTTTAATGTATTAGATGATGAATATTTATAAAGATGTCTTGGCCTTAAATATGGCTTGGACATTCATGATGAGGAGACACCTCCTTTCATATAACCTAACTTATACATTATTTAATTATTTAATTATTTTCTTATTTATGTTTGTTACATTGCTGCTCCCTTTAAGGGAGCTTTGTCCTCAAAGCTTGAGTATTCCTAATGTCATCTTTTATTATGGCTCTATGTCGCACTGAAGACTTGAGATGTGCAATTTTGATTACGACCATTGTCTCATTTTGATCATTATGTCTTGGTATTTGCAATAGGTATGAACTTGGTGAAGTTTTGTTTACGCTTTTTCTTCGTGTGTGATTGCTTCCTTTAACTATGTTTGTCTTCAATTGAACATGCTCAACATACATTACGACCTTGACTATTTTCGTGTTGTTATCCCCAACACATTTTGTGTTAGTTCCCTTGAACAGGCTCCCTGTGCTTATAATGTTCATAAGAACACCGGTCTTATCTTGTGTCTGACAAATATTATAGTTGCTTCCCTTGATGTTCTTTATAGCCGTCTTTGTGATGATATCTATCCTTCATGTGTTTGTGATTGTGACATTTTTGTCGCAACATTGATGATATTTATTGTTAGCATCATCAACTTGTCTCTTATCATAATCTTGGTTAGGATCATCCTTCTCCTTGTCAATTCCCTTATTACTAAGGTATGTTATATCTTTGTATTGCATGTTATATTGACTCTATTTTCTTTTTTTTCATCAACTTGGGTGGCTTCTTCTACGTGATTTTCACCTCCATCTATATTTACTTTAAATGTTTCGTCCATAGTTTTCTTTATTTCATCTATGTTCTTAAGGATTTCCTCAAGGAGATCTATGAATTTGTCACTCTTACTATAAGATGCCATGAATGTTTATAGAAGGCTATTTAGTCTTTTAAGTTGAAATTTTGAATAATAATATATTAATTAATTATTATTATTATTATTATTATTATATATATATTTCATAAACTATATACTATTTTGTATATAGTATCATTTCTTTTTAACAAATATTATAATAATAATATATAATATTTGATTTTTTTAAAATATATTACAATATTATATTATATAAGATATTGTTTTGTTTTTGGTCTGGTTTATGTAGGTCGTGGAAATGGGGTGATGAAAATGGTGGAAGCAGAGGAGCAACGAGTGTGTGGGAGCTGGGTGCGTAAGGAGCGCTCTGATACCAAATGGAGAAATCGTATCCAGTTGGTTCGTTATTAGTCGAATCCGATTATCATTTTGAATGATAAATATTATAATGTATTAGATAATGAATATTTACGAAGATGTCTTGGCCTTAAATATGGCTTGGACATTCATGATGAGGAGACGCCTCCTTTCATATAACCTAACTTATACATTATTTAATTATTTAATTATTTTCTTATTTATGTTTGTTACAAAATCCCACTCGGCTACTACCTCATCATAATTGGAAGGCTTGTAATCAATGCTGTTTATCATCACTTCCATATAGCTCAAGAACTTGTGAGGTCTTTTTCTCTCCTTGGAGGTACCAATGGGAGTTGCATGCCTTTCTGTATCTTGCAAAGTATCATGAAGCCATATTGGTCTATTCCAGTTCATGTTAACATCCCTAGGTACATCCATTGGTTCTACTAACTCCTCTTGATAGTTTGAAGGACAAATAACTTGACTGGATGGTTTCGTACCCTTATCCCTTGGAGCTTCCAGCTCCTCATCATGAATCTCGTTGCAAGAATATCTACATCTTCTGAAGGTTATATCTTCATCAAAAGTAACATCTTGACTAACCTTAATATGGCGTTGTCATGGAATGTGGATCCTATAAGCTTTCTAGGCCTCCCTATATCCCACAAAGGTTCCCTTCTTTCCAGAAGTTTCTAAATTTGTCCTCTTTTCCTTCGGCACATGTATGTGTAATAGACAACCAAATATACTCAAATGACTGACCTTTGGCTCCACTCTTGTGAATACCTCCTCATGAGTCTTGTCCCACAATATTATGCGAGGACTTATTTTTTGAACATACACTACTATGTTAGATGCTTTTTCCCATAAGAACATTGGTAAGATATGATCATGAATCATTGACTTCACGGATTCCCTAATGGACTTGTTATTCCTTTCCACAACTACATTCTGTTGAGGGTTGTAAGGAACTGTCATCTCCCTCTTGATCACTACTTCCTTGCAGAAATCATTTAAGTCCTTGGAGGTAAAATTCCCCCCCATTATTTGACCTCAAAATATTGATATTCAAGTTCTCCACCTGGGCCTTTAACTCCTATAACATATTTAAGAATTCATCTTTGGTCTTCATGAAATAGATCCATGTCTTATGGGAGAAACCATCAATGAATGTCAGATAGTATAAGAATTCACCCATAGATGATACTGGCATTAATCCACATACATTTGAATGTACAAGATTCAAGATCTAATTGGATCTAATATCATTGCTTGTAAAATAACCCTTGGAAATTTTTCCAAGTCCACAACCTATGAAAAAACCCTCATGATCTACCTAGATATCTTGAAGACCTATGACCATCATCCTCAATGTTGGAAAGCCCTTATAGTGTAGGTGAACCAATATTCGATGCCATAACTCACATAAACTGATACTATCACGAACATATGCATGGACTGCATGTTCTATCAATTTGTATAGTCCTTGCTCTCTAATACCAATCACTCATGTTGATTCTATACTTGAGCCATTTATCCATACAACAACTTAACCATCCACAAATGCAACTCTGTAGCCTTTATCCTCCAATGCTAAAATGGATAGCAGGTTCTCCTTCAATTCCGATACAAACAAACATCTTTGATATGTAGAGAATCTCCAGAATCTAATTGAAATGATGATGCTCCAACTCCCTTTACTGCTGTTACAATTGATTTTTCCACACATGGTGGATCACACCTTTATGGCATTTCTTGTCCCTCTACAGACTCTTTAGACCCCATGGACCATTTTTGTACCTTTAATGTTTCCAAGATCATCCCTAAAAAACATCTCTTATTTGATATACGTGACTTTTAAACCCATTCTCGCGTATATATGCGGATTTAACCCTTAAACCCGCATACATCGGGATGTGTGCAAAAGGCCAAATAGTTTTCCTTGATGTGGATCTGAATCACTTGTCCCTTGGGATTCCATATGCCTTGATATCGCTCGGATTTGACCTTCCATTACCCCATTGAAGAACTATATAAGGAACCCTTTGGATACATTGAAGGAGGAGGAACTGAAGAGCAAGAGAACTATAGTCCATTGTTGCCAGAGCATATACTTGAGTCTGCATCCCTTTGTCCCTTGGAGCACTTTGTGTTCTTCCAAAGCTTGCCTTTGCTTGTGAGCTTGCTATCGAGAGATGGAGGATTGAAGTAGTGGAGGCCTAGGTGGAGGACTCAGTTTCTCCGATTCGCAGACATGCCGACAGAGGTTGTCACTATTGTAATCTATTAATAGACATATATTTTCCTATCCAATAATGTGTATTTAAATGAGTATTAAATCCATGGATGCTTTTAAATGCTTATATTTTATTGATTATATATTCTAGAGTAGGTCTAACATAAGTATATATAACATGCTTGTCTTGTTACCTGAATGTTGAGATAGAAAATTACTTATACACGCAAGAGTGGAAAATCTCAATGGGGATCTACATCAATCGTCTGGAATAAGGTATGTAGCGACATACTTTAGTGTTAGATATTTGGTTTCTCTTACATATAGGAAAGGATTGATTTCTGTAGTTACTTTGTTTGTTGTGGTACCCCAAGCCATAGGAAGTTTTCTCCATAACAAAATTTGCGACCATACTGGGGAGTTCCTAGTCATTTCCTTTGGGGGTTTTTATCGGCATTCAATGTTCTTTAATTTCTCTAATTTCTCTATTTCTGAGTCGAGTCTGGGTGCATGTATGCTTGGTAGTGTTTGATAGGAGTAAAGTCTGTCTTAGCTTGTTTGTTTCACCTTCTTTTTATCTCTTTTTCTTCCTATACGTGAGTTTTTGCTTCACAGTCGCGTGTACACGCGGGTTTTACTGGAATTTCCACGTATATATGCAGGTTTTCTGCACACGGTCACATATGCCATGAGTTTTGATTTTTAGGGGAAGATTAAGTGTTGTTGGGTGAGTTTTGATGATTGTTGAGTCTCCTTGGATATTTCTAGAGTCTGTATACACCTCTGTTTCTGACCAGAGATGTCTTTTAGTTCGATTTTTTTTTAAAATGTTCTTGTCATTGCAGTTTCTATTTTTTGTTTTGGGACTAGTGCATTAGGTCTCTTTTACCTTGGTGCTTTGCTTAGGTGTTGTTTGATAGTGCTTGTAGAGTCTGGGGGTGGTAGAATCATTATTTTGCTTCATTATCTCATTTTAATTCAAAAAATACAAAAATATTTGCTTTTTGCAACATGATGCAGT